>VZRN01005370.1:421703-512321 GCA_013397935.1 Dasyornis broadbenti
TTTTTTTAAGTAAAAAAATAATTAGCTCCTGAATGAGTTCCAGGTTTAAATTTAAAGACAGCTCTCTGGAAAATAACAGTCAAAAAACTCAGGGTTCTGAATAAATCTAACAACACATATAAATCCTACACATACTCTTTTAAGGGTATCTAAAATGTAATTGATATTAACCCCAGAAAAAGCAGTGAGAAATAGATACTCTAAGTGCCTGGTAGAACTACTTGAGATATATGAAACTCATCCTAAGTTGATAAATCAGAAGAGTTTCTACAGTAAAGAACCAGAGAAGTTGTATCATGACAAATACAACAGAATGAAAATAAACTACAAGCAATGCTGAATACAAAGAATGAATGACAAGAGTGTTTGGAGCCAGTTATGGTAAGGATGAGAGGTGGGCTCCCACCCTGCAGCCCTGTGCCTGCCCTGAGCAGAGTTACCTCTCAGAGGAACTGGACTGAAATACCCTCCTGCCCTGTATCTCTTGTCCCATCCTGCCTGGGCTGCAGCAGTTCTCAGAGGCAGACAAGCCTTCATTAACCCTTTCCAGGCTGCTGCTGTGTTTCTGAATAAACCTACTATGAGCAGAGAAAATTGTATCTGTTTCCTGGAGTCACTGCTAAGTACTGTTAGCAAATTTGGTACTGTGTCAAGGATATTAAAACAGTAACCCATTGGAGATGTTGCCTTTTTGGCTGGTAAAAATATGAGGCAGACATAGCAATAAAGGGGAACGGTATTTTATTTCAGTTTTAATAGGATCCTAGGAGCACAGCTCATCAAGTTGGAAACACAGCAAAAGCACCCAAGCACTCCCATATAATGTGTATACAATTTTATGGACCTCGCAAATTAGCATATCTATCTAAAATCCCCCAATGAGAAACTTAATAGATGAAGTAACTGTCCCCCTATTCTAGTTAACCTCCCTAAATTTTTGGGGATTACAGTCCAGTTTACAAAACATGTCCCAGAGAGAGAGGCTCCATCCAAGGTTGGAGACTCTAGTTCTGAGATAGTATAGAGCTGTTGACCTACTGTGGACATCTCGTCTTCCCACTTCTGCAGGACCCCCAAACTAAACTAAATATCAGACTACAAGAATTATAGGCATGTGGGACTAAGGTAAAAGGAATGTGTGTAAAGGGTACAAGGAAAGGGAAAGGGTATAAAGTATGTAAAAGGGTATAAAAGGGTTTTAAAAGGGTATAAAAAGAAAAGACAAAAACCATCAGGCATCAGAGACATGGTAGACAGTGCTTCCCTACTGTGCCTTCCTTTTTCAGGAATCAGTTGCTGGCAGTATTGATTCACTTGCTAATGTGGAAAAGAAAATGTAGGCCCTTTTAAACTTATTTTTGAGCAAAACAGTGCAAAGCACATGTTGTGGTTTAACCCCAAGCAGCAGCCAAGCTCCACACAGCCACTCGCTCACTCCCCCACCTGCAGGCTGGGGAAGAGAATCAAAAAGGTAAAAGGTCAAAAACTTGTGGGTTGAGATAAAGACATTTTAATAGGGAAAGCAAAAGCTTTGCACACAAGCAAGGCAAAACAAGGAATTAATTCAGTGCTTCCCATGGGCAGGCAGGTGTCCAGCCATCTCCAGGAGAGCAGGGCCTCGTCACACATAACAGTTACTTGGGTAGACAAGTGCCATCACCCTGAATGTCTCCTCTTCCTCCTTCTTCCTACCACTTTATATTCTGAGCATGATGCCACATGGTCTGGAATATCCCTTTGGTCATTTTAGGTTACCTGTCCCTGCTGTGTCTCCTCCCAACCTCCCACACACCCCCAACTTCCTCACAAACATGGCTGTACAAAAACACCTTGGCTCTGTATAAGCCCTGCCCAGCAAAAACATCTCCATATTATCAACCCTGCGTTCAGCACAAAACCAAAACTTAGCCCCATCTTCCCTCCGTGAAGAAAATTAACTCTAGCCCAGCCAAAATAGCATAGAAGGTATTTACAGAAATTACAGTTTGGGGTTAATTTAGAGGAAAATCTGTGTGCAGTCCCCACCAATAGCAGCTGTATGTGGTCAAGCTGATAGATAAATTAAGAAACTGGGGAGACTGTTTCCTAGAAAGAGTAAAGTATAGCATCTTCCTCCTGTTCAGACAGCAAAAAAGGAGTTCAGCTCTTGTCTAGATGTATCCATGCACCGCTACATTTGTGTGTTTTTAGCAAGAATATATTACTCAAGTATGAAGGAACATACCAAAATAGTTGACAGATAATAAAGGGTATGGAAGAATAAAACATACAATGATGTTTAGAAGAACAATGTATGTTTGCTATCTCAAAAGTTTCTTGTATCAAAACACAAGGAGATTTCAGAAAAGGGTCTGAAGGAGAGATGGGTGACAGGACAGTTTAAGGAAAGTGTTTTCTGAATTTAAATGATGGCCAGGGACACAGAAGAAAGAAAAAGCAAAACTGATAGGGTAGATGACAAGCACAATGAGATGACTGCTGTTGTCATGAAGCTGTGCTGAGCGGGCTCATGGGGTAGATTTTCTGATGAAGCACCAAAGAAAGGGCTGAGGATCAAGGAGACTGAAGTGGAGGGAAGCAAAAGCTGAGGTCACTTGAGAGAACAGAGAGCAGGGAGAGGATGCCGAGAGCGACAAAAAAAAATGATAGACATTAATGGATTGGAGGTCTCAAGGGGGCAGGGTGAGGCAAGGGGCAGAGGGTAAACAGGCTTTGTTGAAAGAAGTGGAGAGGTGAGAGAGAAAGCGGTGCTCAAACGGATCAGAGGAGGACCAGTGTTTTGGGAAAACAGGAGCAAGGCTCTTTCAGTGAGTGGGAGTATTGCCCTTGGCTTGTAAGTCAAGGAGGGTGAGAGAAAGAAGACAAGGGGCTAGGAGGTCGAGCAGGATGTCAGCCAAGAAGGTAAAGTCAGTTTCAGATGATATTATGAAGGAAAGCAGGGTTCATAACAATTAGAGGGAGAGTGGGAGAGCAGCTGTGATTCAGAGACGATGCCTGCTCACCAGTACCTCCCTGCCATGGAAGAGGCTGGCCAGGGTTCTCAGACACACACTGCAGGAACAGTGCAGGGCCTTTACAAAATCTGGCAGTCTTTTAGATCCTAGTCTCTTCCCACCCACACCCCACCAAAATGAATAGCTCCATTCATTTGGCCCAGAGTATTGATTTCAGAATCTTCTCTAACATGGAAATTCATTGAGGCCTCTTTGCCTTTGCTAAACCATTTCCTGAGTGTTCTCCAAGATCAGAGCGTGCCTCCTTCTGACCCCAGGAAGAGGGAGAACCCAGCCTAGAGCGCTGGCAAGGCCGGTAAAAGAGTCAGTAATGGGCAGATCAGCCCCCAACCACAAAGGCCAGCACTGCAAAGTCCTCCCTCCTTTTTCTTGTCAGTACAGCCAACGCGTGAATGAGCCACTATCGTTTCTTCTGACCCAATGAGTTTGCCGCTGGCTTCAACAAATCAAGGATCTTCAAGTACAGCCTGCATTGTTAGGGTACAAACATTCACGCTTAAAACTCCTGGAGAAAATAGCAGCACTCTGACACGAGTTTTTGATCAAACACAGCATGTCTGTGTGAAAGGAGCTGATACAACTGCTCTGAGATCATTATCAGGGCACCGTGAGCAGAGCGGTAACAGCTTGACAGCTCTGCACCAAGACCTCTGCCTGTCACTTCTGCTGCTTGTTTGCTCTCACCACTCTTCCTTTTCCTCAGCCTATAGTTTTTTGCTCTTTACTTACCCATACTTTTTTAACACTTTAACACTATGCTTTTGCTCTTCGTTAGGGCACATCTAGTATGATACTGTCTGGCATGGCGGACATACAATAACATGCCATAACTGACAGCCATTCTGCTGAGATGCTAACTACTCCTTATAACCTGGATGCAAAAGAAACCATGTTGAATGTGCAATGTTTTTAACTTAAGACACCAGAGAATTAAAAGCACTAAAATAGACACCTCATGCTACAGACAGCTGTTGCCAGCTGTTCCCTTTGAATAGAATTTCTAACAACACTGGCTTCATGAAAAGAGACTTATTTGTATCATCCCAGAAAGCAAATAGAAAATTATTTTGCATTCTGTCATCTTTTTACTTGGTCTTAATTGCTAGAGTAATCACATACAATTTCCAGCGGTTCCATAACTCCCTAAATCTTACACAATCCATGTCATCCTCCAACAGGCTGATGGCTCACTGGATTTAATTTTCATGGGGTGCTTTGAGTCTGAGTGTTGGGCAGTTCAATTCAGTAACAACATCAGCTCTAGAACTGAAAGCAAAGGGTCACATGACCCTGGGCGAAGCAATCACCTCAATGAATTAATGTTTGCACTAAGTTTCTAAAGAGACAATGTGTTACAGAAGCACCAAGAATACTAAATGTAGATTTTCTTCCTCATAGGCCTTATAGGGAAGTACAGATGATGCATAACTCATTTTAAATTTTTGCATGAAATAGCTGTGACCCCTTTCTTGAAGGAACAGGTAGCAGCTTTGCCCTCCAAAACCCAGCAAAGAAGTTCACACATAGGACAGCACTTGTTGTACTCCGAGTCTCTTTCTGTTATACATACACTTACTTTTCACCATAGATAAAATTACATTTCATCAATTTTAGGCAAAGTAAAATGACAAATGATAGACAGCCCAGGTGCCTAAGCACGAACGCAGAAAGATTTAATAAAAATTCCTGCTGGTATTTTCAGAGGGGCATGTTCATGAGACTTTCAACTAATCTCAAAGGATTTTTAAGTGTTGTCTTAATGAGGCTCATAAGAGGTCTCTTGGTAGTTTTCAGTGTATGCGTTACCAGCCTTACAGAGTTACAAGCCATGAGAGAACAAGAAAAAGCGACTGCAGGAAGGTAGATAGTAAGAGCTCAAGGATCTTCCATTCAAGCAGTCAGTATGAAAGTTCCTGTAGGCAGCAGTCATATTTGTACTGCATGCTAATCCCATCCATGTCTTAATGTGTCCAAAGAGACTGACAACTAGGAGAATTAGACTTCAACCCAACTTCAAAGTGAGCTACAGTGAGAACACAAACACGAGTCACAGCATCTTTGGGGGATTGCACAGGGCTGACCTGATTAGCGCTGAGGATGAAAGAGCAGCCCACAACAATGTGCTCTGTGGTACAGAGGCTGCAGAAAACCACCTTCAGAATACACATGCATTGTCTTACCATGGCTGGCAGGCTTCCTCTTTTAAAAGACAAACTTGCTGTGGTATCAAACATGCTGAATGAGGACTATGTCACCTGGCTGCAACCAAGATTTTCACATCACCTAGCCTTGCTACATTCTGTTACTCATTACCCAGCTCAGGAGCGAGGTATAAATGGCCTTACAAAGGCTTCATTGCCTCATATAATGGAGAAAGAACACTTGCAACCTGCTCTGTTCATGTCTTGTTCAGACCAGCAGTGAGTACATTCATGCTGTATGGGGATAACTCCTGAATCTCTGAACTCTGATATCCAACAAAAGGTGTGCTCCTGAGATTTCTAGCTAGCTCACATTCCTGATACTTGTTACCAGGCAGAAATGTATTTTATAATTGAAGGCAGGATTAACTTTTACAGAACATCAGAGTAACTTTTTAAACATCAGAATTTAATAGAGTATTATATTCCCTATTTCAGGCCACAGTTTAATTCTACAAATATGGAGTTATATTTAAAGAATCCACTTCAAAGGAGTTCTTTCCCAACAGTAGAGAACCTTTTATGAAGTTTTTTACAGGAATAACAATAGGATCCCTAAAGGGTACTATATGATCCAGACTAGCACTATATTACAGACCAAATGTTCAAACTACCTGACCAGGCAGATCATTAGTTCAAACCTTTCACAGCCTCTATTTCCAAGTATGTTATGAAAATAAAATTACTGAGGTTAGTAGAAAGGAGATGAGACAAGATGTAAGCAAGGCCAAACACAAATTAAAGTGTGAAATAAACTTTATTTTTAGAAACTTCCACATGAATAGGATCCCTAGAGGAACAGAATTTCCTGTCTTCCTACTATCCTCCAAGAGACCAAGAGCCAAACACCATTTTCAGAAGAGACCAGAGAGCTGTGCGGCTGACAAGAATCACAACAACAGAAGTTAAAAATGAAATATCATTATTAAAATAAACAGATCAGATTGGAGAGAGTATAAATCTGCCAACTTTTAGGGCATAAGCCAACATCTAAATTGTAAGATTAGGAAAAAACCCAAAACTCTCTGCTGTTTATTTAGCCCACAAAGGTCTCTGTAAAGGTGTTTGCCAAAGCATTGCCGAGGCATTTCAGTACAGTTGAGCAGAACTGGCTGTTAAAATCACAGGTGGTTCCCAATGTATTTGTTAAAACCCCTATTAGACAGAGGAGCGCATTTCCAGTTGTGCTTATTCTCTTCATTTCCTCTTTTTTCTGTTTTTCAGGTTTAGACCCAGAAGACTTTGGCTCTCTCTTCATCCCACACTTCTCATCACAACTCTGTGACTAGTTGACAGTGTGGCAGAAACACCCTTGGAACTTGAAACATCTTTTGAATTTTATAGCCCAAGAGGATACAGGGCAAGGGGTGACTGAGTACCACAGCTCTTGTGCTCCATGGTGACTGCAGTGGGAAAGCTACCAGAGTGAGGCAAAGCCACCTCATTTACACCTGTACACCCTCAAATCCAAAGTGTCACACTTCAGCTAAGAGTGCAATCTAAATAGTTAAAAAACAAACAAACAAACAAAACAAACCCCTAAACCCAAACAATCCAACAACTGAAAACCCCATAAATCTCTTTACCACATAAAAGCTCAGAACAGAGAAAGTTAGGCAGGATGCCAGCTTCCTGTCACTTTGAAGATGAAGCTTGTCACACCTTTAGTTTGGACATTCATAAAGAGATTCAAACTGTTCATACTTCAGAGACTAGTGAGCAGAAACACAGAGTTTTCTTTTTAAACCCTAATGACTGTATTCAACTGCAAGACTCCCACGTGGGCAGCAGGTGAATAGTAGAATTTGTGAGACCACTTCTGGCCTCCCACTCAACGTTAGTGTCTGCTGTAAGCAGCAGCATATACTGAAAGAGTCACTTCCTTATATCTGCATGGATATTGAGGCAAGCTATGAACATAATACTTACTTAAATGAACTAACAAATTATTTTACCCTTTATTTAAAAATTGTGATGAAAATGCACCCTACTATCTATCATGAAAGACATTGGCATCCAAGTTTGATGATATTGAATGCTAGTGGGAAATATTTAAGAGAGTCTTTTTCGTCTTCAACAAAAGCAAGCGTATTGAGAACAGAACATTAGGAAAACACACTCATCGAAAGATGCTTCCCAACCCTTACTGGCCTCATACTCATGTTTCTTTTTCTTCAGTTTGTATTCTCTGTGACCAAGGAGAATCAGAGATAGAAAGAAAAGTGAGCATTGACATTTCTCAAGTGATCCCCAAAAGATGTATGAGACTGGCCCATTTCATTACATCATCATCATCTCGATTTCTAGCTATTTCAAATATTCCTCCTGCCTGCCACCTTCAATGCTGGTAAGCATTTCATTGTGCACAGACACATCCAGCTGGCTTGGCACATGAGTGGTTTGCATCACCATGCATTGGCAGCCTGATCTTACACAGCCCAAGCTCTGCATAAGCCAGAACAGCTGCTGCCCAAAGGAGACAGTGGGGTCTTGTACATCAGACACAGGTTCCATTCCCTCTCCCTAACAAGTTGTTTTGTTATTGTATCCTGCCATTCTCCATCTGAGGAATAATCCTCTTCCTCTACAAGTAAGAATAAAGAGAGACTGGTAGGAACTCTGATATTAGAAGAACAGGAGAAATGTAAATCTCTCAGACACATTTGCAGCAGAAGAAACAAATCTATAATGACTCTGAAAAGTGCTCTTGGGTCACACAGCTTAGGCTTAACTGTGGCAATTGACCTTTGTGCATCTTTCAGAACAAGGTTTTCTGTATTCAGTCAAGACTTCAGGGAGGAATTTGGGTTAAATTCAAAGAACATGCCTGCTTAAATCTTGCTTCTGGGTGGAGTAATCAGAGGTGGGTTCAGTTATTTTATTTCTCTCATAAATTATGTGAGTCTAAAGTGTCAGTCTTTAAAGTTCTTCCATCTGGAGATGGGACTTGAGCCAATTATGTCATCACTTTTCTTGCCTCAAGTCCCTCATATCTATTATATAGGAATCTAAATCCTAAGCAGTTCACATGGTGAATAGATTTCCTTGTGACAATGAAGCATATTTTATTTTAGAATTTTGGGTCAGCTTCCTGCCACTACATAACAAAAATATGATTAATCATACATAAAATCCATATTTTGGAATAGAAATATAAAGAAATGCTACAATGGCCCAATTTATCTGGGGAAATTTTATTCTATCATTGCTTGATAACAATTTTATAGAATAAAACCCTTTGTACTGAGGGAATTTCACTTCTGTGTTAAAATATATTTTTTACTGCAAAATGGTGTAGGAAAGGCTTGAATTTTGGAAAAGATTAATAGGCTTGATAAGCTTGTTATAAAAGGATATGCCAAGACACTTTTTACAGATGGAATTGTAGCAGGCATAATCTTACTTTAAATGAAAAAATAAAGAAATGGATTAATAGAATTTATCTTTATGCAGGACTGGGTTGGTTTGGGATATTTTTTGTGAATAGAAAAACAGAGTTTTATCAATTACAATGAATTCACAGAAATCCACAATGAAGGAAATCATTAAAACATGGTGAGGTCCAAATACGTTTAGTGAGTGTGCATCCACAGAATTGAAAATATTTAAGAGTTGTTGTAGAGATTTTTACCCAGACATCTCAGAGAACTTTCTGAAGATGGGAAACATCATTTTGCATGGGAGCAAGGCAGACAAAAACCAAGGAAGTGGCCTTTCAAGTGATCTACATGATCAAAAATCATAGGAAAGAAGAGTTGTCCTCACAGTCTGGTCTCATACATTAAATCATACATCTTACAGTGAATACACAGTATTCAGTGTGTAGAATTTTGTCAGCTACAGAACACTGACAGATTGCAATATAGTGACTCTTACCCTAGTTTCCAAATGATGCTGCCTTTTCTGGGATTTGAAGCTGCTTCATTTTGCTGGAGGAAGATGTCACATTCACAGGGGGAAAAAATACACTTTCGTGTTAAGGCCAGTTGATTTTTGTACTTAATTTCAAAACTGATTTTGAACATACTGCTTTTCTTGGCACTGACTATTAAGCAGGTCATCCTTATCCACAGGTAGTTTTCAGGTGCCCTCCTGAAGTATAGCAGCTTTTCAGTGCAGCAGAGACAAAAATGTAAAGCTGGAAATGCCACTGGAATATTCAAGAAAGGAACTTGACTACCACATTTAAACCTTGGGTATTATATACCTTTGCCCAATAATATACTATTGCAACATATCATTGCCAATATTGCAAAGCATTTCTACCCATATGTGCATTAGAAGAACACAAACAACTTTATAAAGAACATAACAAAAAATCCTTGGTAACTTCACATTGAGAGTGTCCTTAAATCTTGTATTGGATTGATAATTTAGCAGAATGTTGTTAGAGGCCCCTACAGTCTTGTCATTTCTTGGCTCTGCTCATACTCTCCTATACAGAATCCTGGCCACTCTGCAACACTTCTACAGCCTGAAGTGAACTTTCTAAACCTTATTCCTACCTTTTAATTCCCATATGATACTCTAGTAAAACAATTACAAGAAATCAAGAGCTTTCTAATACAGACAATGCAAGCTAATCCCTTATGAAGATAGAATAAGCCTTGTGGTGAACGGTCTGGAGAAAATATCAGGCGTGGAACTGCCTCAGGTGTCATTAGACACTTCAGTGTCAGCACTTACAAAAGGTACTACTGATACTATTTCATATCCAAATCCAACCTTCTAGTGGGAACCAGGATGAAATTCTTTTACCTGAGTTACATTTTAGTCAGTTTTAGGTGAATTTGGAAATGCTCTGCAAACTGAAACCAAGCTGAACACTACAATGCTTTGCTACCAACACCATCTTCTCCTGTAGCTCCAAATTATCTGGTATCACAAGTGTAAATTACAGTTTAATTGTAAATGAGACAAAACCAAAATGTAATAGGACAGTCTTCCTGAATGAATAATAGAGTTGTAAAATTGAAAGGCAGCATATGAATACTTTGATATAAAAGTTTGCCATTAGATTTCACTGTCTGCAGTTGGTTAACCAGTTTGTGGAGTGGAATGTATGTCTGTTGAGCTCCTGGGCCCTGGCATTTCTGGATTGCCAAATAAAACCAAGAAAAAGCAGCTGGAAGAGAGTTACTCAGTAACATTTCTGCAGGGATTTCCATCTGGCAATGGAACAGGTGAACTTGAGCTTAAATGAAGGGTTTAAGTTCAGCTCCAAAACCACAAAGAGATTATTTACTTTGTTTGGCTGAAAAAAAAAAAAAGCAAAAGCAGATAAAATCTGATGGCTTACAAAATTCTGTTCCAGGTACCAAAACCGTTATGTGAACAGTTGGTGTTGGACTTGTACCCTTCACGTCAGTAGACCATTTTCTGTCATCTTTTGACTGTATGAAGACTTGGCTCTAGCCAGGGCATACGAAAAATTATATTGCTTGCATTGTACCTAAAATCACTATCCCAACATTGTAATTATCACCTGCAATGTTCTATACCGCTCTTTCTTTTTTCTGAGTATGGGAAGAAGACAAGAAGTCAGGAGAAGGCTTGTTTATAAAGCAACAGGAAAAGATATTTCTTATAGCCTAGGATGTATATGAAACCCAGTACCTTTAATATCTTATATTCCTTATATGCCAATTTTAATAAGCAAATGAGAAGGCAGAATGGCTTTTTGTTTTCATCTATTTTGTCTTACATTTGGATTGTGGGATAAAGCTCTATGTCAAGCCAAAGCTATTGCACCTATCACAACATGTCAGCAACTGTGACTCAGAACACATTACACTCAGGAAGAAAAAGATGCAAAGATAAGATATTAGGACTGAAATCAATACAGGATTCTCTTTTACATATCCCAACAGTCTCATTAACTTCAAAGTAGCTGATATGAATGTAATTAAAGAGCAGAACAAACAGCAAAAGGGGAAAAGAAACCATAGGGCCCTGTTTCAGGATCCTCACTAAAATGGCATAGCACAAGGCTGTAGCATTCAAATCACAGGATATGCTCTGTCAAGCCTAACAGAATTTTTTTTCAACAGATAATAGTGACATTTTAAACAATGCAAATTGTATAAATGTGGGCATCGGCAGTTTAAACACAAATAGGCATTGCCATCAGGGAATAACTTTAAACAACAACAAACAAGTTCTTGGTGTTCTAATGTGCTAAACCCAAATTACAGCTGGCTGCTAGAACTAAACCTGTATGCTACTTACACAAGATAATCCTACAAAAAAGGAGGACCACGTGCTCCATGACAGAGCTGGATACTGGAGACTTTCCAAGTCAACTTTGCATGGTCACAACCAGAAGGCACCACTGTGCAGCACTGAAAGGCACTCCATAGTTAATAATTAACACCATTAACCTGTTGGGCTGCTGTCAGGTTCACAGGCTAATGTGCAAATTTAAATGAGAATGTCTGCATGTGCCATAGGTCATCCAAGTCATGCTGAGAGAAAACAGATGTCCACGGGACAAAATTCTAACCTGAAGGGCAGTAAATGGCAGCAGTTGTGAAGAGGAGGTTGGGTGCGCCATGGGTGCTTCCCACTTGCAGAGGGCAATGGGCTCAGCTGGACAGCATGAGACTGCACTGCTGCACCCCAGCATCCCAGCCTCTACAGAAACAGGACAATCGTGTCCCCAGACATCAGGAAGATTGCAGTGACACATTGACAGCAGGCAACTACAGCTACAGGGAAAGGTTGCAGAAGACTTCAGGGGAAAAATTTCTTCCAGCATTTTTCATAAGCTCTAAATTCCTAAATCTTCCCCACCCCCGTTCACCCCACAAATGAGAATCAAGGGATCAACAGATCAATGGGATAATTGCATGGAATGTCTTTAATGGAGCATCAGCCCCTGTTTCTTACATGCATTACTGAATGCTCCTACAAAGTGCTAAATTAAAATTTACTGTAGTGCTAATTGAAGTCATATTTGTGTGTGTGCTGCGTGGTGTTAGGCAGGAGGAGATTTCTTTTGCTGGAGATTAAAACTTCAATAATGTCTTTTTATGCTTATACCAGTTTAATGCAAAAGCAAAACAATTATAGGAGGCTGTTAATGGATTAGATGGCCAGTGTTGCTGTCTAGCTGTGTTCCAGTTTTTCCTCTGTTGGCTCTGTACTGTCTGTTGTCATCTCCTAATTAGCTGTTCCTTTTTCAGTTGGCAGCTTTAACATGTTGGGGCTATTATTCAAACCCAAATTAATTTGTGTTTTTCAGGAATTGCTTAAAGAGTAGGAGTTTTATTTGGACCTTGATATGCCAATAAAATTTTTATCAGATGCAAAAAAGAAATGTTTTTTTCTGGTGACTTACACTACCATGAAACTATTCACATTGATCAGCCAGAGGAGAGAAAACTCCGGTGTTTGAAAATAAAATAACTTCTGAAGTGTTTGGCAGATGATTTGTTTCCACATAGCCTATCATCATTAGCTCCCGCCTATAGTAGTTTCTAAGGGCAGAAAGTGATGGCATTTGCAGAAAACTTGGAGAGTATGTCTGCTCGAGTCTTAACTGACATTTGAACTGTGGCTGATGGCAAGTAAGTTCAAGGATATAAGGAAAGAAATCCG
This sequence comes from Dasyornis broadbenti, assembly GCA_013397935.1. Classification (NCBI taxonomy): domain Eukaryota; kingdom Metazoa; phylum Chordata; class Aves; order Passeriformes; family Dasyornithidae; genus Dasyornis; species Dasyornis broadbenti. The sequence continues at coordinate 434,518 of VZRN01005370.1, forward strand.
GCATTTAAATCCCAGGGCTCTCATTCATGCAGCCAATGAATTAATAAGTAAGAACACTGTGTAGCATCTCTACAGTGACAAATCCTGCTAGGTGCTGCAAGCTATCAAGTCCCTTCAGAGCATGGAGCATTGAATGCCTTGTAGCTGTTCTTCCTGCTTTGTGAACTCTTTAGCCACCATCCACAAAAATATACAATGAAAAATAATTACTTGCAGAATTCTAAGGTGAAAATAAGTAATGAATATATTTCCTAATAGATACTGAGAAAATATGGCGTTTCTAGAATCCAGTGTTCCAGATGCACTACCTTCCAGTAGGGTCTGTGTTTACAAGAAGCAGGTTGCACTGCAGAGTTTATTCCAACAGTCCAGTGCCACCTTCTAAACATGAAAACTCCCCTGTATTCTCTCTTGAAAAACATCTCTTGGGAAAAAGGAGTAAAGAAAGGAAGATGAAGACAAAATAAACACAAAAAGAGTTCATCTGAAACTAATCAAACTCCATTTTCTTCCGCTGCATCAGAAATCTTTTTTATTTCAGTGCTGAATTCATTTTCAAAGACATGCCGATCCTTTTGAGGGGAATTCCATATCTTACAGCTGTGCAATCTGCCCTGCAGTGTACGCCTTGCTTGCCCACCTGCTCACTGCAAAACACCCTGAACTTCCCAGTGTTGAGGCTGAGCCAGAAGAGTTGTGCTTTAGACATGTCACTGATCTCCAACAAAGACTATGCTTAACCTGTTATGTTTTAAAGTAAAAGTGGAAAAATTAAAAACTGCATAAGGCTAGCAGAGCTCTTGTTACCTTGCAGTGTTATGTTGTATTATGTATGGTCATCTCTTAATAATGCATGGTTTTATCCAGCAGTTAAAAAGCAATTTCATTAAACAGTTTCAATTTAAGAATAATTTGTTAAGAATGCAGCTTCTGAAAAAGGCAAAGTTCTTGTTCCACATTCAAAATCTAACCCACATTCTGAGAATAAAGGAACAGTCATATTTTAAACACATATTACGATTTGTGCTTTGAAACATCATGTAACTCTAGCCTTAACTACCTCCCATTTGATATTTTATTTTTGCCTGCTTTTGTATTCTTCTTTATTCATGTTAATTCAACAGTATATATTAAAATTTTAAGTTTATCTCTTGCTGTGCATTTTGGTGCCAGCAATGAACTGAACTCTACCTGTTTAAAAGCTCATTTATTGGGGCAAAGTTATGTCATTTTCTTCTCATAAGGGCTAACTCAGTTTTATTATCATGGCAGATTAAAAGACATTACCTTTGGCATTGAAAAATATTGTGGTAATGCCTACAATTTCTAACTTGAATACTATAAAGTATGCTTCCTTTGTAGAAAGCAGAGCACTAAAACATGTACTATATCTGGCAGAGATATTTATTTTCAGCTTTCATCTCACGCATGCATTAACTCCTGAATTGACTATATTGTTGGTGGAACAATGGGTCAAGCCCAGACCTGGTGGAACCTATCTGATGGGCAGGTGTATCAATGGGAAAGCATGCATTCAATTTTTAAAAACCCACAGAGCTGGAGTCAGCAGCACGCTATCCCCTCTGCCTTGTTAGTGGAATTAAGCCATTCCCTCTGTGACAAGTACTAATGCACAACCAGCTCCAGGAGTACAAGCATTGCCACTGAGGAGGAAAACACCCTCAGCAGCCTGCCAGAATGGGGGAGCAAGATTGCTCGTATGCAATGCAACCACCCACATGTGCAGACAAAAAAACATGGCAAGTGGAAAGAAATACAAGCTCTACCTCAGCCTGAAAAGTGCTGAACTGCCTTTTTTTCAAAAGTTTTTTTTAAGGTTTTTTTTTCTTTTTAACAGAAATCACCGTCATTCCCAGGTTCAGCCAATCTCTACAGTGAGAGCAAACAGCATAGTCAGCCTGCATCATTTTGTTATGAATTTTGTGATATTCGATGTCTCCTTTCCACTTTTCCTCCTTAGAGCCCCTGGGTTATGAGACATGGTCTTCTTCACTGTAGAACAACTACAAAACTTTCTACCCTCATGCCCACGGAAGTGACCCCAAAAACAGCTCCCAGGGTGACAGTAGTCACCTGACAGCAGTGAGGTTCCCACTGTGGATGCTCACACCACAGCCCTCCAGACCAGAGAGTCTCCCACTGAATATCCTGTTACAATTCCGGAAAACAATGCAGTCTGATAAGATGAAAGATGAAAGTAGACTGTCAGTAGAAGAGTTCACCAGGCAACACATACTGGTAACTGCCAGCTGCACAGCAGGGCATGTCCACATCTAATATCAGCCACTATTACCAGGGAGTTTTGAGTAATCCATGCCAGGGATCACAGAAGTTAAAATAAGCCCAACCATTCTACTGCAAATATATGGAGAAGTATGGCTGATTTCTCTACAAGACAGTTAGTTTTACTTAAAAGAATTTTACTTTATGAGTATTTTTTTTTTTTTAAATCAACCTTTTCACCTCTTCCTCCCCCATTTGGACAAAAGAGGAACAAGATTGTAAGGCAGAGCTAAAAGAGAAAAGACTCTTTGAATTTCTGATCCAGACTGAATTTTCAAGGCCAACATACCAGGAAAAGCATTTGTTTGCATATCAGTTCTGAAGGTGCAATAGACTGGAGCACAGAAAGCATGGTTCTGCCTTATGTTCACAACCCCTTTCCAACATATTTTTACAGTTTCCTAAAACACAATGTACAATCTCTGAGTCTATATGCAGACTGCTGAAGAAGCCAGCATGCCTGAGCATTACAAAATGTGGTTTAAAACAGACATTTCAATTTATTTCAGAAGAGATTACTTTTAAAGAGAAAGACTATGAAAAGTTTCTTCATAAAATGAGATTTTAATTTTCTCTCAGATGATTCTAAATTCTTTAGTTTTGCATCTCTATCATGTACATCATGTTAACTGCACTCAAACTGCCCACCCCCCCGCCCCCCCGCAAATTTCTTTGAAATTCTGGTTCCCACACACCTAGATTAATATTTCTTGACCTCTCCAAAAAAAATTTGAATGTGTACTTGCTAAATATCTCTCCTAAATACAGTTACTTAAGAATACAAAGTCTTTCCAGAATAATGTAGGGTGGGATTTTTCAGTTCACTATTTTTCCTCTTTTCTGAATGTCAGGATCTCATAATGGCCTACTAACAAAGGCACCAGCAATATACTTTCCTTGTGGCTGAAGATCCAGTGGGAAATGCTAGCCACAAAGAGACACATACAGGACACACCTGGACCAAATTCCATGGCTCATCAAAACCCTGTCATAATTCAATGCTTTGTGGTGGTAGGGCACAAAATACTCACAAATGCCAAACTACATGAATTCATTAAATATTTACTGGAATATTTAAGACAGTAGAAACTTAAGAGAAAATCCTTTTATTTTATATAATTTTGGTAAAGCTAAAGTAGCTCAGAGTAAGCATTCATGTAAAATTGCAATGGGTTCCCTTTCACAGGTAACAATACTCCCCTTAGTTTTGCTTCCAAGGCAGTGGTGCCAATTTATTACTTTTTTAAAAGGAATTGTATAGTCTGTAGCTGTTTCTCAGTTAAGAATATATATTCCAATGCATAATTACCCTCTCTGTTAGAACTACACACATTTTCGCTAATTAAAACATGATTTCCTTCAATTTCCAGCATTTAGATCCTTTACCAAACAGAAGAGTCAATTTCCAAACTTCATACTACATTAGGTCTTGGCAGACTCTGACTCAGATAATTCACATTATTTGCCTTTTGGTAAATTATAAAATGAGTTTCAGAGTTCCTGTACACACCCTATAGGAGCTTTTCTCCTTGTGCAGTCACATCTTTTCCCTGAATTGTCCCCAACTTATCATCAGTTTCTTTGAATTGTTGATGGCAGAATGCAACACTGCAGAGAATTCCCAATTATATTTGCTATGATATTCTCTGTTTATATTTTAACTTTCCTTACTCATATCTCCAACTGTGGTTAACATCTTGGAGAGTGTCATGAAGTCAAACAGTGTTACACTGCTCTCTGACCAGGAAATTTCCACCACTCTCTAAACTCATCACTTCTCAGGCAGTCTCTCCCATTCTGCTATCAGAGCTTTAATATTTGTATCTTCATGTTCCATCCTATCCTGATTGTATAAACATTCAAATAATTACATTTTGTTTACCTTATTCGTGCAGAAAGGTCTATGTCTCTGGCCTCTTCATAACTCTTTTTTTCCCCCAATCCTATGTCACTTGCAGTGGTAATCAGTGAGGATCTGCTGTGCTCCTTTGGGTCATCACTAAATACCTAATCTAGTGTGGTGCAGAAAGGAAACAGACACAGCAACCGAATTTTAACATACACCAAAAAAAATTAGAATATTGCAGAAGATATCATGTAAATACAAGTAAACTTGCTGAATATTCATTATTGCATGTTGGTAGAATAGTAGCACTGATACAAGAAATGTGAAAATGAAGGTGTGGAGTTCCAATTTATAGCCTTTTTATTAATAACTCACACTTTTTTCCCTGGCCCTCTTTGCATGGGAAGACATTTTACATGCACACTAAATTAATTAGACATGTAAAAGACATTTCATGCTGGCCAACTCAACTGCTTTGGGCGGTATTCCACCAGATTTCCAGACAATTAACAGCTGTAACATCTGGAAATCTCAGACAAATGGCCACCAACAATGCAAAAACCGACTTCATATCACAAAAGCCTCTGCTGCATCCTTGGATTTCAGAGGCACCGACACCACAGGAAGCAGTTGAGTCTCCTGGCAGGCATGCACAGAACACACTGGAGGAGCTGCACAAGCATGGATCACCTACATGTGCATGTCCACATGCTCATACGGAGATATTGGATTCACTGTTCTGAGGAGGACTAGAAGTTATGATGTGGTGATCATTTCATTGCTGAGCTTTTCTTCATCATTCAGCTCTGTATCTTCCTATCCTATAGGACAGCAAACAGCACACTAGCAACACTCACCACAAGAGAAGGAGAAGAACTAATGTTTTATTTTGGTGTCAAAGATCAAGTCTAAGGGACTCAGAATCAAAACCTGAATTTGTTCCTGTCCTTTCTTCCATTGGCCTAGAGGTCTTGTATCCTCTAAGACATCAGGAACAAAGTAAATACAGTTTGTCTGCCTTAACCACTGAAAGGGTAAGTCTGAGTGATGATACAAAAATCCTAGTATTTTCTCAGGTATTTTCAGAATCCTGGCTGAGGTTTTTGAATCCTGATGGCCCAGAGCTGGGACCCTAAAATTCCTGTGCACACCACCTCATCTAAATGCTGAACACTCAAAATGTTGTTGCATGATAGTGCCTTTTTCAATCAATAAAAAGTGAAGAATAAGAATCTCCACAGTACCAAGCTTACAGAGCTGGCTACTGACTTTCATGCTATAGCATTGCCTGAGCCCTCTGCCCTTGTCTCTAGGTTGTTTCTGATACTGTATCCCAGAATAAGAACAATGTACAAGTCCTGAGCAGCTTGCTGTCTCAGAAGGAACAGCATTCCCACAATCGATCAATCTGCCAAAAAGAAAAGTAAAAAGCCAAAAGCCACATCTCTGACTAAAAACGCTTTCCACTTCAAGGCTTATTCCACAATTCAGTTCAGCTGACAAATGCAGAGACAAGGATTTCTCAACTGTACCGTTTCCAGTAAGGGATGTCCCATCCATATTAGGAGAACTGGGAAAGAGAGGCAAACCTCTGAAAAGGTAGAACTTAGGGGGTACCATCAGGACATAGCTCTGGGAAAAAGTTGTCACTTGACTACAAGAAGAGAGTCAGCATCAAACAGGATCAGTTCTCAACATTCCCAGAGGCAGTGTGCAGGCGCTGAGCATGGCTGGTGACATAGAGAAAAGGCATAGCTCCTGTGTCCTTACAGCCACATGGGAAGAAGCATATCCGAAATGGCACATAATTAAATGGGGAGAAAGGAGAGTCTTTGATGCCAAAGTTGTGGTGCATTTACACCACAGAATGCGAGGCAGTTGAGTGATTTCAGAGAAGACACAAAGGCTGCATGGAGTGCTATAAATGTAAAGAGAAAACCTTACAGGCGTGTGCGGAGTTCTGTCCATATCCAGACCCAAACCTCCACTGCTCTGTTTATCCAATTACCATTTCATTTAGCTGAGCAGTGCTTAACTGAAATTCTTCAAGGTTAGGGCCCCAGGAAGAGCTGCTTTTCTCTGTCAATTCTTTGACTGACTTTACCTCCATCTCTCCAAATACCCTGGATACCCCCAAACCATTTGGGATAAGCAAACTTGTGCTGAATTTTCTGTCTGTCTCATTCATTCACTACTTAAGTAAGGGAAAAAAACCCCAATCTTTGCTCATTCAGCTAGCTTAATATTGAGGGTAGGCAGTGATGTCCTTCTTCCATGAATATGCTAAAATTAATTCAATTTGCATGGGAACATATAAGCAGCAAGTATTTATTCATGATTGGGAGGCAGCTGATCCAAGTATGTATACCAAAGATAGACATTAAAAAAAAAAATCAGCATAAACATTGATCACCATAGCTTTCCTACAATTAGCTATCAGGTATAATTAATTTGTGCTTGCAGTGATATTAAATCACTAACAAGTGTAACATGTTTGAAATAAAGAAATAATTCAAGTTAAATGCAATTAGGGAGATCCACTTATTTCAGTCTGGGCAAAGTGACCCTGATAGTTAATGAAGCTGACTTTAAAAGAATTCCTTTTTCTCCCCATGAACATTATCTTTGTCTTTTCCTAAACTTCATACCAAAGTTTCAAAATTTAATTAAATATGTCTCACAGTGTGGAGGAGTAAAAAGTAAGATATGTCAGCAACAGAAATGGCAGCCTTCTTGTAAATCAGTTTGCCAACAAAAGGAGTCGTATGTAGGGTTATTGTGAAACTGAAGCAGAAGGAGATAAAAACCACATAGGCTTGTGTTTTTACCTACTTTATTTGAGTATTGTGAAAGGTTGTGTTCCTTAGCTGAAACCATTCCTTTTCAGGGGAAGGTGAAATTACCAGATTTTATTTTTTTACTAGAAGACAGATCTCTAGTACAGAAGATCTTTACCTCTAAAAGAGATCTCTGGTGTTTGATTTTTTGTTGTTTTTTTCTTTTTTAAGACTTCTTATTATGGGCTTAAGACTGCATTTGATCAAAAACAGCTCAGGAGGATCAGTCAAAGTCAGCACCTCACTGTGCTGATGCTTTTCTGCTCAAGGCTTCTAAAAAGAGAATTTCCATGAGCAGAGAGCACAGGAGCATTGCTGTGAAAGCCCGCATCCACTCCCACAGCATGTCTGAGCACTTATACACAGACAAATCAAAAGTATTTTAGCAGTGACTGAGGCCCTGGACAAACTCGTGCACCATTAAGTAGCTGTTCTTTAGTTTGTTGGTGATTCTCTGCTGGAGATTAATAGTCTTTCCATCACAGCTGTGAGAGTGGACTGTATGATCATTCCTCATCTACATCACAAGCAAAGTTCTTTGATGGACAGGAAAGCTGGACCAAGCTAAGTTCAGAAATGTGTCACCAAAGTAGAGGGGAAAGCATTTATCTGGTCTGATAGGGCCTCATTTCCACTTGACCACCACATTGGATTTAGACAGCCTACAGGCATGTAAATCATGGTGTGTGAGTAGGAACAAAGATAAAAAACGAGATCCTAAGGAAAAAAAGAGACAATAATTAATCTCACGATCTTCTGTGCTCATCTGGTACCCTGTTACCAAAATGTTTAAGCACCTAACTAGTTTCTGCATCTATCACCTTGTGGACAAAATACACAGCATTGTTCATTCTGTCCGTGCAAAGGTAAAAAGAGGAGAGGATGAGAGGATTTCAGCATGGCTGCACTCCTGAATCAGCAAATGACTAAGATATGTATAATTTGGTTCTGAGAAAGAAGAAAATAAAAATTAAAATAAAAAACAAAAACAAAAAAACTCCTGGAACAGGTGCAGTTAAAAACCACAGAAATGCTTTTCTTATTATTTCAGCCCTGTTTTAGCAGAGCAGAACCTTACACATAGTTTGTAAATAAGTGAGACTCATGTAATGGAGGTGGCATTACAGACCCTCAGAAAAAAAACCTTTTTCTTGGATTGCCATCTCAGAAAAAAACAGCTTCAGAACCAAGCAAGGCAGAGATGGCTGCATAAATACACATGGAAGGCAGCAAAACTAGAGTCTACTCAAGCACCTCTGCTCCCTGCTTGCTATACTCTAGTCCTGAAATGAGCAGTTGAGTTCCAATTTCCAAATCCATCCAAGTGATTCTGAACAGAGACCAGGGGAAAAAAGCACAAAAAAATGGAACTCGTTCAGCCTATAGGAGCAATAGCATAAGTAGCCAAGGTAGATGATTTTCTCAGGCTATGCCAGGACTTTCTCTCTATTCTAGTCCTTCCATGAGCTTCACTCTTTCCATTAGCCTAAATCAGCCAGTAGGCTTCACCAGTAGGCTTTTCTCCTCCTTTTAAGCGTTCTTCCATGCATATTACCTCTTCCTAGCCAAATCTACCAACAAAAATACCTTTATTAGATTACAGTAATTCAATAGAGATCTAAGCAAAGTTATCTGTCAAAATCCAATTTATCCCTTACAGAACAGGCATTCATTTGCTCCATTAGGTTGCAATGGGTTATGCTCTATCCTACTGCCCAAGCTTGGTCTAGGTTTCTTTTACTTGGGTTGCAAATACTATCAACTGCCTTTCCTAAACATCAGTTCAGCAGTCAGGAATAGTAAAAAAACCCAAACAAACCACAAGCCCCACAAAAACCAACCAAACAAATAAAATAATGATATTTTCTGTAGTTCCCAACAAAAACACCATTATTTTATTATGTGTATCATGTACAAACTAAAGATTTTCTCACGCTTTATGTGCCCTGGATTGTGCTACCCCCTCAGTGCAAAAACAATAGGTTCCACAGCTCAAGCAAAGGTAACAATGATAAGCCCAAGTGAGGAATCAGGGGGATGTTTACCTTGGGGTTAGGGGGGAAGAAACTGGATCTTCAGAGCATCTGAAACCTTTTTTCTGAATTTGCTTGCCTTTGACACAGAGCATGAACATGGCAGGTACTAGCACCAAGCCAAGCATCACAAGTTTACCATCTCAAAGCCTTCAGTGGGCATTTCCCCAGCTGTCCATAAAGCCACATGAAGCACTCAACCCGAGCACACAAAAAGCCTGCAGGAGAAAATCAGAAAGTCTTGACACCCCACCTGACCTGTGTTTTCACTTGCGAATTGAGTGGTGTGAAATCATTGTGCAGCAGTGAAATTCAGCCTTCATTTTCTTTAACAAGATTGAACAAAATGGACTATGTTGAGAGACAAGTTCAATAAATGCCTTACAGAGGTTTTGGGCATTTGCTTGGTTACACAGCTGCCCTCAGTGGGCATTTTGTCAGAGCTCCAGCTTTTATATAAAGGAGCATTTAAGCCTTTCAGGTAAGAGACGGAGGTCCATAGGAGGAATCGACAAGGCCATTTACAAGGTAATGGTCATTTTTGTTCCTGATTTCAAAATAATATAATTATATAGTTTTATCTTGTTAACATTAGCTTTGGAGTAATTATCTAATACTAGTCTTGTGTTGCATAGTACTATTCTCAAAACTTCATTGTATTTTATATATATATGTATATATGTGTAGATAAATACACACACAGAGAAACATGATTTTGCTGCCAAATCATCTCCATGATTCCCGCCAGAGAAAATGCATTACAGCTATGATTGTATTCAATTGAAAGGACAACTGAGCAGGCTGAGACTTCTCAGCCTGGAGAAAAGACAACCTGGACAGGTAACATGACATGACAGAGGTTAACAAATTAAAGAGTGTCTTTGAAAAAATGGATAAAAATTTACCGTATGCTGTGTCTCCCAGTACAAAAACTAAGGGATGCAACACGCAATGTGCCACAACAAGGCTCAGGAAAAATAAAAGATGGCAGTTCTGTTTATTACAGAACTGCTTGCCAAAGCAGTTCTGTGGATAGAAAAGCTTTGCATGGCCTGACAGGGAACCTGTACCAGAAACTCAAAGAAACCAAATACTTAGGGCAATTAAATAGTAAAAAACCACACATCAGGTTTATGAAATGTTGGGAATTGGGAGTATATTTGGAGGAAGAATATATCTTTCCTTACTTTTATTCTTCCCTGTGCATCTTCTTGTAACCACCTGGATAGATGGCCCAATGAACCCTTAGGCAGAGGCAGAACAGATGTTCTTAGACTCTTGAATTTTCCATCTTTCACTGATGAGCTATATTGGGTTTCTGTTCATGTAGTGCCCTAACATCTTGTTACATGGTGATGAGTAAATGAGCAGAAATTTTAAGTTCAACATCTAGAGCCTAGAACTAAAGTTTTAGAACCAGAACTTCCCTCTGTGACACAGAGCCCACTGTTGTACCAAGTCCTTTTCTGGAGGAAGAAGTATCCTGAGATGTGCCTCACAGATTTACAGTACATTAACTATGGTCATGGGAAAATGTTGGGTTTTTCTTCTATAAAGAGGGTCTTGTGTAATATGTAAATGCCACAAGGCATTAGCACAAGAAATTATTTTTGAGCGTGTGAAAGTGTGCTGTGCCAATTCTCAGAAGGTCCAGCTTCAGCCAAGCATCATGACAGACCCAGAGGCAAGTGTACAGCCCTCAATACCATTGTCCATTAGAGATGGGCAGAACCAACTGAGAAGTCAGAAACATGGGCAAAAATAGTAATTTACAATAGTTTCATTGCCCAACATATCTGAACTAGCCCTGACAGAAAACAGTTCAAGCAGAAAATCTCCTTTCTTTTTTTTGTAACATAATATTTTACAGATATTCCATCCTTATAGGAAAGTCTTACAAAATTAAAATGAGAAGGACTTCAAAAAAACTGGACTTGATATTTTCCTCATCATGTTACATAAGATTCTATAGGAAGACAGACTATGCAAAATTGTGGCGGTTTTCTGAGAATAGGTAAAATGAGAAAATTTTACCATGTTTGGTCAAAATAAAAACCAATACTTTTTTTTAAGTACAAGCTTACCTGATGCACTCTTTGTGCAAAAAGTTGTCTTAATATTTTTGGCGAGTTATTTCTGTTTGTTGGGGTAAGAACCATCTAAAACATGGTCACACAAAGACCATGAGGTCTTTGCAAATACACTTCTGAGCTTGGTATCTGTTCTGCACTTTATATAAGAAAGTAATATAAAGGGATTTGAAGATGCATACTGGTTGGGAATGAGATTATTAGCTATGCACGAATGTCCCAGGTTAAACTAAGTATGTTTGCAAAGTTTGGATTCTTTCTTGTCAAAATATGGAAAGCGGTGGCTTAGAACAGACTGAGAAATTATCAGGATCACCTTTTTCTATTTACTAAACCAAAGCATTTTACAGACTGGCTAATCAGAGTCCCAGGCTGCCTATTAATTCTCAAAACAATAATGTAGCTGTTCTCCAAATTTACTCACCTGCTATCTGTTCATATTTATAAATTGGGTATTTGGCTATAAAATGGTGTCCTACAGATCAGACACAGAGCAAATGAAAAAAGTCGTAACTAGAACAGTGAGCTCTTTTGCACATCTAAAGTTACCAATTCATGCTTAAGGCTCCAAATAGTTATGAAAGAGACTGGAAAGTCCAGCAGACCACAAATGGCATGAAAGAAGCTTGCAGGATTAGACACGGTTTAAGTAATATTGTTGAAAACATACAGTAGAGCTTAAATAAAAAGCAAACTCTAATGTGCATAAAAACTTGAACAGGAAACGAACTGAAAAACAACTACAAGCGAGGAGGGAAATGAACAAGTCTATTTGATCTTTCCAGCTGACTTAAATATGAACACTAAAAAAAAAGTGACAACTAATTTGTGATGTAAAATTATTCCTGGTTTAATTAAATTAAAATAAATGAATATAATTATCTAGGTTGGGAGATGTGTCTACCCAGACAGAATTCCTCTCTCAGACCTACTGAGGGAAGCAGGCATATCAGAATGATCTAAATTTCATTCAGTGTTGGAAATTAAGGATTAGATTTTCAAAGCTTTCCAAAAGGTTTCAACTACATCCCACATTCCTGGCTTTATGGCTATACCCCTCTGGAGCATTGCAGTGACTTTTCTTCTAGCCTCACTATTTTTTCCTGCTGCAATACAGCAGGCAAAGTCCATACAATGCAGTTTTATTTGGATTGTCTCCTTTTCTTGTAACATAAAATACTTTTTACAGAATAAGGTGTGGATCAGAAATTACTCTTATGTTACTGCCCACCATGCCTATCTTATTCTATTCTCAGTATCCTTTAGAAAGTTCATAAAATGGGAGCAGGACAGCTTTCATTGCTCCTGGGTATATTCCCTACCCTGTATTAAAAATTGTGATACCAAACTGCTGCCCTGGTTATGGAAGAGCAGAATTTCTGATATATTAAATAAAGACAGCAGACTTTCCAAGATTTTTTATTTTTTTTTACATAATCTCCTGGCCTGCCAAGTGGCCCAGCACATGGTGTATACAGATGCACTAGAAGACAGACAACTTTCATACCATAAATTCCTTTGCTACTCTTCTGCTGTGAATGACAACAAAACTTTCTGCTCATTTCGGTGGCAATGATTCCAGCCTTATCAAAGATTGCCAGTCTAGTTATTCAGGCTTAACAGCAAGTTTGTATTTTAGAATAACTTTTCCTGACCTCTTTTCCATTTTATTTCTTCACTGCCCCCACTGCCTTTTCTGTTTTTTTAAGAAGCAATTTGCTTTCTACCATTTGCTTTCTCAGCAGGGCTGTTATCAGCACTAGTCACTAACAGAGGACAGCTGGTAAGGGAAAGGAAAAAGTCAGATCCTTAAGAACATAACCATGGATTTAAACATATGAGCATGCACTGTAAATTGTTTTGTTATGCAATTTGTATCAAACTCACTCCATAAGTCAGGAGCATACCCTGCAGCATGTAAAGTTCATAGAAATAGTCAAGTAAGACCAAAAAGCACAGGTTTAACAGATAAAGCAAAGGAGACCATTTGTTTCAGAGCAGTCTTTGTAATTCTGAGAACTGGTCCCACATTCTGAAGCGGATAAAGTTGTTTGTAGAAAAAAAAAAAGAGACTCACAGCTGGAGGAAACACAGGTGTCAAAGTCTGTTGCTACTGCTTTTGTTGTGGCTCCAAACAGGCAGCCATGCTTGATAAGCAAGAAAGATAAAAAAAAGAGATAATTGAGCAAGTTCAGCCCAGAACTAAATGGGTGCAGCAGCCAGGTGGGTCATGTTTTCCTCTAGCTTATCTTTTCAATAATAAAGTCTTTCTTGGTGAAGACAACCAGATTGCTCAACTCAAGGCGAAGACCTGGACCGCTGGTTTCAACTCTTTTTCAGCAGCAGCTTCAGAACTGACTTCAGAAGGAACTGCAGTTACACCAAAGCTGAATTTGGCTCACTGCAAGGAAACAGTTTTAAACCCTTCTGCTGGTTAAGATGCCTGGATATTACCCTGTTGGTTTCCTCTAACTTATTCAGCAGCAAAGTTTCAAACAGAAGACAGTAGTCTAAAGGGGAACTGGAGCTTGCTGAAATCACTATCTAAAGCTCAGCTTGTCCCCCTTACAACCATTTGACATCATTACTGATTTTTCCCTTTGGTTCAAACCTGAACAAACTAGCAGACCTTGACAGCCGCCTCTGCTCTTTCCTATTAAAAAGCTCAGACATGACATTGGTTTTAGAGGAGAAAGTGGCAGGGAATCAGACTCTGCACTGGCATTCCAACAGTTTAATTGAAGATGAGCACTTTGTTCAACTCTTGTCCGTTTCCCTGGGGTGGCCAGCATTGCTTCAAATGCCTGCTGACTTACACGGAGACAGCTGCAGGACACAGACTCATGTATCACAAGCTGCATGCAACAGGAGATAGCTGAAGGGCAGAACTTCAAAGCTGTTTGCTGCAACCACCCAGACTGCACGGGGCTGCTGCCACTGCCAGCTGGTAGCTCCAAGCTCAAACGTAGGGACATGGCCTTGCAAGCAACTTGACATTTGCTGTGTCTTGGAGGTGCTGTATATCCATCCCAGGGAGGCCAGAAGGCAGCGGCAAGCACAGTGCTGATTGCATCAACATATTTTTCAGGCTAGTCAGGCTTCTCCAAGAACTGATAGCAGTACATCAATATGTGGGGTTTCCTCCCCTTTCAAGGAAAGGGCTGCATTTTAAGTGAGGAAAGATTGAGATGATTTTAGCTTGCTTCCTCCAGCACACCAGCTCCAAACATTATTTTAAAACTTGTGTGGAATTACAAAAAAAAAAAAAATTATATCTTGGTACTTGAAGAATATCTCGCGATTCTTCCACAGGAAATTATCCACATCCCAATCAGCATCAAAAGACTCAGGCAGGATTAGCTGGGGAAAACACAGTGGCCCCTAACGCTAATTTGAATGTAAGGTTTTTTTCAGTCTCATGCAGGAGAATCTAGTATAGAAGACAATTCAGTGAATTCAGTTGAGATGGTCTTCTAGCATAGGGTTGTGTGATCATAACCTATGCCTTAGTTTTGCTGCCAAAATCTGACACGGCATTTGCAGAGTCACTCAGTGTGGCTACAGTTTGGTCTCAATGGGTCAGCTTTAGACATGCCAAAACTTGGACCCGTGTGCTAATAACTTCAGAGAGCAATAGAGCCAGTGACACTAATTCACCATTTCAACCAGGCTCTACCAAATGCATTAATGAAGAAAAACAAGAAAAAAAAAACTAAGCAAACTTGAGGTTTTTTAACTTCTTTCATGTTAGAACAGACTCACTAACTTAAACTAGATCTAAGAGTGTCTCCAGCAACCAGAAAGAGTGCAAGGCACTGTGGATTACTGCTTGTGTGGTGGCAGTGCCGAAAAAGGACAGTAGGCTGGCAGACCATGTTCGGAAAATGCCTTCATGGGGCTTGCCCAGATCACTTTACATGTTTCAGTTGTTGTGTACAAGAGTGAGGTCATCTAATCCACATTCATTTTATGTTTCTAGAAGCTGACACCAAGCCTCTCTCTTGCTTCATGACCTCTCATGCTAGCTTCACCTAAAAGGGTGTTGAGAAAGGACACAATGGTGCTCTGTGGCTAGAAATAGTTGGGTGCTACCTCAAAGGAGGGGAAGGGGCACATATTTAAGCCTCATATTTAAATCACCACACTCCAAAACCAAGCCCAGGGAGACTAATGTTAAGCAGCCATCATCACCACTGCTTCACCCTCACAAAAAGGACTACAGCAGGATGGACAACTGCCGTCACAAATGCATTTTAACTGGAGAGCCACAGCCTTCTGTTATTTCCTTCCCAACTTCTGTTTCTGGAGTGAAACAATTAACAATCATTCACTGTTCCAAAATAAAAGCAAATGAAAGGTATAATCACTAGAGCTCATGGCCTAGTGTTGTTGGATGTTGTGCTTAATTTATTAACCCTCTTTCCCTTCCCTTGCTGACAAGAAAAGGCAAATTCACTCAACCACATTGGGCCTTGTAGAGTTGTGGTTCAGATGAAAGAGGTTCTCAGGACTCTTCCACAGATCCTTCACCTTGCAAACCATTAAGGCCCAATTTCCTCAGAAAATCTTCACACATTTGTCAGAGGTACTACATAAAAACGGACATGCACCTATGCCACATTTTTTGTGATATAGAAAGGGATGCTCTGGATATGCACCCATATGTTGTAATTTCTGTCCCACCATGCTTCAACCACTTCTTATCCATCTAACACACTGAGCAACTTTCTTTACTTATGATTTTTAGACTCGGTGAAATACTCCTCAGCAGGTATAGCTGTCATAACTCATTACAGATGGTTTACAACAGATCTGTTGATAGAAAACAAAATCCTTCCACTATTCCTGTTTTGTTAGGAAGACTTCTTTATTCAGGTAGGAAAGGACTATGATTGAAGCATAGACATGAAGAGCCCATACAAAATCAGCATAAATGATTTTGTTTACTGACACATTTCTAGTGGAGCCTGAAGAACATGGATCTGCTGCTCAGTACAAGGAACACTGGACTTAATTTATCTCTTGCAGGGTGAAATTTTCCTCCAATTACATCCAGAACATGCTATTGATTTAGACA
Source organism: Dasyornis broadbenti (assembly GCA_013397935.1). Taxonomy (NCBI): domain Eukaryota; kingdom Metazoa; phylum Chordata; class Aves; order Passeriformes; family Dasyornithidae; genus Dasyornis; species Dasyornis broadbenti. Next base: position 450,705 of record VZRN01005370.1, read on the forward strand.
ACAGCTGTCCCACTAGCCTTAAGTTAACTGTTCAGGGACTGTAGTGTGAAAAAAATCTCTTAAAGTGTTGAGAGCACCACACACCTCGAGCCACCAAAGCGCACTACTCAATATTAAGAGAGAGAAAGCCATGTAAATATTTCTCAGGACCAGGCAAGTTATTGGGAAGGAGAACACCCCTGTGCCACTTCTTTTGCCTTTTCAAAGAAGTCTTTTACTCACAGCTGTCTGTCAAATTCCACAAGGCTGGAAACAAGCTGATAACTGTACCACTACCACAACATTTGACGGAAGACCCTGCTCAAAACTACAATAAAGGAAATTCATCTACCACTATTGATCATGAGTACACTAGCAGGTTCTGATTCTCAGTGTGAACAGCATAAATTTGAAGGCACACCAGAAATTCTAGTAAGTGCTTACTTACTTCCAGTTCACTAACCATGCAATGGCAAATAATAAAACAATTACTTCTGTAATTGCAAATATTTTTCTGCCTCTTAAATTTCTCTTTCATTCAACTGATGAGGTTGGTGAATAATCCTTTTGGCCCCAGAAAAGAAGTACTATGATACTGAAGAGTTTTCTTTTTTAAAAAAGGGAGCATTAGAGACCCAAATTTCAGAGACCAAACTAAAAAAAAAAGTAACTTTCATGATTCTAAGGCAACTTATAATTTGGAACAATTGGAGCTGGTCATACTGCAACCTGCTGTATGTGCCATTCTGTATTCAGTCCTCAGGCAGCTGCATCAGTAGGGAGGGGATGGTACAGCTTTTATTTATTCTAATCTGCTTTGTTGTTCTCTATAGCACAGAGATCATTAAGAAGTTCTTCAGATACAGAAAAACATAACCCAAGTTTTTAATGACCTCTCAGTTACTCCCTGCATATGCAGCTAATTATTTTTCAGTTGCACATTTGCTGGGCCTTCCTTTATTCTGGTCAGTTCAGTCAAAAACACCTAAGAGTTACTAATAAAAGGTGATCTCTTCTCTAAATATTCTGTCACCTGGGGAGAAGGCATACTGTCCATCCACCCTTCTTCTGCTTTTAACTTTTGGAATTTTTGAAGACAATGGAACAGAGGAGGCATGTCCTCTAAAATCAGACCTTCCTGTTTGGATTTGGATTCCAAATCAAGGCAGGAAGACCAGAAACAACCACTCCTGGGATTTCCAAGCTGCACCTGACTGTATATCTCCTTCGGCATTCATCCATACACACAAATGAAGAGGACAGACCATAAGACAGAAAAGGCTCTTTCAGAGCAGAGGGGAATTTTGCAAGCATTTGGGGTAATAAAAGTCTCAAGCATTACAACTGTGTCAATAATGCATTATACTTGAAAGGGTCTGGGTATATCTATCACTTAGCAAGTTACAGACTCCCTTCTAGGGGAGTTTCTGGATATAAAACCCTTACCTGATTTGATGGACCAGTGCTTTTAAGCCAGTCAGCACCTGCTCTCTAACTTGATACACTCTCAAACTGTTTTAAGTGAAGCCAAAGAATTAAAACTTAATTAGCAGTGAAATATTTCTTATACTGATCAGTTTGCACCAGATCTCCTGAGGGACATAGATTTGTCTCTATCTGAAATCCCCACCCTGCCCTCAGCTGCTCATTTGGAGGTTTATGTTTTGTTATTTGGCAGACACTCACCTGCCACAGTGCTGCGACGGAAGAGCACTTTTGGCAGCAGAGGCTGCATGGCTCTGGGAGCAGGGGAGGCAAGTCATAGCAGCTTCACCTCTTACGAGCTCTCTGACTCTGCCAAGCCAAACAAGACAAGGTGACAAACTTTTCTTGCTGCTCCTCTGTAGAAAGACTCATGAGTTATTTGTTGGTCGCATGAGAGGGGTTTTATTTCTTTTTCCTGTGGGGATAACAGTCATTCAAATGTAACACTTTGATTATAAGGCTTTCCTTCTCTGAAGCCACAGCAGCAAGAATCACACCTCTGCTTAGGAAAAGGGTCTTGCTTCCAGTAGAAGTACAGAGGTGAAGCCACTACAAGTGGGATTTTCACAGGTGGTATCAGATGCCTAGTTCAGTCTCTTATGAGGCCTAAGCAAGCGCTTTAGCATCTCAGGTATAATGAGTTGTTGTAAAGGAACAACACTGGTAAGAATTCAAGCCATAAGGGTCTTAACACCTCTGTTGAACAGTGGCCTGTTACTACCAGAAAGAAAAAAACTCCATCACAGCCCAGAACAGCTGGGCCCTGATGGCTTCCTCACTTGCAGCAGTGACTGGTTTTTTTGGTCACTTATATAACACAAAGCTAACCTTGTCATTCCCTTAATTTTCGCAAATCTCTGAACACATCTGTCTAAATATCCATGACCTGGAGGGGAAAAGTAATATATTTAAAATATTAAATTGTTGCCAAATCTAACTCATCCATCCCTGCTAGGATTCCTGAAAGTCTTGGGAGGTGGGACCTCAAGCAGTTTATTTTGGCATTCTTCTCAGCTAGGGAATCTTTTGATTGCAGTCACTCTGGAAAGGACCTGTGCTTTGGAAGAAAGCAGGGTAAGAACTAACCTGAGAGCAGAAGAAAGTCTTATAGTGCAAAAACAAGGGAAAAAATTATAAAATTGATCTGACTCAGTATTTTTCATTCAGGGAGAATAAGAAGGCAAGAAAAGGAATAAAACAGTTTAAAGTTGTGAGGAAGTCCTTTTCATCCAGATAATCCCTTTGACCACACAGGATTTCCCTTCCCACAATTCAGGTGTTTTGTTCCTCCTTCCCTTCAGACTTCAAGTGAAAGGAAACTGTAACAATCTATTGGTACTATCTGCAAGACATATCTTTGATTAAAAATGCTTCCATTGCCAATATCATGCTACTTTCACTGACTTTTATATCCATGCCCCAAGATTCAGCCCCAAACACAGGAAACAAGAGAAATAAATACAAATGTTCTCCTGTAAACGGAAAGCTCATTTATCTTTTGTCTTGTATATTAATTTTACAGTCCCAATGTTTTTTCATACACTGTCTGATCTGACAAGAAGGCTAGGGCCTTATTGAAGTTCAGTTTTCCTTTCTTAAGCGCACAACCAACCAAGCAATCAAGGTAACTATCCAGTTATTAACTTTTCCAAGTTGCAGTTGGAACTAGGATGTCAAAAACAACAGTGCAAAGGTTTTTTTCAGCTAACTGTGGTTTCTTATCTTCCCACAGCTATTTTTAACATCAGGCCAATATTTTTAGCTTTGTCTGGTGAAAACAAAAAAGAGAAAAGTTGCTGGTAGATCTGTAAGTCTTCCAGGGCCCCTGCAGAGCTGTCACTCAGACACTGGGCTGACCTGGGTACCTTCTCTCCTTTGTCTGGAGAGCGTTTGAGCCAGAGTTTGCAGGTATTAACTCACCTGCTAGGCAGTCTGTCTGGACTCACATAGTCACCATCTCCCCTGCTCAATCTGTATATTTTACATAGAATAAAACCCTCTTTAGGGCTCAGTGAGCAAAACAACTTCACCAAAAAGTTAGATGAGTCATGGTGAAAAAAAAGAAAAGTATTGTAGTCCCTGCTCCAGGAGACATTTATACGCTTAAATTAAGCAGTTGGTGTAACTCAGCCAGGAGCCCAGATCTTATTCCTCCCAGGTGGGTACACTAAGCTCCAAAATTATTCTCACCATGGCCTCCAAAATATGTCAAGTACTTTCCCAATAACAGTAGAGCAATAAGAGGAGTTAAGAACTTCTTTCTGCTCTGCCTAAATAATGCCCTTATATCTGAGTGATAACAATTCAAATGTCCTCAAGGTCAGGAAAAAAATGTAATCCTGGCCTCCCACACATAAATTAGGGGCTCTAATCACCAAGTTCTTGGATGAACATTTACTTTGTCATTTCCTCTCCTTTAAAGGGCCATAAAACAAAATATATTTGAGACTAATTTGTCCTGAATACGAAAAAAATCATTTACATCCTAGTTGGAAAAAAAAAAAAAAAAAAAAAACAAAACCCCACAATTATTCTGCAGAAGTAAAACTTTTGTTAAAACTTTCAGTTAAACCAAGCTGAAATTCTTCTCTAATTTTTCCCTATTTAATTGCCAACCCAACTGGAAATAGCAGTCATTCTCATAGGCAGAGAACAAATTTTTGTTAATCAATGAGAAGATTTGACTAAAACCTTCTGTAAACAATCTGTTTGAAAAGCTAACACTTTTCTGTGTGGAATATCCAGCCCTCCTTTCTTAGGGACTTCACATGAACATGGGAATTGAGGGGGGGAAAAAAAAAAAAGGCAGTTCTTGATTGAATCTTGTCTTGTGCAGTTTCAGCTTGTTAGGAATTTTGTTTAATTAATTGGTTACAAATATATATAAATATGTATTGTCATGTGCATGTATGCAGTTTGCTTTAAAAGAGATCAGCTAGGAGTCCACGTGCTTTCCCTGCTTCCCACTGCTGGAATCAGACTCTCACTATCATAGTCTTCCAATGGACTGCTTACCCTTAGTTCACCAGGGAACTGGGTTAAAAACCTCTCCCACCAGCCACCTGCACTTGTACCATTAACTATACTATGTCTAGCAGGAAAGTTTGTTTTTTCAAGAGACGTAGTTCAGCTCTTCACATTTTTTCTCTCATTGTTAGCACTTTCATCATGGCCTCTCATCTGTTCAGAGCCCCTCCCTAGGATCTGTCTCAATTATCCTCTGCTACTGACCCATACAGCAAGACATGGAAATCACAGAATCTTCTAGGCTGGAAAAGGTCTTGAAGGTTGAGTGCCCCAGCTCCCACTTCTAGATTTACCTGTTGGAATGGCATCTTCAGAAAGATCATTACTAATAAATAATGAGGCCACAGGCTCTTACTGTAGATCTTGACATTGTCCATCTCATTAGAAAGTTTGAACTTGAATACTGGAAGTTGCTAAAAACATTCCCAGTTATTAAATCAGGAGGAATAAGGGCTGGAACAATCAGCACCAGTAGAAACATCTGGGAGAATTTGCCTTTTTATGCCTTGTTTTATATTCGTTCTCTTCTACTAGGGGTAAAAAGAATCTGGAAAATCTTGAAAAATTTGTGTTCTTTCCCAAAAACAAAGGAGGGTTTCGAAAACAAGACTAGTATTTTTCTTGCTGTCCTTGGGTAGCCAAAACTAAACTGAGTTGTTCAGCACTTATCCAAAACAATTGGCCATAGTTCACAACCACTAAAAAGAAAGAGCTCAAGCTTGCTGAAAACGGAACTTACATTCAAAAACTCGTTTGTATTTTAAATCATAAAAAGACAAAGAAAAAATGAAAAAGTTTCCTATTCTTTCAGGTTGGTTGGAGTTCCAGGCAGGGTCCTGACAACCCCAGGGGCGAGCTGTTGGGAATCTGGGATGCCAGACTGGCAGGAGCAATAGCAAGCCTTCCTCTCCATCTCTCAGAGAACAAAATGGGTTCTTGAAAAATCCAGCCAGCCTGTCCTCGCAGCAAAATGTTAAGTGTGAACATTTGGGCTGAATTTTTGAACCATCCTTTCATCCCAAGTGACCAGTTCCTTGTTCATTCTGTACCTAGCTGCTCATGTGTCAAACAACAACGCATTACATGGGGCTGGTAGATGCAATTCTGCATGCTACCTGTACCTTACAATACTACAGAACAGTACAAATGTGGCTTAAGAGGATGCAAGGTAGTTTATGCAGAGTATTTTAGTGGCAGAAAAAAATTAGAAGCATTATTGCATACCTAGTCAGTGAATTATATCTTTCCTGGAAGGAAATATCTTATACTTGTCTAGAGACCTCAGTCAACATCTGACTCAGATTGTGCTTAATATAACAAGTACCTGTGTGTGTGCAAGCAGATACAGACCTGTTTGTGTGTAAACAAAGCTGCAGCCTCTGCCCTGAAGAGCCTACTTTCTTTTAGTGCTTTTAGCATCCTTCATCACACCTATCATATAACTCTCCTTCTTTGCATCCTTCTGACCTCTGCAAACGCACAAGAGCTGATCTGCTTCTTTGTACCTGCTTGTTGTGGTGATTTGTCCCTCTAGGACTGTGGTATCAGGCACAGATGAGGATGGCATGCCATGGACCTCAGCAGTGAAAAGACACTGGTGAGCTTGTGGGTTCATTAGAGAGACTTTTGAAACTCAAAGACAAATCCGCCAAGCCACTTTTTTCCAGCCATAGCTTCCTGTGGCCTATGGTTATTCACCATTTAGGCCCATTCAGCAGCAAAACTAAAATACAGGCACAGTAAATCCCACTGCCATCATCTCCATATACAACATACTTTATTATAACAGAATAAGGGGTTCTGCTCTGCTGGACCAAATCAAGTTGGTCAGTGTTAAGTATCACATTTTAGATTCAAATCCCTGCTAAACCCTCTGCTTATGTTCGTGGTTAACATTATTTTTATATCTGTCTTCAGAAATGAAAGACAGCAGCAGCTCACACATAGCAGCAACAGCATCAGCAGCTTTTAAAGGCCAACTCCATAGATTAAAGGGTGATATACTGAGCACTAAAATCCCACCACCCCAGTGTCTACTGATTAGGTTGGGAGAAAAGCTGAGTGACAAACATGTTTCCAATCTGCCTAGCCCATGCAGCGAAATGGAGCAATCTGGCCTGAAAAGGGATTTAGACTTTTGTTGTGCACAAGGGGAGAAAAAGCTGATTTAAATCCATCAACAATGCCCTCCCTCTTGGTGATCTCAGAGATAAGGAACAGAGTCTGGACACAGTTCATATCCTACCTCTCACCAGGCCCCACACTTCCACTCAAAGACAAAAGCTGGCAGATGAGAGCAAATGATGCTGCCCTGCTATTGAGCTGCCTGCTCACATAAAAACATGTTGTAGAATGCTTGGAGCCTGCCCAGAGCATTTGATCTAGCAATTTTTAAAGGGAGAGTGAATCCCCAAGCCTGTAGGAAGAGAAATATAATTTTAGTTCATCAAGACCATTACTATTAATATATGTAAGGCACTGATGTGTAAAAAGGATATTTACAGACAAAAAGGTCTTGCTTTAACCTGGTTTACAGCCTAAATTAAACAGGCATTTACATCAGAGAATAACATCATATAGCTGATACAAGTGGGGTAGGTAAACAACAAACAAGGAAAAAAAAAAGGAAAAGGAAATAAGGTTTCTAAAAGAGAGCTATTAGATCCCCTTACAAGGAGAGCAGATCACATGGTTTCCTTTATCCTGGTTATTTAATATATGCCATCCCTGTGCATTTCACTGTGACTGTCATAAGGAGTGAGCCATTACATTCTCTCTTTATCCCTTGTCATAAGGACTGAGAATGAGGTGATAACCCATTTTTCTGAAACCTTTCTAGACCCTTAGGAAAAAAAACCCCAAAAAAATTTTGCCTTGTTTTATCTGAAAGAGATGAAAATTTAAAAAAACCCCAACAATTCTGGTTGCCTATAAGTAAATCTGCTCTTTGCTCATCTTTAATTATATTCATTTTTAAAAATAAAAGTGAAATGAAACAGCCATGCAGGGGTGCATGTGGGGAAAGTCAATCTGTGCAAAAAGCAGAGCCTTGTTTTCATGTGACAAAACGTGCCTGACAACAGTTGTGAAGAATACCAACAAAATGGTTGCTGGAAAACAGCAGCAGCAACAGCAGCAGCCATCACCTCCATCACTCTACAGATGCCCCTCGTGATAGGCATTAGTGCAGAGTTTCCTCCTTTACAATGATTAAAACAGACTTCAGCAAGCCCTTATTGCCACCATCTTTGGAGAGCAGTATTCAGATGCAGATTGCCTTAAATCCCATCAACCCATTCAGGCGTTCATATGTGAGTGTGTCTGCCCCTAAGTGTGTATGTGTATGAGTGTTTAGATGCATTTATACACACACACAATTCTCCCTGTGCATACACCTTTTCTCCACCCTCTCATTCAGAGGGAAAGAGCTAAAATTGTCAAAGATGAGAATGTATATTTTCCAGGCTACTTTGTCAGATGTTCATGTGTGCATCTTATAAATATTTCATACCAAATATTTAACATTATTCCTTCCCCAATCGGATCAGCTTTGAAATGCTCCTCAAAGTGAATTCTCCCCTAACAATGGCTTGACGCAAAAGCCTTTTTTCTCTCTTAAGAAGAGAAGGCTGCACATGGTCTGCTACCATAGCAGCATGAATAGTTCTTATTTAATGGAAAATAAAAGATACTTTACATTAATTCAGTGGGGGATGGAAAGCTGGGCACATGCGTACCTTGTGCTTCAAACATGGAGGAGCATCATACCTTGACCTTCCCTTTCCTGGTCCCATGATTATTACCCAGCTTGCATTAGAACTGTAATGGAAAGTGACAAGTTTATGTAAATGATCCACACAAGGATTTTGCTCTTGTAAAACAGAGCGGTTACTCTGGGCTTTCTAATTATTTCATGCCTTGTGGTTCTGTGATGGGGCAGAGATGACTGTTACTTGAAAAGTATATTGTGATTGACAAGCCACTGTCCCACTGGAACTCATTAAGACTCTTTGCAAGAGCGGGTAAAAAATCCCTACCAGGCACACCACACACACACGCATCCTCACCCTAGTGCTGGCTGTGCCTTCAGATCATTTATTGGGATTTTTGCACTGATAGAGGAAAGCATAATCTGCATGTATCTCAAACAAGTACCACCTCCTGGCTACAAAATGACCAATTATCCTCTGCTTTCACTTTTTCACTTTTAAATCTGTAAGATTAGCAGCAACATACCTGTCAAATGTGCAGTGGTGTTTGGACTTCAACATACTCAGTGAAAAAGCCAGTTGTTTCACAAGACACTCTTCAACAGAACAGGGAGGAGAGGGACAGGGAGAAGGGACAAGGTCTACCCTAAAAGCTGCCTCCAGTGCATTTCTGCAGCTCTGATTTGTGCCAAGTGCCTTCCAGTATGTACGAAAGGCCATTCTGCTGTCACTGCATGACCTGTTTGGTTTTCTTTCTTAATTGATTTTTTCTGGCCTTTAAACTTGCTAAGAAAATGGCAATTTCTTTGGCAAAAGTAGAGCCCCCTGTCTTTCGAAACATACACTATGCTGCAACCATGGAGGCAGGAAAAATCCTATTTAGGCAGCTACATTGTTTCCCAGTGTAGAAGTGGGTTTGAGTTCTGCTGCTGGTTTGGGATGTAACACAGGCATAAAATCAATTCACTGTTAACTCCACTGTGGTTGGATCTTATGGGTATGCAGCATTTCTTACTTTTAGTTATGTTTGATTTGTGATTAAAGTAAACCCTCTGGAGATAATTACAAAAGGCACTTGGCCCACTTCAATTCTTCCATTAGAAAACATTGGCACTTTAGTTACTTCAAGCAACTCCAATCTTAGCAAACAATTAACAAAACCAAAAGACCAATCAAGTTTTGAGGGTTTCCGTTTCAATTTGACCACGTTGGTACTTAATCCACAGTCTTTTCAGTAACCCACCTCACTATGTCTGCAAGTGTTCAACAGGGAAATTATGCTTTTAGTCTTATGTTCCATAACAGGATTGAATTGAAATAACAACACTCATAATCTGTAACACTTTGTTGTGCCCAATTTATTGGTAGATTTCCCCAAAAAAATCTGAGTCACAGATATTCAATAAACAAGACAAATCCTCAGGATCCAGCTTACCAAGTTTAGGCCAAAAGCTGTATGTCATTGATGATCGATGACAGCATAATGATAGAAATACAGGGAGAGAAGAAGAATAAAAACAGCAGGGAAAAAAAGGGGGGAGGAATACATAGAAGTGTTTCTGTGTCAGCTACAGTTTGGAGCAGTGGAAAGTGAATACACTGAGGACTAAGGAGGATGTTCAAATACACTCAGCATTGGTTTGATTTGCCTCTGTTGAGAGGGACTCCATATTATGAGTCTCATAAGCACAAGCACAGGGTAGTGTAAGGATGGTTGGGCTCTGCCTTTTGAGTATGTGCAATGGGCAAGCAGCTCAAACGAATGCACTCTCAAGCTGAGGGTGAATTGAATGTCCAGAGAAAAAGCTCAGTACTCATAATCCTGTGCCAGTCCAAAATGGCATCTGGAGTGGGACATAAGTCAGCAGGGAGGGCACAGGCCAGTATTGCCAAGGTTCTCTGACACATGGTTTTATGACTTCCATTCCCATATTTGCAGTGAGAGGTCACAATTACGATCATCTAGTGAACTGTATCCACTGCTTCCCTTTCCTTTAGGCCTCCAAGATACAGGCTGGATGTCTCTTAGCCTCTTGAGAAATTTGGTATGTAGTTCATCAGGAGAGGAAAGTTACTTACTTTTTTCAGTGCACTTACCTGGTGCATATGGTTCAGTCAGACTTCTTGGGAGAGAGAGCAGGAAAATAGTTTTACATGTAAGCTGAGCAAGTACAAACTGAGGGACTTTTTATATAAAGCAAAGTTGTCCACTAATCGTTTAGCAGAGTACTTTTCTACCTGGCAAATATTATCTTATCTTTGTTCAACCTATGCAACCTATTAACATCCCAGCAATATCTCAGCTTTCTCCTTGAGTGTCCTTCAGAGGCACCACTGGAGAACTACTGTTTTTTTATTGAAGTATTTGTATAACAGCTGAGAATCTATTGCTTACCCATCTTCAACAGCAGAAACTACATAGGATGTATGCCTTGCACTATGATTCCCATCCCCAGTTGGATTGCAGGGCAATTCTTGCACATACCTATTCTGAGACCCAAACTGAAAACCGACGACTCCTTGAAACTGCATCTTTGTCAAATGTGGACCCTTCCAGCTCCAGGGCAAAAGCAGACACTTTTTCAGTTTTATTGAGAAGCATTTTTCACTTCTGTGACCATTAGCCTCTGAACACAGAGATACAGAAACAGAGATAAGTACCTCCAAAAGAAAATATTTCTGTAGACTTCTAGACACCATCAGAAATTTAACAGGTAGAAAAAGAGCTGAACAACCATATGAAGAATTACAGAACCACAGAACATGAAGAGTTGGAAGGGACCCACGAGGATCATTGACTCCAACTCCAGGCCCTCCACAAGAGCATCCCCAAGAATCACACCATGGGCCCAAGAACATTGTCCAAATGCTTCTTGAACTCTGTCAGCCTTGGTGCTGTGGCCACTTCTCTGGGGAGACTGTTCCAGTGCCCAGCCACCCTCTGGGTACAGAACCTTTTTCTAATATCCAACCCAAACTGTCCCTGCCACAACTTCAGGCCATTCTCGCAGAAGAAAAAAAAAAAAAAAAAAAAAGAAACAAACACTCAACTAAATTTACACTAAATGGCAAAAATCTATCAATCAGGCCTTTATTTTAAGAGCCCTATTGCCCTAATGAGATTTCATCATCATTTTTAAGAAATGCTATGATCATAAACTCTGAGCTCTGGGAGCTCTTGATCACGAACACATAACATCAGCCACAGTCACTAAGTGTGTGGAAAAGGGAACAGAGAAGAAACTAGCAGTTTATTCAGAAAACATCTTGAAGAGTTTCGTTGTAAAGAGATTCAAAGAGGCTGAATCATTTGCTTCAGCGCTGGTGGCAATTGCTACACAGGAGCACTGTTGTCAGTGAAAGGCATGGCGTAAGTGCCTACAGCCCAGAGTGTACTGAGTTTATATGATTATCTGTGGAAGAAGTTAAGATAGCTCAGTTCATAAAAGTACACTAGTACAAATATTTATGTGAACTGTGCTTTTAATACCTCTGTTCAGATGCAAGCAATTATACTTCTGGCATGCTTATCTAGTCTCAGTGGAAGTGTCTGATGTTTACATCACTTAACATGGATAATGCAAACTACTGTTAATGACATTTTAAGTTAAATTCAGCTTACTTTGGAATGGAGCAAATCATATGGTGGAAGTTGTATACTGTATCTTTTCATACCGGTCAAGCCCAATTCCCTGCTTTTTACTAGAAAACAGCATACCATTTATTAAGTGCATCCTCATATGCATATATTTTTATATTACATAATTATTTTTATGTAGCAAACGTTATGTGCATAGCTATATATTATAGAGGTGTTTACAGTCTTGAGACATTGCTACTTCAAGTTATGCAAGTTGGATGATCTTCCAGAGGTTGTGGAGCCTGGGGGCTTGACTTCTGTTTTTCAATATTTAAGCAAACCCAAGGATTCAGTACACAGGGAAAACCTCTCTCTCTCAATTCCATAAAACCGGGTTGAAAGCCTCCCCATGCCATTTCTACTTGCATTTTTCTCATGTACTTTTTCTGGTTTCTGAATTCCAAAAGGAAGGATCAGTGTATGTAAAGAAAAGATGAAGGGAGCAGAGTAAATTTTGATTTCAGCTTGGAAGGGCTGCCCCCTTCATGTCATCACAGAGAACATGGCAGTGCTGTGAAGCTCGCTTGGTCAAAGCCTGTGCCTCTTATGGAAAAAGCAAAACTAATTCAGACAGATCAAACTATTCACGCAGCACCAGGGGACACAGCCTGAGGAACAGTTTTAAGCTTGAACCATCCAATTAGTTTAAATACATTATTAACAGCAGAGGCCACAGCTAAATGCATCAATAACCTAAACCTTACCTAGACATAACAAGACAAATGCTGTCAGCTCCACTTGCTGAAGGTTAGTTGAATTCAATGTGAGATACAACTGCATCCTAAAGGTCTCAGTAAAGAACATCCACAAAATACCAGTCTTAAGTACTTGGAAGCACAACAGAGACGGTCCCTTTTCATCACAGAACAACAACAATGCAAAGTTTCAAACCTAGCTGCAACTAAATAATTCAGATCTAAAATCCATAGCCGGCCTTTCCACATACATCTCTGTTCTTTACCTTGCCCCTATCCTGCTGTGAAATGTGCAATAATTGCACAGCAGATGACTTGTTTTCTAAGAGCATGACATGGCCATTATTAATGTGGCCTGGTATTAGTCTGTTTTTCTTTTCATCTTTATCAGACATCTATATCTCTCTGAGAGGTCTTGTTTACATAAAACAGTGCACTTGGATGCATGGTGCTTAATGAGTTTCTGTGTAATCAGAACAGAGTGAGTAAAGTACACTACACTTTCTAATTATGAATCATTTGACTCTGTTAAGAGAAAGAGTACTTCAGCAAATGGTGCCAGAAAGCTTCTTTCCAATTTTTTTTGTTGCTTTAAAGAACAGACATAAATTATGAGTTAGGACAACGTTGCTTTGGCTCCAAGCAGAAGCAGTAGGAAGAGAAAAACCCCCGGCTGTGCTCGTATTTCATGCTCCCTAATCAGTGAGTGGTTCCTTCGTACATTTACAAGGCTCTACCAGGGATGGTATAAGGAAGTTGACCAAACACTGGTCTCAGTGGGTCTGGCTACTCTCAAGGAATCCTAAGAGAATTTCCACTTCAGATTCACATTTTCCCTTGGATGCTGATGAGCCTCAGGTGCACTGTCCACCTGACACCTCCTGCTTTCTATCAACAGAAAACCCAGGTGAAGGGCAGCAATGGAGTCGTGGTGGGCCAGTGCTCTGACCTGCAGCCCACCACAGAGCTTGCTGGCCTCACAGACAGAGGCATACAGGCAATCCATGACATTTGAATGGCCCTTGGCAATTTACTGCACACTCCAAAAACTGAAGGTTTGGTATGAGAGCAAAACAGGCTCATTATCATCCACATGCATAGGTAGACATGCAGCGAAGCTGACTGGCTCTGTACCCTTCACAAAAAGCACAGTTTCCACAAAAACCTACATCAGATGACATGATTTTTAGTCACTTTCTTTAAATTTTGCCAATCTAGTTATAAATGACTGCGTTCTTCCCAAAGGTAAGGCAAGCTGTGCAATGTTTGATCCTGCTGATTCCCTTGAATGAGCCCTGCACAGTACAACCACGAGCAGTCATGTGCAAACTCCCGTGAAGCCCCAGCACAAACATACACCAGAGGTTGGAGGGGCAGAAACAAGGTCCACAGTACATGCTCTTAAAGACTTCTGTGGGCCATCTCACTGGGACACAAAGCATCATGAGATGCCACAAGAGTGGAGGAGCAGCAGGAAAACAGAGGGCATGAAGTTGCTTCGAGGCTGCCTTCATCTCTCTCTCTACCCTCCTTTCCCTTCCCCCACCCTGGGCTGCATCCCACAGGAAAGCCAGCCTGGTTCTGCAGGATCTCTGATGGAGTCCAGCACTACTAGGGTGGCCAGGGGCATACTTTTTTGGTATATTTTGCAATACAGTAAAATGAATGTGTCAGATTAGTTAAAATTGGCACCCTCAGCCCAGAAGCCCAAATTGGATTTAACAGTGAATAAGAATAGTGATATCATCCAGTAAATAATGGAAAGCCAACTTGCCTGAACCAGAAAATTATTTCAGAGTATTATGCTGATACTTACTTTGGGGTAACAGAAAGCTGCCATTGCAAATCAGCAATAAACTTTGCTTTTGTCATCAAAATAAAGTAGGAAGTTTCTCACATTTTGAATTTTTACATGACTAGTAGTTAAGATATTCCTTCCTCCAGCAGAATTTCCTGTTAGAAATCAAAGCCTTGGCTAGATGTGAGAACAAGGTAGATAAACTATCCTGAATTCCCATTTAACTTACAGAGCATTATGCCCTTATTAGGAGGTCAGACTGTTGGGAATATCATAGGTCATGCTACATCTAAGCACTCTGGAGTAAGAGACATAGTAAAAGATGTCAGAACAAATAAGGGTCAATAGCAGAGGAGTTAGTCATCTGTGAGAGAATTAAAATGCTCAGTGATTTGGGAAATGTCTTTGGATCTGCTTATAGGTGTAATTTGGCCAGGATATTGCTGAATCTAGGTTAGAGCAGTATCTTTAATACTAATTATTTTAGTTTATTTCTACATGTACCAATTTTTTTCAGATTAAAAATGTAATATTTTTTAAATTTAACAATACTCAAGTTCTTTCCTTGTCTGAAGACTGATGCTTTGTAAGCATTCAGGATTAGAAGGCATGATACATGCTCGATAAAAAAAACATGTATGCTTTTTATGTATTTTTCTATATTATCAAGATATTATATCAATTCCAGATAGTCACAAAACATTAAAATTAAACACTATGCATGTATTTAAAAGACTCATCTTGCATTGCAACTATGAGTGTCAACACAGTGCAGATAATTCTTGATATTCTAACTGAGCAAGGAACATAAAGCTGTCAGTTTCCTCTAGACAAATATTTAGAGGGGTTGGAGCTCTCAAGGACATCAGTCCAAGAGCATGGGAGAACAAATGCCTGTAATTGCTACCAAAAGTTAGAGCTGATGTAGGAGAAAAAAAAAAAACTGATGTAGGGTAAAAAGCAGCAAAGCAGCAAAGAGTTTAGAGGAAAAAAAAAAACAGAAGATTTTCAGAAACCCAAATTAGTAAAGGAAATATAATGAACAATAAAAATAAACAATATTTTTTTTTTTAACTTACAGAAATATTTATTTTGAGTATGAGCTGATGCTTGTAGAACCAGAGAAGGTAGGTTTTTTAATGTAGCTAATGGTTAATTTGAAAGCAACTAGGAGAGACAATCCAAAAGCAACTAGGAGAGAAAATCCAAGTGTATTAGGTGCTTTTAGATTCCAATGCTCCTGAGCAGTGCACTGCCCATTTCAGTACAGAAAAAAAAAAATAGGCTTTCTAGTCAAATAGGATATTTATTTCTGCAGCCCACTGTCTGATGATTATGGATCAGCTTCCACAGGCTTCATGCAACCCCTTCCTTAAGACTATTTCCTATAGCTTCATAATCCACAATGCTGTTCCACATAATAGCAGGCTAATCACTGCCCTACTTTTAAAAATGCAAAGTTTTTGACATGCTGTATAATGGTGCATCCCAAATAGTCCATAAACCTGTCCAGTAGATTCCTCCCACATTTCCTTGCTTGCTGTTATCTCTCTAAGCGCCTTGTATTGTAGAGTTTCACTTAGATTGCTATGTCTTTGGGCCAGAGGTGATGCAAATCACCTACGGCTCCACACAATTATTAAGTAACAGGAAAGTATGACTTTAGAGCCATGCAATGCTTTCAAAATTTCAAGTCTAAGAAGAAGGCTCAAAGTTTTAGGCATTCCTAGATGAAAGACAGTATTTCACAGGCTATCAAGAAAGTGAGAATAAAAGCTCAAGAAATATTTTCACAGCCTTCCTGAATATTTTTTTCCACATTGCACAATTAAGTCTTTGAGCTCTAAGTGTAAATTTCTGATTATATGGATATATATCAGTAACTCAGTTCTCAACTCCTTTATGAAACTAAAACTTTAAGTCCTGGTTCTGCTGAAATCAAAGTTAATTTTGTATTGTCAGAATGAGGAGTTTTAGTGTCTAAGTGACACAGGACTCTCATGAAGGGTTGCCACCATGAACTCTGTCATTAAAGCTACCAATATTCACATACTGAACTTGGCACCTCTTTCACAGTTACCTTCCTTTACATTATTAGACTCTATAGGATATCCATAATTATCTCATAAAATTATATGTTACGTTACAGAAACTGGTAAAAGTCCAAATTTTACCAGTGTCTTCAAAGAGTTGTGGCAGAGAAAAAGTAAACCCACACAAGGAATTGTAATCCAAGTACACAATAAAAGCATTGAGATGCTAAGGGCGAGGAAATTACCTACACTCCTGCATCACCATGTGGTACCTCAGTCCCTAACCACATGAAATAAGGTTCAGGTGAACAGGAAGAGCAAAATGAGGTCATTCCATCTTGAACAAAATATTTGTATTTTTTTTCCCCCCAATCATTCTGCAGTGTCCAGACACCTGTTTTACCCATAATGCAATAAAAACTTACTCTAATAACTCAAGAGGGCATTCGAGCAATAAAAGGAATTACAAAAGTTAGTTTTGACAGATTTTCGGAATGTGCAAATTAAGTTTTCCCCCACATCAGCTTTATCCAGATTTTTTCCTTGGCATTAAACAAAGGTGACATTCAGGGATGACCCTGAACTGGTCCAGGGCAATATGCATTCCCAGATTGCTATCTGGGAATGAAATGTAAGGATGAGGTTAAGAGTCCTGCCCCTGGCTTTACTTTGCTTTTCAGTCACAGTTAGGGAGTCATCCACCCACACTGCAAGCATGAGGCACAGTGCAAACACAATCATTGTTTTAAGATGTCCTAGGATCTTGGATTGCAAAGTCCAGATTTGACTCTGAATCCTTTTCCCCAAAAATCAGAGCTGTTCAGACACAGAGTTTAATTTTGTTTGAAGCCTTTGTAGAAGAGGTCAGTCCTGGTACACCACAAAGGCCTTGTGTCTCCCTAGGGAGAATCCCACCCTTCAAACCATAATACCCAGGAAATTAGGAGAAGAGAATTGAGACAAACAATGTCTTGTGAGGTTGGACATATGCAAACGGCTCAGTCCTTGCTGTGTGTTGCACTGTGACAGGATAGGAGACCAGTTTCCCAAAATTTTTTACTGTCATGCCAAAAACAAGCAGTGGAGGTTGATGTAATGAAATGAGAACATGTATTGGGTAATTTACATCCTATTGCTAGAGCACAAGTGACTTTATTAATAATAAAATGCCTTCTAGGCTAAGCCCTTTGTCTTGGGCAGTTCTGCTTTACATGGTCTGATCCCACATAAGCCATTTTTCATCAAAATGCAGTTAGACTTATCAGCACATGCTGTATAGATACAAATCAAATAATCCTTATATAACAGGGTGTTCAACTCCTAAATTCCTTGCGGTGAAATGGAAGTTACCTATTCACCCCAAACACACTCAAGTATTCCAGTACAAAGAATTCTCTTATTACTAATGAAACATGCACTAGTACCTTAAGATGATTCTATATACTTGAGGTCTCCAGTTTGAGATAACTGACAAATACAGACATACATGCTATTTTTCTTCCTAACATTCTGAAATTGTCATGGCTATTTGGTTCGTTTAATGATGCCCATTGAAGATAAACAGTGGCCACAGAATTCACGTTGGATACCAGGCCCCTAGAAAGGGGTGCATGCAAATGGTGCTTCAAGAGGCGAGTTCTGACATTCAGTTCCATAACTCTGCAAGTAACTGCAATTTTGATCAGCTCTGAAGAGCCGATATGGTGCCTGGCTGTCTCTTTGTTGTAAGAGGCTGGGAATTTCCTGCAAAGCATGTAATATGCTTGAGGCATCAAGTTTTTAACATTTATTTGCCAAAAAAGGGTGTATTATTTGGCATTTTTCCATGGTGACTTAATTCAAGGGCTATGAACAAAATGGAAATGGAAAACACCTTTCAATTACAAAATGCCACTCGCACACACTTTGAAACTTCATAGTGTAAACCACATTAAACACCAAAAGAACCAAGATAAAACCCCAAAGAAATTCCTAGCAGTTAACTGTAAGCACAGCAGATCCTTTAGCTCAGTAGCCAATGCAATGGGGCCAGAGTAAGAAAGAGTGGGGTTTGTCCCCATACTGTGATCCTGAGAGGAACAACAGGACTGTGCCTTGTCTCAGCTTCTCTGTCACAGGCAAATGAAACATACCTGCCTCATTTTGACCAAAGGGTCATATAATACATAGTACTGCAGAGTTATTTTATCTCAAGTCCTGCATTTAAAGTTTTTTATGGCCTTTTCTGGAGTTATGGGATTCTGTAAAAGACCTTCTAGCTAAGAAAGGTTTCAGTCTTCCTCTGTTATAAAATGTGATATCACAAGCCTTGAATTGTCAGGAGGCCAAGAGAGGTGGCCACATTATCTCTGAAGTAATCTGATTTAAGAACTTGCCTTGTTTTAAACACTGAGATTGCTATACCACATACAGAAGAAGCAGTTTTGAGATCCCTAAATAAAACACTCTAGAACTGGGTCTTCTAGATATTTTTTATTTTACCTGTGATTTTTATTGTAGTAAACTTGAGAAACCTGCAAGTATTAAGAAGGCAGCACCTGAATGTTTATCTTTGTTTTTCCGTTTCATCATCCTCTTTTAAACAGACCCTATAAAAACAGAGGTGTTGTTATTGCTAGCAATTTCAAGAAAAGTCTTGGTCACACCTTCAATTCATATTTTAGCAGACCTAAACATTGCAAATCCAAATCTGTTCTGTGAGGATAGCATCAAGAATGTCTCCAGTTTGTCAGAGTTGTCCGCAGTCAGGCGCAATACAAAAGACCCTGGTTTTGACGCCCTTCAAAGCCCCATTTCCTTTAACTTTAATTTTATAAGCAGGGGAAGTTCATTTCTCTCCTTAGAAGGGCTAGATTTCCTAGACCACCTAAACAAACTGCTTTTGATTTTTGTGACATCCTTGAGGCTGAGATTGAGATATTTCACAGAAAGGTCTATGAAGATGAACAAGATAAAGCTGAATTGATGGTGTCCATCTGCAATGATAAAACTGCATCACTACTGGTGAAGTAAACCCAAACAGCAGTGTTATGAAAACACTTTTATGCTCCCTGGACCTGCCTGTTTGATCTCTAAACTTCAGCCTTGTTCCTATGCTGACGATCCCTTCATGGTCAGACCCACTTATAGGATTTATGCGAAGTAACATTAATGTAACTAGCTGCTTCTACCCAGGAAAAGTTTAGGCTTAGTTTTTTTTTAAAAAAACCCGTGCAGTGTAAAGATTAGGGTGGTCCCACAATACTTCTTCCCCCTGGAGAACCTGAACTCTCTTGGCTCTTCCAATCTTGTTTCACAGATTGGGACTTGCTGCAAGGGATGGTGAAACCTGCTTAAGTCAGCTACATGGTCTGGTGAAATTTTTACAGTCACATTTTTATTTCTGAAACCTCAAGCCATGCTCAACAACTTTGAGTGTCCTAAGACAGGTACAATGCCAGCAGAGCAGTCAGAAGCAGATAGCAATCAACATTTTGGAAAACTAAGATTTATCACATGGTTAATGCCAGAATTTGTTTAAAATTGATTCTTTGATGCTAACGTTGAGTACAGATTTTCTTGAGGTAATGTAAATGTAAGATTAAGAGTTCACATGTGGCAATGGGTAGACTATCATTAGACAGCAATGGAGAGAAGAGTATCCTCAGACTTTCTACAAACTAATGCTCTACCAGTTGCTATTTTTGTTATATTACCTTCATATAGAACATGCTATAGTACCTCATCATACATACAGGTGTTTCAAAACCTTGATCAATACGCAGTTTTGTGGCAAAATGCTACAGATTTTTAAGTAAACTATTAAATTGCTATTGTCATTGTCTTGACTTTCATTGTCTTGTATTTCATACAGCCAGCTGATGTTCAAATGTGTTTTGTGATTTTAATCTTCTCCCTTAGGCTTACCCACAAAATTCTACCACATACTTATTCAGCAAATTAACTAAATTATTTCCTTCCCGAAGAAAAGCTTAGATCTGCATGGGGAAGGCTGATGGATTTTGGCAGAAAAGTCTGGAATTACGGAGTCACTGACTACCTGCAAATCAGCTGCAACTATGGATCAAGGAAGTGTGAACTCAAAGAAGGCCATAGTAAGATGAATTCTGATTTTGTTTATAATTTGTAACTTCACTGACTTCAGTTGAACTATGATCAGACCCCTCCAGTTGCTTATGTCCACAGTACACTTAATTATACACATGCAGCTGTGGTTATTTTCACCACAATCAATCCATTAGGTCAACTTCTTCCCTTTTCTATCTCTTAAATGTAGCGATTATAAGCAATTTTTATATATTAAAGAAAATGCATAATTTCAATGTGCTTCTTTAGAATAAATTTCAGGCCATGACAACAAAAACCAGAGCAAGGTAAATGCTCACTCAACACATCAGGATTTGAGATGCTGTGGTTAGGTGGTAAGTAACCCAGAGCTGTGAGGGGCAGCATGTGAGTCTCAGACAGCCTTGGAAGCACAACACTTTGCTCACACATTGTCATACCAGCTGGCTGCCTGCTTTCCTTACAGGAATGCTTTATGGCGTTTCCTTCCTTCCTAGGCACAGCCTCACTGCCAGTCCCACCTAAAAAACGTCAGCAAGAGCCCCTATTCAGTTCTCCAGAGCTAACACTGACCCCCACTGCCCTCAGGCCAAAGATGCAGAACATCTCAAGCTAAGATGACCCTTCCCCTAGGATCCTCCTTCCCCTTTTCCTCAGGGAGGCAACAGCTGTGGGTAGACCTGTGGGACTTGATGGGGCCCAGCTGACTGAGTGGGGATCACCCTTCTTTTAGCAGTGGCACCAGAGCGACCTCACTGCACCTCCTCCATCACACACAGGCAAGGGAAGAAGAGAAACAGGAATGCTGGGTGTCACAGAGCTCACATGAGGGCCCATGTCACACAGGGCTCATCTCAGTGCTGTTCCAGGGGCTCTTGGATGCAGGCTTGTGCCTTAAACAAAATTTTCAGAGCCTAATGCTTTCCAAACCTACACAACTACTGGGTGGCCTTTTAGGCAAATGCTGGAGAACATTCCGCATCACATATCCTGGTGGTGAGATTGCCTTCCAGGGTAGGCTGTCTACACCAGTGCCAGGAATGATGGAAAGGGTCTCTGTTTTCTTCATTTTTAATGTAGGGATTTGAGTGGGAGCTGACTCCTGTCAAGTGGTCCCTGTCCTGCACACACCCTTGTCAAAGAGCTCTTTGGAGAACACAGAAAGAGGATTAATGCTAATAGCTATCTGCCTGTCATTTGAAAATCTCAAGCACACTTGCTAGATTTTCCTCATGAATCTCTAACACCCAATACTGCAAGGACACCTGAAAGGAAACTTTGAAGGGAGTACTCTCACGCCAAACAACAAGGTGGACAAATGACCCTCCAGGGTATGGGTGTGGATCATAGCATACACACCAGATGTGCAGAAGCCTTTTGGAGCAGGAAGAAGGCGTGTATTTGAAGTCATTTTGCCATCAAATTAGGTTTGCCCAATTCATTCCATTCAGTCGTATGCTATAATTCATTCCACTATGTGTTTTAGACACAATCCCTCCGGGACTGCATTCATGTGGCATTGTTAGCAACATTGCTACCCAGACAGTTCTCCTTATCCAGCACCAGCACTTAGACTTGCAACTGTGTACCAGATACCAAATTTTTTGGATCAGGCTAACAGCTTCATTGGTCAGAGCCTAACAAAGGATTCAACCTTAATCCCATAGGAATCCTCAACAGGAGTGATTTCTGTGTTTTGCTTAAATAAATAAATAAAAGAACCAGATCATTGTCATAGCCTTTGAGATGCTGCAAAGAATTCTTGGAACAAGGAAGCAGAACAAAACAAGGCAGAAAGAATTGACATGATGACCAACAGCCAAAACATAGCCCCATGCAAACATCTACAAAGTAAGCTAAATCTAGATCATCTAGGCCCAATAAACATCTTTTTTAACCACAAAAGTAACTTTTGTAAAATAAAGATTTGTATTATACTAACAGCAAAGAGTTTCTCTTCATTACATTTGGGATTTATTTAGGGGCTTTGAGGAGGTTTTTTTATAATGTTGTTTGGAGATTTTTGTTGTTTGTAGCCTGGGTTTTTTCAATCTGCAAAACATACGGCTTCTTTTTGTCTCCCTTTTGTTGTGCTCTTTAAAAAAAAAAAACAAATATCAAGAAAAAGGCATGCAAGATATTCTGTTAACATTCTTCGGGGTGTATGTTTTAAAATAGAGAAGTCACCAGCCACTGAGGTTCAGTGCTGTTCCTATGCAATTAAAAACTTTAATGGCTTTTGCAGGTCCTGCGTTATTTACCTGTATGAATTTTAACAAAGAAATGCAAGAAGTTTTACAAAATTTGCATCTCCACAAATCTCAATGCCAGCCAGACTAGGTGCCAGAAAGAAGCATGTAGATATATTTCTAGGACATTGCTGAAAGCAAACATTGCATAAAGTAATCAATTGGGTATGAAGTGAAAAAAGATATCTGAGCCTTAACTGTGAAAAAACAATATTCCAGCTGTGTGCCTGTAAAAACAAATAAAATGGCAGAGCGCAGAGAAATTGGCTTGGCTTATAACTGTGAAGACCAGCATTCCCCAGTCCCAGGCCAGCCAGCTTTTACTCTTTAATAGCTTCATGCCCTCCAATTAAGGTCTCCAAGTACAAACCCTTTGAACAAATGTTTACATTTGTCCTGCTAATTCCCATTACTTAATAATCAGAGGTCCCTGCAGCTACCTCAATACAGAGAAGATGAACCAAAGACATCATTTTATTAGGGGAGTTGACATTTAAATACCCGATTTACACAAATGTGAACACTTACACTTACTTGTGTAAGAAATGAGTGAGTAAAACTGACAATGCACTTTTAAACTGCAAGTAAAAGTCTGAAAATACAACTGGTAGGATTATAAACTCAGGTATGACATGGTATTCCCATCATATTTTGTACTTTTTAAAAATAACTTGCTCGAATTTTCTCTAAAAACCATGAGTTACCCAGAAGAGAAGGAAAGCTGCCTTTTCCTTATGGCAGTCATTTGCTGTCTGTGCTGCTCTCCTTTGAGCAAGTCATTACATCTCATTTGGGCTATCTTTAGTCAAATAAATATCACCAGAGTGCTGTAAATGAGCAGGCCCTTCAACAGATATGTGCCAGTCAAAGCGGGGTTTAAGGGTCTATAGAAGCACCTAGACAGTTGAGATAGAGGCAAGAGAGTCAAGCAGATGACAATCAGGGAAAGACCTTGTTCTGAATTACTTCCTTCTCTTGAGAGAGCACATAAAGCTATGCCTCTAAGAAAGAGAGCAGAGAACTACAGAGAAACGCAGAAGTATGTCAGAATCGGTAACACTGGTTTGTTGAATATTTCATTTGTGAGTTCTTGTGATGCTAACAAATATCATAAAACAATTCTTGTATTGCCTACTCTGGAAAAAGAAAACCAAACTCAAAAACAAAAGACAAAAGCAGAGGGAAAAGACAAAAGAAGCTAAAGGGGATGGAAAATTTGTCATGTCTTCTCAGGCAAGAGCCAAGGGTATGGCAATGCAGCGGAGACATGAAATGACTTGGTCAGAGGGCTGTATCACAGCAGATGTGGCAAGCACAGTTCAGCTGAGACACCAAGTATTCAGAGTACTGCTGCCAGCTGCCATTCTGTCCAGGACAGCTGATGTGAGAATCACACAACCCCACCACCCAGCTATCAGGAAGGTGGAAGACCATCAGCTTCCCACTCAGGAGAACAGAGGTCCCAGCTTTTCCCAACAGCAGGCATACCTTTATTTCCAGGCTACTAGATAGGGCCAAGCCACAGTATTTTCTTCAAAATCGTGATGCCCACTTATAACTTCACTTGTAATGGTTATTTGCATTTTTCCTTCCTCCTATCTTATATTTCACATGCCTGCCTAGAGCAAGGTTTCATGGACAAATATAAAATTTAGATAATTAAGGTTTATTGTAAAAATGCTGGCACACTGTTATGAACACGGGACAAGCTGGCGCCACCATAATGGAGCAGACACTTAAATGGGCTGTAGCTTGTTCAGTAGGAGCTTGGCCATTTTGATGCACAACACCTCAGCCCTTTCTCAACACCTCCTTATCCAACTACTTTCACAAATTAAGTGCAACAACTGCTTTTTGTAGTAGAAAAAAGGAATACTAGAACTCTCACACTCTGCTCACATGCTCCATGCCAGGAGTCACATGCTCATCTTTACTAGGAACAGCCCAACAAAATGTTTGTCGGTCCTTGAATCACAAAATTTAAGGAGTCCTTCCTCTAACTGAAACTTGTGTTATAAATGTGGGAAGCTACACGACCTTCTTCTCTGCTGTTTTTCCAAGGCATTTGCTTATATCTGTTCAGGGCAGTGTTTCTCAATTCTGCTGCTGTCAGCAGTGCCTACACCAGCAGAGCCGTGCCAGCAGTGACACTCTAGCAGCAATACCAAACTACTCCAGATCCAAACACATGGAGATCAAGGTAGGCTGCTACAGGTCTGCCAAGAAATCCAACTTTTATGTGCACAGCAGGGGCCACAGCTCCTGGGATATCAGGTAGCCAAGCAGCTTGCAGCCCAGTGCTAACAGCATGGGGAACATGTATTTTTCTAATGCACTTGCTGCACACTGGGTGAAAGTACTCATTAAATAAAGCCTCTGTTCCCCTTTACCAGATCCAGTTCTCAGCTCTTCCATCGAAGGCAGACCACACCTAGCCAGTGATCAGTCTGACAATCTTCTTAAAATAAAACCTGTGGTAGCTTTTTGAGGCAGCAACTTCTAAAGTACTAAATCAACCATTAACAGCTGTACAGACTGATTGTTTGCTGGAAGATCCAAGAGACCTTGCTCTGCATAAATTCCCTTTTTATTACTGAAGTGAAAAGCAAAAGCAGGGAAAAATAGATTTACTTGTCTGAAACAATGTTTTGCTTGATGAATGTTTTCTTAAGCCTTTTGATACAAAATAGCAATATTTTGAAATGCTCTTAGAAGAAAACATTATTTTACAAATTTTTTTTAAACAGCAAAATAGGCCAAAAATAAACTTCTGCAATACTAATTGGCATCACTGACTTCCCATTTTAATGCATACTGTGCAGTTCACCCAGCTCTGCAGACCTGGTAGGTTCACTATCTGCCTACATGCTCACTTCCTCTAGACACTAACATAGGTAAGCTCAGTTTGCTCAGACACTGATATTCAGTCTTTTTCCAGATAGGTGATCTGGGGGTTCAAAGAGTCAGCCATCCCTCTGTCTTGAGATGCTGGGCTTTCTTCTCAAATGCCACTTCTGCATTTGCTTGCTTGTTCTGGAGGAACTCTGCCTCTTTCCTTCTTTGGGCATTGACCCTTATTGCATCTTTTTCTATCACCTATTTCTCTCCATCCCTCTGTATTGAATTAAACAATATTATGCAGTAAACAGCCCAATAACCCCAGTCAGCATATGGCATTCATAAGTTTTTATTGTGCTGCTCTAAATCTGTGACTGCCTTTGTTGAAATATCCTGAACTTTGCAAAGGTCTGAACCATGTCATAAAGATAAGACCTCAACAGCAGTAGAAAAGCCATCCCACTGGAGCTGAACAGTGAGCTAACAGTCTGAGAAAAACTGTGAAGGGCAAGCAGGAAAGAGGATGTCCAGATTTACTGGGTCTACTCTAGGCATGTAAATCAAGTCCTACTGTGCACATGCTCCAAGTCTATTCACACCACACAGAAAGCAGCCATAAAGCACCACCAGCTTCTGGCTATACATCCAAGCTCATCAGTCCCCCTGGCCAGAACATCTGAACACAGCTGCTGCTGAGCACAAGACAAGTAGGACAGCAGCATAACTCAGCCTGCTCACTCGGATCACTGTGATCATGGGAGAAATCCTAACTTTTCTCTCTTCACTCCTCAGTAATGAAGGGGGAATATTCTCAGCCCCCACCATAAGAATTATGCAAAACATCTTGTTATTGATCATTAGACGAAAAAATCCTCTCTAATGTGGCCATTGAGTCTGATAGCTAATTTACTTGTAAACACACAGAAAGCAGCAAAAAGAACAAGCAAGAGAAACAAGGCACAATCAATTCCTGTGTTATGCTTGGTGGTGCTACACAGGTTACACTGGGAGCCGTATTAGCATATGACCTACATTTTAAAATTAATTTTGTTCTCAAGTTAGGTGTTCAGGGTTTTTCACTCCTGCAGGCAATTGGTGTTATTGTATATGTATTAATACATCAGCTCCACCATGTGTTTCCCCTCCCCTCCAGTGTTTGCAAGGGAAGTTTTAAGTAGCAGGGGGAGGGCCTTCTCATAATCAAGGTCCAAGCATTGCTGACTCTCCTGTTTTGCATGCTGCAACACTCATGTCAGCAAAGCAGCAGTAACAACGGATGAATGTTCACATGGGACCACTCAAAGCTCCAAGGACAAAGAATAATCTGTATTGGAAATAGAGGAGGAGGAAGAAACTAAATGAGAAGGCAGAGCCAGCTAAGATTTGCAAGGTTAAAAAAAAAAAAAATAAAAAATAAAAAGAAGATGAGAGTTGGAGGAGGGATAGAAGAAAGATTTCACCTTTGAAAGACGTGAAGCACAAATTTGAGAGAAAGTTAATATGAATAGCTAAAATTATTACCATAACAGATGTCTTTTTGAAATGGTCTAAGAAACAAACTTTGCATAAGTGGGAAGTAGTATTTGATTTCAGTTCAGTTATTTTACAGGCAGGGCTATGTATGGAAGTGTTAAAAACTAGGATGACATTTATTTTCATAAATAAATGGTTTGGGGGATTATGACATGAAGACAATTAGACAACCTCTGAGAGACACTTTAAAAGACCCCTTGGGAAGTATGAAAATATCACAAGGAAAACACAAATACTCTAATTTTGAAATGAAGAACGAGTGATTACAGCAATTGTCACCCAGCAAAACACTTTAAAATGACTTTAATTTCAGACACTGAGGAAAAAATGACAGGATTTAATACTGGAGACCAATCCTCAGAGACAATACCATACTCACTGAATCAGTACTTCAGAGGACCTTAGAGCAGCCAATACAAACTGAAATAGGACCCTTCCACAACAAGTATTTTCTCTGAAGACGAAACCCCTTCCTTCCTTATCTGTACCTTGTAGTACTTGCATTACCTGTAACCAAATCTAGAAAGTTCAGGTGCCTCATATTAGGGAATTACTACACTATGTGTTAAATGCTGAAATTTTGTCTCTGGCGCAGGTTACATCCTTGTCACTAAACTGGAGGGACATGGGTCTGACAGATGGACTGCCCAATGCATAAGGAATTGGCTGTATGGCAGTTGTGGTCAATGGCTCAAAGTCCAAGTGGACAGCAGCAATGAGTGGCATTCTGCAGGGTTGATTTCTTGCAAAGTTAAGTAAAAGACTTTTCTTTTGCATTTGTAAATTCACATTAAAATTTTTCTCTCTGTAGAGGAAATAGACAATATTAATGCTCTTTTAGCATAGATACTGAGTTGAGTGGCTAAACTGTTTTCAAAGTGGATAATTCATTGAAACAAATCTGCCCTCTTATTTGTGGGGTCTACAGCAGTACACCATCCTTATGATGTAACCAGATGTGTACTACCCAATTAGAGGTACTGCCGGGATCCCACCTTAATACTGCCCTAGGCAGAGAGAGTAGGGACTGTCAGAAAACTCAGATCAGACAGCCTAAAACAGAAGAACATGTTCCATTACATGGCACCACACGTGCTGCCCATTTGAGCAATGCTGTCATCATGTTCAAAGAGCAGGAGCAGATCCCCTTTTTTTGTGTAACGGGAGGGGATTTGCACAGTTCTAAAGCTGGGGCAACAGGGAATAGATAAGCATGGGGACTGCTCAAAGGGAGCTCCAGCAAGTCTTACCCACCACTCCACAGGCAGTGGGATGATTTTTCCACTCAACACAATATTCTCTAATACGGGATGCCCTCTTGATCTACATGGTAGAATTATTTATCTTCTTCATTCTTCTCTTGTCTTTTTTCCCTCCCAATAAAGCTTGAATAATCTGTATACCTTTTGTGGGAACTATGGGTATTCTTTAATTTTCTTTTCTCAGTTTGCATAACTCCAAGATAAATTTAGCAAGAAACTCCTTCTGTAATGCCCTCAGGATAAAAAGAAGAAAAGTGAGATTTAAAAGTAAATGAAAGATGACAGCTAAATCTTTAAAATCATAGAAACACTAATCCTTGTTAACTACAGCATCTCCAAATCACATGAGTTCACTGATCAGAGCATACTATTTGTCCTAGGTAGAGAGATATATTTTGAAAAGCTCCACTGTGAGCCAGTAGTATTGTACTTAGAGGAAATAATTAAAATAACTGTAATCACTACCCAGAAATACTTACAATTTAATTAAAGGCAAGGATTCTTTGTCAGTGTCTAACTACAGCTCTCTATGGATGCAATTTTCAGAAGCACTGAAATTTCAGAGGGAATAAAGTAATTTTGGTCATCTTCTTTGCCAAGCTTACAATTCATGAGAAGCACTGACTACATACAAGTGTATCTTGTTCTCAGATGTTTTTTTAGGTCATTAAATCCAGTCCCTTGTTCCAGAAGTCAAGCATATAGTTCAACCTGTTTTACAGATATGCACTGAAACCAGTGCCAGCTACAGAGGTATCCTTCAGCAGCAACAGAAAAGGTATCTCTGGCCAGGTGGTGATGCTGGGTCTCACTTGGTCAGCTCTGTAAGCACCTAGTGCCACAGAAGTGAGAAGGTGAAGCTTGACTCTGAAAATGTTCCTTGAAAGGTTTGAAACAAATGCCTTTGGCTGCATTTAAATGTCATACTTGGCAAAGCAAACCAAAGCAAGCAACACTCCTGCTCTCACCCATTATCACAGCTGTGCTTGTCAAAAGATGATCATTATCTTTGTATATGGGAAGCCAAATGAGCATTAAACAAATTCAAGCTTAGGGCTCTCTTTTTTGCAAGATAACATCAGATATTAGCCACCATTTCTTGCCTCATCACATGCTGATCTACTCAGTAATCAGAATTTTAATTACAGAAATCTGTCTCTGGGTATTTTCTTGCATAACTACTAAAAGGCATGAGCACACTGAACTTGACTAGAGTACAGATGTGTTAGACAGAATCCAAATCAGGATCAGGTTTTCAATCTCTCCCAAAGTTTATGTGTGCTGAGATCAATGGGTTTATATCAAGGTGTTTAAAAACACAAGTTTGTGGCTTTCTTTTTACTCTGACCGTGGAAGGATTTTTAGTAATTGAAGACATATGCATATATCTGCACGTGCAGACACTTGCCAGCATTATATGAAAGGAGATGTTTACATTGGCAGTTTGCAAAGTGCTGGCTCTCACCTTTGAAAGCTTGTTGCAGGGAAAGCTGATGGAGGATCTGACCTGTGACCTTACACTCCTCACAGAACAACCTCAAGCAGTTCAGAAGTCTGCTTACTTCTGATGAACACTCTCCAATTTGATGGCTTAATAACCTCTGTCTGGTGAACCTTCAGCCTAAACCAGGCAACCCCTTGGGTTAAGGTCCTCTCATAGGTTTCAGCATTTTCCCATTCACACTTCAGTCCCAAACAGAAGCAAAAAGAACCTGACACTATAAAGACTAGAAACACAGATAAACTCAGTTCTGTTGTAGCGGGGAGCAGAGGCAGCGGTTTAATTCTTGTTCAAGCATAAGGATCTTGCAAATCCCTCTACAGTGTCCATGTTCCTGTCTCGCCAAGATACTGGTTTTTACAGAGATACATGGGCAGCAACTACTTAGTTTCCAGCAGGTTACCCAAAATCAGAATTTGACTTTGGGTTTTTAGAGATGAAATCCTTTACCTGATATTTTGACATCCTGTTTGAAGATGACTGCCTATGTGAAAGCACTACTCTTTCCATGCTTCAGCACCAGGTAAAGTGATGCTGCCAAAAAGAACCACTTGCTTCTTTTATTTCTATTCTATAAGTAGATGCCATACTAGGTAATTTCTTTTCACATCAAGTGCCCTGTTAACTTACATTACTTTTTGCACAGGTTTTAAGTTACCATGGAAAAAATTAAATAATGTTTGCTAAGGCTGGAGTCAAAATAGTTTCAGTCCTTGAGATGCATGAGGCTCACTAGCATCCCCCACGAGCAGCCGACAGCACCCTAATCTAGGAAAAGCTTGGAACAGAGCTAGACCCAGTCCAAGAAAACATGATGGGACACCAGCGTCAAGCCCTTCCCACCGCAGAAAAATTAGTTCAGTTTAACTTCTTCATTAGCCAGCTTTTACTACCAAGTACAAAATACAGATTAAATTAAGATCTTTAACAAGATGATTAAAAGATAGGTTCAAAGGATGTGGGGAGGAAAAAGCAGACAGTGATGATTAATAGACAAATACCCATGGAGGCAACTGAGGAACAGGTTTTGTGATATAGCACAGTGAGTTTGGAAGGCAGAATGTTGTGACACAGGGAAAACAGAAGTTCCCAAGCTAACTATTTTTTGCAATCTTTTATGCTTTATTGGCTTCCATTATTTCTCTCCTCAGTGCCAGCTCCCTTCTCTTTCAGTAGTTTCACAAACAGGAATTTTTCAGGTCTTAATATATTTAGGAACGTTGTTCCAGATGCTGTCATTCCAAAACTCAAAATTGTAAGAGACAGACCTCTTGTCTAGGCTCTCTGAGTATCTCCTGTGAGGAGCCTGTCTCTGCACTCCCTACAAGGGAGATTAAGCTCCTAGCCAACACAATTCTAATTCCTGAAGCCAGATGATGCAAAGCCTCCCTGCTTCAGCACCACTCCTGCTCTCTTTAGCACATCCTGTGCACAGCACTCCACACGCCAGCTTGGAAGGTCACAAGGAAGACTTTCAGTTCATGTCCAAAGACACGACTTAGAGCAATGCTGAGCACTTGCCAATTTAAATCTCTGAAGGCAAGGCAGAGGGACTGTTGGAGATAATTCAAAGACAAAAATCATAAACCAAGCCTTTCACAGCAATACCGTACTGATGCAACTGCGTCTTTCGAAACTAACTGAATGACATCCACACTGAGAGAGCTAAGCAGCAAGCAAGGCAAAAAACACAACTCCCATCAAAGTCAGCTCCTTTGCAGTAGAGCAGAACCCACAGAAAAAGTTGACAGCCTTGGGTGTCTTTTAATTTTTGTAATATACAGCTTGCCCTAGTTTATACATGCTGCAGCATTAGACAATTAGACATGCTGAAGTATCATTATTCGCCTGACTTACAACAGAACACCCTCTGTCTTTGCTCCCCTTTCCTCCCCTTCATGTGGAACCTTATCCTATTTTTGCAACTCTCACAAAATAACTGTCCCACAATGATAATTATTTCACTGTTTTAATAGCTGTATTTTCTAAATAAAAAATGGCATTATTTCTCAACAATCTTGTTTGCAAATTTTTGCCTAGCGTATTTCTTTCAATCAGTCTTCTTCTATTTTCCCATCTTTGTAGGGAAAGGAGTTACTTGAAGTTAAGATTGCCAAATTTAATCCCACTAAACATATCACAGAATTATGAAGTTTCTTGAAAATTACTAACCTTTTGAAGAAAGTGTCAAAAAACAGGAGAAAAGGGGACTGGAGAAAAATCAACAGCTGCAAATACTTTATAAGGAAACCCTACTATAAGGTTTACAACTTTTTCCCAAGGCATAGAAACAATGCTTCCCCTGTGACCTTAAATAAAATTAATATAACGGAAGGATCACAAACCACCAGATACTTGTAAAACGTCTAACTCTTGATGAACTTTGCCAGAGTGACTGCACTTGTAAAACTGCATAATATCTAGCAAAACACTAAAAAGCAGTACATACAGAATTACTTGAGAATAGGCATTGGAAAACCTTTTCTTTAAGTTATTTTAAATTCTATGATACTTCAAGGTAACATTAGTATCCTGTACTCATGGAAATGAATCAGATCATGTGATTGTTTTCCTGTTTATT
The DNA here is from genome assembly GCA_013397935.1 of Dasyornis broadbenti. Taxonomy (NCBI): domain Eukaryota; kingdom Metazoa; phylum Chordata; class Aves; order Passeriformes; family Dasyornithidae; genus Dasyornis; species Dasyornis broadbenti. The sequence goes on from VZRN01005370.1 coordinate 483,101, forward strand.
TACAATATCAGATAACGTTGGAGAGACTTTTAAAATTGCTTGCTGTGACTACTTTTTGTCTAAACCTACACTGCATTAGTTACCATTAATACTGCTCTGTAACACCAAATGGCAAGAAAAATAGCCACTTATTTTGAAAAATGCCTTAAAATGACAGTACTTTAACATCCATCATCTTGCTCCTTGAAGCCCTAAGGAGTTCTTAGTCTGCTTTGGGAGGCTTAGTATAGCTATCACTAATAGCAGATACACCCTATTTTTAGATCTACCTGCTTGTGACAGATAGCTTCCTAAAACTAATTTCAGTTTATCCTTTAATTTTTTTCTTTTTTTGAACATTAGGCATTTGTAATAGAGAGGCAGGTAGGAGAAAGAAGAAATCACTCAGGCTACAATTTCCTAGCCAGATACTTAGGTTCTTTTTCTGAAGATTTACAGGTAACTTTTGGGGACTTTATTCATGTAGTTGCAAAAGCAAAGCAAGTGAAAAAAAAACTAAGTGTAATTTACCACATGAAGTTTACTATGCCAAACACTGGAATCCATGGAGCATTAAAACAGAGAAATTACTTAGCCTGCAAATTTAGTATGTTTTCCTATACATTAAATAATATTACCTAGCAGCTAGTTAATGAGGAACCCTCATGCTAGAATGAGCATAATCATGGTACACCTTTTCTGATCTGACCTATGTATTAAGGCTTTACCACTTCTGAGGATGAATTTTCCTGGAACTGGACACACATGTTTCCAAGTTGCCCAATGCAGAAAGAGTAGTTCAGCATATCCAGCCCAGACAACTTCAAGTTCTGCTCAGGGCCCTTGCAATTACCCCAGAACTGGATTAAACTATGGATTTATTTGGAAAGTTCAGGGCTTTCCTGTCTCAAGAAAGACTAAATAGCTCATGCTTACCATATAGCTCAAGAAGCAGTATCTTCTCAGGCAAAAGCTGGTGAGTTTGCTGCAGCTGAGCTGAACATTTCAGAGCCTCCTTATTTCTTTATTCCATCCACACAGAGAAGACGCAGTAGTACTTGGAGTTGAAATCTGCAGGGATTTCTTCTCCAGGTTGAACAATTGTGTTGCTTTGAAGAGCTACTATATTTTTACTCACATTTATTCAGTAGAATAATCACATTTGAGCAGAGATATGGTCACAAGGGACATATTTTTCTCTAAAAAGCCATAAAAACTTCAGACCACGGTCTGAAATGGTCTTAAAATGGTTAACCTCAGAAAACTGCAATAATTAGTTAAAAACTAGTCAGTCAGGTGTATCACCATTGCAATTACCCACAAAGCATCAGGAGTTACATGGTCACCACTTGTGTCATTCCCACTTTCTGGAAGCTCAGTACAGTTCCGCCACTTGCTGATTCCAAAGGGTGGGGAGCCCAGCAGGCTGCCATTGCATCTTTGCTCTTACCTCTCCTGTGTGGACTTCCTGCAGCAGAATGGAACAGGATGTTAATCATTAGTCAGTCACCATCTGTAGCCAAAACATCAGATGGCAATGAAATAGGAGAGGGGAAGTTACTCTTCTCTTCCAACCCTATTTTTTTAACAAGATGGAGGCAATGTTCAAGGCATGAGAGGAAAGAAAATATGACCATAGCAGAGTGAATTTTTAATCTACAGATTCAGGTAGCCAAATGTTGCTGAAGTTCATAGATGGACAGACTCAGGGATTCTCTATACCCTATTCTTGAACACCCCTTGAAAATCAAATATCAGAAAAGCTACATTTGTCTGCAAAAGTGGTCATTGTTTGAAGAAAAATATATTTTAATATTAGGCATATCCCAGAATAAAAATATGCAGACAAGAAAGGGGTATTATACAGAATAGAGAAATAGCCATTAAATGGAAACACTACTTCAAAGTTCCATATGACTGAGGATCATGATTTAAAATAGAAAAAAGCCTGCTCTGAGTCAACTAGTGCAGATTTTTTTCCATAAGGATCTCAGTAGCCAGTTCATGAAACTGTTTAGTTGCCATAGGGGGTTAGCAAAAGTTTAGCTTAGGGACTACTTCACAAGAAAACTTGGCTCAAAAGACCAAGACAGAAGAACTAATCTACAGAACAGAAAATCTGATTTTGTGTATTTCACCCACAGCCTTTTTGGAGGATGCATTATGATGCGTGATTGCAACATGACTCAATGTCTCATATGAATGTGCACCAGTATTAACAGAATTCTTCAGCCCCAAAGTTAGCCTGCAGGCAGATAACCAAATTCAGCATCTTGAGCCCCATATTCTTCCAACACTACACAAGTGCTCAAGGAATTTAACATGATTTGGATGGGTACTTCTCCAATCTCAATCTCTACCTGTTGGATGACAGGTCAGCCGTTTTTTCAGGTTCACAGACCTCTGGAAGAGAGCAGCCTTGATAGCCTGTTTACCTGACACTATAGCCTACTTAACAGAAGTAGATTGGCCCTAATTAGTAAAAGATAACAAAAAGATAAATTTGGAAGAATTATGTCAGCTCCAGGTTTACACTGGACTGGGCCATGGAGAGGACTGCACTAACAGAGAAGAGAATTTTCTGAGTACCTAATTCATTCCTTTACACCTTTCCCATCTTTAAGTCCTATTCTTAGACCAATTTTAGGTCTGTCTCCTGCACTTATGGAATTTAATCCATTTTATTCAGAGCTAACCTCTACCATGTCTGTCCGACACAGTAGTGTAAACAAACCTGGAGTAAATGGGACTTCCATATTCTTGGGAAGGTAGAAGCAACTTGGATGCTTTTAGGAATCCTTTTACGAGAGTCATCCCACAAACACAGAGTAAGAGTATAGGAAGTCAATGTATTGCTCTCAGTTGTGCCATTTGGCTCATATTCCATCTTTAGCCCATATTCTTCAATTAATATTATGTGTTTATCAAGAAAAAAAAGGAATAGTTATTAGACTTCCAGTATATTAGAATTTTATGTCTATGCAAAAGCACATATTAATGAAATACAAAAATTAACACTTAGCAGAGACTATACATAGCATCTAAAAATATATCACTACTCAATTGGAATGGAGACTGATAAAGATAGAGCTTTATACAGTATTTAGTCATGGATAAACAATGCGATTAATAAAGTTCATGTGAATTTGAAAAAGAGAGAAAAAATATTATCCCTTCATGTTCTGTAACACTAGTAGCCTTAGGTTAAATAAAATTTCAAAGTGTTTCTTAGCTGAATCTAGTATTCCACTCTTTGGAGGAAAGTGGTTGGATCCCACCTAAAAGACCAATAATCCTGCAAAGAGGAAGACCACATAACCACAAGAAACACTCCAACAATCAATTATTAGACAACATTTACCAACAGGCCTGGCATGCTCTAAAATAATTTAACATTATTTTATAGTAGGTGCAGGACATGTTGCTGTTTAAATCACACACTGAACATGAGAGAAGAGCCCTCAGCAAGGAAAGTCTCTTGAGAGAAGCTCCAAAGCCCTCACCACAATAAGACATTTCAGAATACGTCCCTTACATTTGATATTTTCCTGGGACTTGGATTACAGGAATAACTGATTTCCCAGGTTGACAACGAAACAGGGAGGACAGGGGAGGGTCTTGACTGCAACCCCTCTGAAATTTTCATTTTTCTTACAACAGTGAAAGCAAGCCATTTTACTGGGTACAAAACATTTTCAGTATGAAACATTTCATTTGTGGGTGCTTGCAGGAGAATCAAGTGAAGAAAAGGGCCAGATGCACAGAACTGCAGAAGGCCACTGCATGTCCCACTTACTCCAAAGTGGATAGAGCACTCAGCCTGTCTCAGATCCCTTCTCTGCCTGAGAATGAATGAATATCCTTTGTGTACACAGGGCTATGCTGGCTTAGAGGCCCTTAGTGGTACCCAGGCACTACTGGATATGGATACCCAGGAAGGTGATGCTGGTGGTTACCACACAGTCCGATATAAACAGGGAACAAGTTCACAGCAGCAGAGACCAGCTCTGTCTTAACATTCTCACAGCAGTGGGGGTAGCTGACTCTGAAATGCTTAGCTTGCAGCTTTCCCCAAATTACTTCTGCTAAGTATTTTTAATGTGACTTGTAATCAGTGGGATCTGATATTTCCCCTCAGTCAGGAGTCCAGACAGTTCCCCCAGAGACAGAGCCTCTCTATTCTAGACTCCACTACATTCTCTTAGCATCAGGAAGGAAGACTGAGGGGTGACCTTGCTCATCTCCTGCCCACATCTAGCAGGGTGCTGGAGGGCAGCAGCTGTAGGTTGACATTTCCACAGCGCCATATCCCACACCAAACAAGATGAACAAAACCAACACTTTCTGAAAGCAGCCCTCACCACTTACCCCCCACTGCCACTCCAACCACCACTTCCTCCTGCCATACATCCTGTCTACTCAAAAGTCCATTATAACCTGGATAACAAACTTTACCTAAGATATCAAAAGCTAACTAGTAGGAAATATGACTTTTCCTCTACATTTCCTCCAGTCTGCTTTTGTTGCTCTCTGCTCTGAAGGGACAACTAATTTGGAGGCAAACTGAGGGCAGGGAACCTGTAGGCCTCCTGTGAAGGCCATGCCCACACTTTAACAAGTGAACTGGCTGGAGACTTGCCTGCTTGTGTAGTCATCCCAGCCTCCTGAGGCCTTCTGCTTCTGTTCTCCTGGGAGAGGAGGGATCAGACTCCCCTTTCTACACTTGAGAGATTAAGCCCTAAGGATAGACTGTTGTGCTGTATTATTGAAAATACCAGCTTTCCAAATGTATCACTCACCACAGTAACGTGTTCCTGCTTTGGCATTCCAAAATGGCTTCTGTGACCCTCCCTCGGCACATTCTGCACCCCAGAGCTCTGCAACTTCCAGATAGCATTGATGTCCCCTAATGAAAACAATCCCTTCCTTTTCCTGGCTGTGGGGCAGGCACTGTGACTCAGCACAAGCTACTGTGTGAATAAACATGGTGGGCCAGGCCCACCTTGACACAAACAGCTCTTTGGCACCCTTCTGCTGATGCCAGAGAGCATTGATGGGATCTCAAGTGCTCCTTATGCCCGATTTAAGATATTTTTGTGGTGTCAGGGATATGCAAAGTAGCCTCAGAATAAATGAAATCAGGCTGAGCAAGGACGGAAATGCTACCATGGAATTTCTGTGGGAACTTTCCCAAAAGTCATCTCCCATTGAAACTCTACTCTAGGCTGATGCTCATTCTGTTGGTCACATGTGGCTCCCAGATCTTTTCAGCTCATCAGCCTCTGAACATATGTGATGGCGTCTCTGTGTGGTAGAAAAAAAAAAAGGGAAGATAGAAAAAAGGTGGCTCCTCTTCCAACTCCACAAAGGATATGAGCAAGCTGTGTATGCTTCTGCAGCCCATGTCAGTCAGTAAAATTAGATCCTTACATCCCACTCCCTTGAAGACAAGTAACTAGTTACACATCAAGCTGTACAGGTCTCTTCTTCCCTGTTGCCCAAGTGCAGCAGGAAAGAAGAATGTTGGCTTGGTTCTGCCATTGCCAAGGTCTTTCCGACAACTGGTCATCTTAGAGAGCAGCAGTGAACAGGCTGCGAGGGCTGTTTGGAGATATAATGGGCACTTCTCATGTTATTATGGTATAAATGAAAACATATAGTGCTTTCTTTTAATTACAACTCTCTGATGAGCCTTTTTCCAGTAAAACATAAGAATAAAATATCTGCACATTTGTAATTATTTTAAATTATAGATTTATTTTTGTTTGCTTTTGTTTGTTTTAAGATGAAAGCAAACAGTCCAAGGTCATCCTGAAGAGAATATAGGTATGTGAAGCTTTTGTTAATTCCACCTACAGGGAAAAAGTAAACCTCTTCAAACTTTTAAAAGGATGTTTCATACTATAATAAATGCAATAGAAACATCCGATTGATTATTTGAGAAGGGTCAGATGGGCTAATTTTCCATAGATATGGCCAGTACTGTCTCTGGTGTTTATGCTGAAGGTTATACACACAAGCCTTTTACAGAACTACTACCATTACACACAAATTCTTTTGCAAAATGTATTAGAAACATTCACTACAATCTTTTTAACCTCTGTCCCTGTGTCCCCAGTAAGAGGGAAGTTGATTGAAAATGCAGAGATCAATGAACACTTCTATGAAAGATAAACTGAGGATGCCCCAAAGAGTATGTCAATCTGGACCTTTGCAGACCTTTTTTTGCTTTAAATTAAGTCAAGCGCATTCAAGAAAAAAAAATGGTAAAAATCCTCATGAAAGGGTTAAATTTTTCCTTTACAACATCTCTAAGCAGAACTTATATTCTTAGTCTGACTTAAGGATATGAAATAGAAAGGCTGCCAACATCTGTTGTGGTCAGAGACAGATAAAAGAGACTAATCCAGAGATGGAAGAACCCATGTACAGTATTCTGTGTTGCATTACCCTTTCCATAAAAGCACGCAAAATAGTATTTGATAGTATGGAAGATGGATGTTAACCTAAACTTCTTCACTGCAGAGACCCAGGAGTTTCACATCTCTATAGGTACCCCCATCATCTCACAGAGAGCACAACATTTAACTTCTAACTGGAGAATACCAAGATGAGGATACTTCAGAAACGCTGACTAGATAATCACACTGCTATATAATGGGGGTGAATGAAAAAAAGAAGAGAGACAGGTGATTTATAAGCCTGCCAACCATGAGAAAAGTTAGCATAGAACAGATTAATGATAGCTAATTTTGGATGTGGATTAACCCAAACTTTATTAAGGTAGTCTTATCAAGAGTATCCACATAGAGACATGAAGAAAAGATAATGCAGTTGCATTCACACTCCCAGTTATAAAACACCTTTCATGTAGACAAGCTTACAACATACAGAGATCAGCAATTATTTACAAAGAAGCCAACTGCAGTATGACAACATACGGGCACACAGTCAAAGCCAGCTCAAAATCTACAGACTACAAAACTACTATGCCTATCTGTACTTTTGCCAGAACTGATTTTATTATAGGAAGGGAACTTCAGTATCTGAAGTGGATTTCAAATAACAGCTGTTTTACAACAGGAAGGGAAATCACAGGCAGGCAACTTGATTACATTACAAGTGAGGCTGAAGACCACTGTTTAGTATCTAAATGTTGTTTTGGTGTGTGCTCTGCTGTCCTCATTCCAGGGAAACAGCCAGTAAAGTCGGTAGAAACTCTGCCCAAGGAAGGGCAGCCAGCCTGCCTCTTGTATCATAAAACAAGGTCTATACTTTACCTTTTGCTTGCATCAGTAGGGAAGATTCAGGCATAGAACCAAAATTTCCCAAGACACGGGGACCATAGCATGCAACCAGTCAAAACCTCAACAGTTTAGATAAATTCTCTTCTAGATACCCCCAACCATTTTAAAATTCATTTTGCACTTCTTGGTCTTATCAGCCTGCAGAACCTCACAGAACATTTATCCCCTTGATACAGAAAGTTCAGTTGGAATAGATGAACCACAATCCTCCAGCCCAACTGCCTGACCAAAAATTAACTCACATTAAAAGCATTGTGCAAATGCTCCTTATAACTGACAGGCTTGGGACACAAATCACCTCTCTAGAAAGCCTATTATAGTATCTGGCCACCCTCTCAGTTTCCTAATGTTAAGCTCAAGGTCTCCCAACACAGCTTTATCAGATTATAAAGAACTGCTTTGCACCCAGCACTGGATAAGTATTTAGGAATTCTTAATAAACACCAGTTTCTTCTCATTTACTTTTAATTGCTCACGCCTTTCACTGAACAGGTGTAAATTTAAAGGCTGACTCTGCTAGCTCATCCACCGCATTGTCAAACTTTTTATTAAATCTATTTTTTTTTCTACTCCATAGAACAATTATGTATTAAATATACAAAGGATTGTTAAATCATATTTATTGAGGTTTTACCACTGTTGGAGACACATATTTTGCAACATTAAAAGCCTCAAAATATGTTTTAAATTTTTTATAAATATTTATTTTGTCATACTGTTTGGTTTTAGTTTTTTTGCAAATGTAAATATGTTTTGAATAACTGATCTTTACTTTAGATGGATGGAAAACAATTATTTAAAACATATTTTGATGTTTAAACAGCTATACCACGTGTACCTCTTCCATAATCTCAGCCTGCATATGTTAAAATCAAGATGCATGCTGCCACTTAAAGACAACTTGCTACAGCTAAATGAAGTATCTGATACAGTTATGAGATCCCACTGCCTATATCCCAGTTAAGTAAACAGCCCAGGAGGCTGATAGCAACAAAACGTGATCCAGTAGGATTTTGCCATCCCAAACCTGTCAGACTCTAAATCTGTATTTCTGTGACTGCAATGGCAGCTTCTTGCAAAAAGACAGGGTCTGAGGAAGAAATAGGCTTTAGCACACCGCACAAGTCCAAACCAGACTTATCTGGAGCCAATTTGCCACATGTAATTTATACCAGACTCTTGCTGGAATGACTTACACTCTTGTGGTGTTTCAGATGTACATCCACTAGTGAGCTGCCACTGTGGATGAGTGTTAATACACAGCTCCAAGTACAGAATTCAGCACCCAGAGACACCATGTGGCCCTGTAGCTCTCCTTGGGAGAAGCTGAGCCAACATCCATGGATGTGCCAGAATGTATCCCTCCTATTTCTGACAAGTGTAATACAGTTTTTTTTTTCTTTTTAAGACTTAACAGTGTTCTTCAATAAATAACGAGGTCAAATAGTTAAAATGAGGTTTTCAGCCTAAGAAATTTGGGGTTTAACTTAGCTATAATTTCAGAAGAACAGAACTGGTCATTAGAGATGCTGAGCACTGGCTACACATAATGGAAGAAATGCATGAGGAATATTCAATTTTCTTATGCATCTGTAAGACCCCGGTAGTCTTTGACAGTGTTTTTGAGCAGGAAATTCCAAAGGCACTATCTAGTAATCTTTTATATGTCTCATGCCCAATCTGTAATTTACATACCTGAACCACAGCCTGTAAAGCAATAGTAGCCACCCAGGAATATCTGCCCTGTGTGAAGGAGCAGTGCTTTGGAAATCACACGCTTAAGGCATGTCCCCAGTGCACTCTGCAACATGGTGCAGATACCCAGCCTTCAGCAAACCAACTCCCAGAGCACAAGCAGCCCAGACCAGGCAGCAACAAGCTTGGCAGATGACCTCTCTATGAAGACTGAAAAAGACCCACAATAAGCAAAACTTAGATAATCTTATTGCATTACAGCATCAGAAGTCCTTAACTAAAAAAAACTGAAGTAACATTCTTGTTACTTCAGAATTGAAGTAACAATTCATTCTTGGTTTTCTTCAGAATGGTAGAAGTAGCTTTTTTTCAACCTACTGCCAAGCTTCCTAGATATTAATATATAGAAGGTAGATTATGTTCTTCTGCAAGTATACCGTGGACCCATAACACTATTGTACAATCAAAATACAACTTTTTTCAGTCTCACACCACCCACTATTTTCAACAGGGAAGCAAAGCCTAACACCATATAGGCAGGGAGCAGAGTAGTGAACATAAAGCTGCCATGTCCTAGATCCACCCCCTAATATCTAGAGCATCCTTTTAGCTTGAACAAAAGGAAGGAGCTCTCTCATACTGTGTGGCCAGCAGTTCCTGAACTGACACATAACACACCACACTTGTGGGACAACACAAACCTCACCAAAATTAAAACAAGTAGATTTTCATTAGCGGAACATGTAAATGGATTATGCCAGCAACATGTCAGGTTCTTAGTTATTCATTTTAATTGGCCCACTCCCCTCTGGGAAAGGACTAGAGATCTTTCCTGGATATTTTTGCTAAAATAGCAGGAATTCTTAAAGCATCAAGTGTAGCATCAGTATTTAATGTTCTCATATTGCAAACCCTCAGTCACACACAGCAGTTTCACCAGCTTTGATATTTATCAGTGATAAGAAAGTTCTTCAAAATCATCACAGCAGTCAAAATACTCCACCAGAGAAAGCACGGAGGATACCAAGGAGAAAGGACAAGGCTGGATTCATTATTATTTTAACTGCAGCCCACCACTCTTTCAAATCAGTTGGTACTTCTGAAGGCTGTTTGAGTGGTAGAACTGTTTCTAGGCTATTAATTTGGTGTAAGTATTTACTCTGAATAATATTTTTGTGATTCAGCTGCTAGATTGCTTTTATCAGTAGCGACTTCCACTTAGTAGGTGTCATTTGCACATTGCTTTACATATATTTAAGGTTTTATGGATTAGCCGTGTGTTTCCCAGCTTTGTAACAGATTTCCAAGCATCTTGCAAGAGCTGATTCAGCAGTGGGACACCATAGGCTGCAATATCATCAAACATATCTTGGGCGAAGTCTGACTTTATTCCTCACACTGAATCAGAGGTGTAAAGTATTAGGAATATCAGCTTTAGGAAAATAGCAGATGTTTTTGCTCCCCTAAGACCACATATTAAAATATGAGTTAGTAATGGAAAACATGCCTACAGCTTTCCATGGACTATCACCATTTTAAACAGCTGAAATAAAGGAATGCCTTTTCATTCTTTAGCCCTTGCATCCATAGATTTTACAGCATTTTTTACAGTCTGCCTCTAACATCACCTCTGCTTGGCACCAAGCAGTCACACAACACAAAAACCAAGCCTCAAAAGACTTACAGTTAAAAACAAAAGAAAAAATTATCTCAGGGGAATAAACCTTTTAAGATCAATAAATATTCTGCTCCCATTTCATAAATGGATAGAGAGACCTCTCTGTGCTCTATTTAATAGACATAGCCTGCAAAGTAATACAACACAAGCTTTATGCAGGCTGGGGATCAACACAAATCAGAAAACACAGAGACTTGACTCAGTTCTTCAAGCAAGCAGTTTTTAAAAAAACCCCAAACTTCCAATTATACAAGACTTACACCAGTTTAGATATAGCTTACCCCCTCCTTCTTTTTCAAAGCCTCAGCTTTCTCCATTGTGCATTGAGGAGGGCAGCAATCACCCAGAGCAGTCCCTGCTCACAGCACAGCAGGAAAGAAGGGAACCCCCTTCCCCAGCCCTTTATAGTTTGTTTTGCCACCTGATGTGAGACCCAGCTGGGATGAATCCTCTGGAACTGCTCCACCCAGAACACCAGGCTGTGTAATTCATGCAGCCTCGTGGCTGTCAAAGCAGAAAAAGAGCCAATCCATCTCCCACTGCAGTAGCAATTCTGTCTGCTGACCAGGGCAGCAGCAAATTGTGCATCAGGCCCACAAGAAAAGTGTTGTGAGCGCCTTGCAAAGTTCCTGCAAAAATCTTTCCAATATTCTTCAATTGAAAAAAAAGCTACTCCCTCTCCTCCATGAATAACACCTTCCCAATGAAGTGCTGCTTGCAGTCAAAATGACACTGGTACTTTGTTGGCACAGACCTTTCACAAGGACCACAAAAAGAGCTGAAAGCTGTCAAATGATAGGGAAGCAACAACATTTCCTCATGGAAGAGAAAAAGTTATCAGCAACAGCCTAAAAACAAAAGGGTTGACTTTTGTTTACAGTACTTGACTGTGAGAGCAAACTGGGCCACCCATTTAGGGCTGGATCCTGCTCCCTGACTGCGCAGCTATTTTTAACTTCCGTGTTTTCATTGCAAGTCTGGCTATGAACTTTGCTACAGCTCCTCATACAAAGAGGATTTGTAGACTTTCGGCAAGGCTGCCATGTTTTCGATTAGATGGCAATTTTATCTGAAAAAATTACAAGGAGAAAAGTGGCTTCTCTTACTTGGCAGATATATGCCCTGTGTGCATTAGGTTATAATTTATTCATGCTGGTGACAAAATACAGGCCCTCTGTTTTCAGTCGTTCAGCCTGCAGAGCTCAGAGAGAGAGAATCTATGTCTCACAGCTTTCCAGAGCACATCTGTATGAAACTGGAGGGGTTTGCTGTCTGGTTTGGGTTTTTTTTCTGGGGGAATCTTTTGGGGGTTCTAGGGGGTGGGGGTGGGGTTGGGGGTGGTGTTTGTTTGGGTTTTTGGTTTTTTTTTATATATTCCTGTAGGTAACAAGAACAGGTGGATCTGCCCTACAGCTGCCCAACTGTGCTATTGTGCATGCAGAAGCTTGTCCCATCCAGGACCCACAAGATCTATTCAGCTACCAGTAGGCAAAACATCATGGGACTCACATTGAAGTTAAATTTATGACATTCTCACATAAATCCTTTGCCTCCAACAGCCAAGGCTTTGAACAAAATTTGTGATATTTATGATAAAAATCACCATGCATGCAAAAATGCCACTAAGGTTAAGCAAAAGCTTGTCGAAGCGTAGGTCTGCAAAGCAAGTGTGTATTTTGGCCATAGTATGACCCCTGTCCTCTGGGCCTGTTGCCACAACAGCCAGCTTTGCCTCCTCCTGACAGTGAAGCCCAGTGTAAGCAAACATGTCACAAAAATCACAGTGCCATTGCTTCTAAGAAAACCTGTAAGAGGTGGTAAGTCCAGGTCTCCACAAAAAAGCAGGAGAGGACAGAGGAGGAGCAGCCCTTCACGTCCAGGGATGTGTGGGAGAACCTGGTCTTAAAGACAAGCAACACTCCTACAGCCTCTGTTCCATGTGTTTGTGTGGTGGCAGGTACATGTGGCATTCCTCAAAGTTGGCCACAACACCGATGACATAGATACAGCTGAAAACTGCTCCTTCCCAGTGGCTCCCTCCAGAGTCTAGCTTTTAGCTTCCTGAACTCTAGGGGAAAGCTTTATTTGGGGGATGGTGAAAGTGTCAATGGCTTGAGGTTTTTTTAATATCTACATGATTTCATTAGATCCTCTAAGATAGAAATAAACCAGCCAAATACATAAATAAAAGTAGAGAAAAAAGGGAAAAAAATGATGTCACCCTCAAGCAGTTCCATAAAGGGATGCCATTTTAAATCACATCATGTCTCACACCCATTTCTTAGTGCAAAATAAATCACTTGAACAGAGTGCAAGCCAATTTTTACTTTAAAAAATGTTGTGTCCTAAGGCTCTCTTCTTGAACTTCAAAAGCATACTTCATAATTACTCTACCTATCAAAGAAAACTCAATATTTCACCTCCAACCTCCCTCTGCTTGTGTTATATTTTTTAATTGTTAATAAATTATATTAATTTTAAACTGGTTATTCTCTCTTGAAATTACATCTTTCAAATGGGTATGCAAACTTACTTTAAATTAACATATTTACCTTAAAATTATATATCAGTAATTTGTTTATGACTTCTCTTGCCTCTTAATTTTTATATTAGGATTTCAGTCTTTGGTTACCTCATTTAGTTTTATTTGAGTACTGTTGTCTCAATTTAAGAGTCAAAACCTATCTTATAGAGCTTGAGGTCACTGGCAAGCAAAAACTTTTATTTCTCTGACATATTTATATGTTTTTGTTTGGAGACATCATTATGCACTGCAATGTCTTTTGTCATTGCAAGTTTAAGACAGCTGGAAAATGAGGAGGTCTTGTTTGCAATCTAAAATCTGCTCTTACAGGTGTATGCAGTCACTGAAAGAATACAACACATTGGTGTTTTTAGCAGGGCTTTGCTACTTTCTTTAGAAAGCAAGTGTTTTCCTTAATGCACTATCCTTGCAAATACATTCAAAAAAGTCAGGCATAGCAGGTAAGGTGTTTTCTGTAAAGGAGAGGGTGCCACTGGACAGGGAAGCAAGGTTCTGTGCATATTCCAGTGTGATAATGAAGACATCATTCTTCATAGGTTCCAGCAGTTCGTATTTGAGAGTTCTCACTGATTTCTCAAGGCTGGTCACATGCTTAAATGGATTAATAACTCCAGCATGCAGAAAATACCTTCATGGCAGGACTAACCAAAATAGATTGTAGAATCTTGTGCCTGAGACCAATCCGTGCTGGGAAATGGGTAGAGAAGTTCACATCCAAGCAATGCTCAGCTGGCTTCTGAGGCTCTCAGCATGAACCAAGACATACTGGAGCACTTTGCAAAGGAAAAACACATCCAGTTGGTGAACTCAATGACGTGCCTGAGCAAATAATTTCCCCACTGAAAGAAAAATCTTCCCAGAGATGACTTTGGGATTTCTGGACAGCACACAGGAAAGAAAAGCAGAGATTGTCCCTGCCAAATACAATGCCAGTGTTACATTAGGACCAGAGTGTACAGGATGCTATTCAGTGCCAGGTGGGTACTCTTCAGTCTGCAGGGTGATTTTTTTAATTAATAAAGGTGATAATATGAGCACTGTCTTACCCTTCCAGTAAATTACATATCTACATAGAATTTTTTTTTTTTTTGCCCATACTAGGAGAACTCTGGCTATCAAATCTATGAGACAAATAGCCTGTATCTCAGACTGCTACTCCCCAAACCTGCCACATCTTGTCATCTTGCGCTCATTGTTTTTTACGCACAACAGTCTTCCTTCAGGAAAGAAACCTGGGTCTTGCTCTTCCTTGAGGCAAGCTCCCTGCTCACAATCAAACCCACTGAGTCAATCACCTTTTGTGAGTCCTGGTGACACCCATCACTGGTAGATGGACTAAATCACAGGAAGATGGAAGAAGTACAAGCAAACTAAAGAACAGTGTCAGACCAGATTCACGGTCTTAAATACATTTCAAGGCAGGGTCCCAAGGCCCAGCTCATCAAGATGAAAATGTAGCTCCTAATTCTCCCCATATGTTTCAAACAAAATTTTATGAATGAAAGATGGATCTTCTTCCCAGTTGCTCCCTTCTAGCTCAACCCACCCAGTTCCAGATTAACCCACCTCCTTCTAATTCCATCTCCTCTGTGTGGTCGGAAACAAAGCAGGGAGCTGCTGAGACACTGAGCAACAGAGACACTGGATTTCTCCTTGCCAAAGGAGCATGCACATGAGGTAGAAGGCAACATTTGCTGGAAAGTCAGTTGTTGAAACACGTGTTTTTCTCCAGCAAAATGAAAGAGGAAAGAATCATGTTGGATGAGGCAGCGCAGTTCCTCTCTTTTATGTTGTGAGAGCTTCCAAAAGAGAAGTTTCTTTCAAACAAAAGTGAGGCATGGGTAGTTTTCCAAATGTTCTCATTTATTTATGATAGTTGTCTTCATTTAATGAGCAACGTGTTTTCTCTCAAGTCTGGCATAGCCACTGGCTGAAGCAACAGATGTACCACACTGATGATCCTGAAGAACAAAAACACATCTGTCTGCAGTAGCTCTTTTGGACTCTGAGGACCAAGTGTACAAGCCTGTGGGAACTTCACAGAGACTTCAAGCCCTAATTTATTCATTGTTGATTTATTTATATACCTTTATGCAAGAGCTTTAGTGCTACATGATAATGTATATAGAAAATTTTAGGATACAAATTACATTTTTTCCATATTTTAAGATATCAAGCAAAAAAACATATAGAAGAGGCTTTAGTCATCTGTGGAATGGTATAGTGTTAGATCTTTGTGTGTTGAGGTAGGCATTGGACGTTATATAGAGTACACAACTGGCACACTTGGGAAAAAATGCACACACTGCCAGCTAAAATGCCTAATCTCTTATTTATCACATTTGCGGTTTAATTACAAAACCTACTGAACAATTAAAATTCAGGTCAGCACACTGCAGCGATACCAGGCTTTGATGTGGGGTCAGTATTGGTCACAGTCCTATACTCATTACATAGGTTAATCAATTTGGTGGAGTAAATATGACAGCACTGACCAAAAATCTATGTAATTACCATCGCTCTGAGTGCACAGGCAAGCACGGCTGATTTATGAGTTTGATACACGAGCATTATTTTTTCTAAACAAGCAGAGATCTAGGGCTGTTAGTGTAAAGCAGATTTGTTTCTTCTACAAGCAGTCCCTCTCATTGCTGCTGTCCGTCTGCACGTCTGTGACACACAGCAGGGTGTGCACCCCCAAGCCAGCACCCTCACACACACAAATAGGCCAATAGTACAAATGGGTTGGTAACAGAGACTGCCCCTGCCGCGTCCCCCTGCCCGGAGCTGATGGTGTTCTGTGTTGAGAGGCAAAGCCCCTGTGTAACCCTTGCAGCACCATTTTCGTAAGAAGTAATGCACACACTGCCACTTGTCTCTGAAAGACAAAGGCATCTGTGTGACATTGGCACTGAAATGGGCTGGGAATATGTGCTTGCGACTGCCCCAGCCATCTTCACCCCCTAGCCCAGCTCAGGAGACCTACTGGCTTTGCACACCTTTCAAACAGTAACTACTTAACAGAAATGGATCACTACAACCAGATCAAGGATTGCTGTCTCTTGCCCAGATGCTTCTCAATCCCTGAAAAACAGAAACCCATCACAACCTTCAGAAAGGTCATTATTGGTCCAGCTTGCAGGATATAAAAGGCAAAAATGTCAAACCCGTCTGAACTGGAGAAAAGAGATTGCTGCTGGTTTTTGGGTGGGATGCACAGTGCTTGCTTTCTGTCGTGAAAGCCAGGAGTTATCAGGTTGTTCAGCCTGGGATTTTCACAATAGTCACTGAATTTCTGCTGGAAAAAAGAGTGACAGCAAGGAGGTTTGAGCTGGGATTTTTGCAACAGTCACTAACCTCCCAGGGAAATTCAGTGAGAGCTGAAGAGTTTTGATCCCTCACATGGAAGTTGATAGCAAATTAATATGCATTTCCATGGGGGCAGGAGTAGGTCTGGGTGCCACAATCCCATAAGCTCTTTTGAAAATCACAGCCTTAAATGGTAATATTCTGGTATTTCAAATATGTGGGGCTAGGTAATTTTTTCTAATTCTTAAAAATATATTAGTCATAATTTTCTTCTGCCTTTCAGCTCCTTTGAGATAAAAAGAGTCTGGCTTTACAAGCAGCAAGATTTACCAAAATAGTTCCAGAGAAGTTTTAAACCATTTTCTACAGCATTTTCGAATATTTTCCTGATTTTTCTCTCTGTAAAACGTGTGCCACACAGCGTGTAGGACCAGGAGCACTGTCCCAGCTAAACATTAGCCTGGGCTGACTCTTGGGTGTTTGCAGTGGGTGTCACCTGAAGCCTGGTGGCATCCTCCCCAGGAGTAGCCAGCCAGACCTAGGTGACAAACGACCAAAGAAGGGGCCTGCAGGAACAGGCCAGAGGGCACATACAGCCAGACAGTGCACAACAGGGCACAACATAGCGGGGCAGTGGCCTACTGGGATTTCATTAGGGTGTGTCAAAATATTAAAATAGGGCAGTAAACAAGAAACTGGTTTTTTCAGTAAACCATGGGCCATCCCTTTGTAAACCAAAGGTTTAATTGCTGCAGAGATGAGGTCTGTCTGTGTCTCCTTGTGCTTGTTTACTGGTGCCTATTTCAGCAGCCTCTTTATAGACTATAGGAGTAACAATAACAGAAGCCTTTAAGTGTTGCTACAGTGCTAATGCTTACTACTAGGAAAAGGCGTTGATGAACAGATCTTTACTGTTCATTTTATGTCTGAGTCCTACTCCCTACAACATTCTGCTCTCTCATGCTCCCCACCCATTGCATTTAAACGAACAAACCACGTTTTCTTTATGTCATCTCCAGCCATCCCAAGAGCTTTGATCACCAAAGGAAATATGTCAGAGCTGGCAGTGTTCTCATTCTGGGGAAAATGTTGATATTTTGGACTTACTTTTCTTGTGTATCAGAATGACAGCAAATATTTTCAACTGGTTTAGTTTTCCAAGGAAGAAAAGTGCTCTGGTCAGGATAGCTTAGTTCGTTTAGCTTTAATGTATCATTTGTAGGCTGACTTTATTTATTTTTTAGAACTACTTTGTAATTGCCTCCTAAAAAAATATAAAACAAACCTTCAAGGAAGAAATTGCTTGAAAAAAAACCAAACGCTGAAGATGTTTGTTGTGGCAGTAATCAAAAAGGACATATTAATATCTTGCTTTTATATTTTCAAATAAAGTTCACTAAAAAGGCCACAAAGCTACTATACGTTCTTCTTTAACATATATATATATATATAAAGAAGAATGACATTTTGTGTGGAAAAGAATTCTGAGATATTTTTCATGGACAAACTGAAGCTGCCAGGGACAAACACAATGGTTTTTTGCTCTCTCTCACCCCCTTATTACCGAGTTGTACTGCCAGCTATTCTGTGGACTTCAACTGGGTCACTGTGGAAATGTGGGAACAGAGAGTGTGTTAACCCTGAACTGAGTTAGTGGAGTACCAACACTCCATTAGGGACTATATAAATATGTATCTGTAGCAGACTGGGAAGTGTCAGTCACTGGAGCCTTCCCTATCACCATTTGCAGCAGCAGAACTGGTCCCATGATGACAATTTTCCTCTACCTTGAAAAACCTCACATGGCTTCCTTTTTTATTCCCAAGTCTGGAAAACATAGGCAGTCCAAGGGCAGTGCAGTGCAGGGCCAGCAGGAGGTGCTCCTACAGCAAGGCAATCTGTTCAACAGAATAAATCCTAAGTCTGAGGCACCAAATTTCCCTTCTGCTATGATATAAAACGTGTTTGGCATACTCAAAAAGGGCTTTTGGCATAGTAGGGGAACTAGTTTGAGCTCTCCTACTGCAGAACTGCAGACAGATGCAATATTTCTCATTTTTAAGTTACTGTAATCAAGCATATTGCAAAGGAGGACAAAACAAATGAAAATATGTTGTTCGGTCCTAGTAGACTTGCAATTTCTGAATTTATTTTACAAATGCCCATAGAGTATTCCATCTTTATCCTCCCAAGTCACTGAGAATAACACATCAAAGAGCATGTTTGCATTTCTATAATAGATAACAGCATTGACATAAGCTTCAGGGTTCATAGAAACTATAAACTGAATTACCAACCTCCTGTCTCACATATTTATAAACTGTAAGTTGAGCCTGGAGAAAAAAATTCTGACTACAGGTGAAATAATTATTCCGGAGCTTTTAAAGAGTCACTTCTGAGCTTCAAGCTGAATTCCAGTAGATGTGAATTTTCAGTTTGGTTTATACCAGCCTCTGCTTGCATAGCAGGAGTCAGATGGTAACCTGGGCTCTGCTGGTCACTGCCATGGCAAGGTTGACATCATTGTTTGAACAAGAGATTTTGTAAAAGCTGCGGGTCTCTGTCTCCCCTGGCTGAGGAAGGAATTGATTTTCTCCTGTCATACTCTTGCCTTGCCTCCAAAACCATGAGAGCTGGCTGTCCCACAATCCTCCAAGACACCAGAGCCAGAATAGAACAAGCCCTGATGGCGCAGAGTTTCTGCTAACAAACCTGAAAGCATTATAGACTATGGCACTTTTCCTCATGCCTTAAGGTAGAAGAAGAAAATTCTTATTTCTGTAAAGCTCACACAAAAAGTGCTCATTTTGGGAGAAACTAGGTATATTCCAACTCCCTTTGATACCAGAGCATCAACAAAGCCAGGCAACCCTGCTTAAGAGGCAAAGATCAGGGTAACAGAGAGTGTTGCCACGACACCACAGGTAACCCAGCTGTAAGTATATCCTGACATGGGCCAAATAGAGAAAATCAGCATAAAACGCCTTTCACCTCTTTCCAGATACTGGGGTATGCATGACTCTGCTAAGCCATAGGCCTGAGACAGTAGTTCTAAAGTTAGGATGCATGTCAGTGGTATCCAACGTCTGGAGACAGCATGAGTCATTCATGCGGCAGCTCTCTATACAACCACATTGAGGGGTTTGTGCTATATTGTCAGAAAGGAAAACAATGTGAAGAGAAAAACAGTGCTAAAAAAGGCTATCATGCTGCCTCATACAATTATGTTAAAAAAGACATTGAAATCCACAGGTCAATACCACTTCTGGAACTCCAAGACTGGTCTGAGCTATCAGCTCCTCACCAGAGCTACCCAAAGCAGCTCTTCTGCTGCTGCTGCTGTTCAGCATGCTCAAAAGGAAAGTAACAATAGGAGTCAGAGGAAATAATGGCATAGGATTTGAGGTGAGGTGTTCATTACCTGGATAGTTTGAAAAAGACTGACTGGAGACTAAGTTGGACGTGTTTGTCTCTAGACCTCACACGAAAAAAGAGTAAACCCAATATTTTGTATGAACTTCTCAGTAACATCTGGTTCTGGAATATGCAACAGCATGTAGACATTTAAGACATGCAAAATTAGGAGACTTTAATTATTACAGTTCTGTTTTGAAAATTCAGACCTCTCCTCTTCAGGACTTTAGAAACTATCTTGCCTGAAATTACTCTAATTTTTCATCTTACAGATTTTATATTGCATCAGCCATAAATTATTCTCCACAATACGGATAGGAACAATCCATTTCCTTGTGGATCCTCTATTGCATTATGCAAACACCAGAAATCCATTAAATCCTATATTCTTAATGACCCTGCAACCAAAATGATTACCTGGGGTTTTTTTTAGCCATATAAAAAGAGCTTTTTTGAATATGTTGAGCATCTGTTTATTTTAAAAACATCTTCTGACAGACAGGAGAGATTCCAAATGAGACCAGATGTAACATACCCAAAGTTTTGCCGCGTGGTGACAAAACCAGCCTATAAAATTACTTTTTGGAGAGTCTCTTAGTCTGATCAGCATGATCGATTCGTGCTCACCTATTACTGCACTGGAGTTGGCATTAGAATCTGGGGTCAGACCGGCGAAAAGGATTCTGGTGACAATAGCAGCATTCACGAGATCTGCCAATGCAGCATGGTTTATTTAATTCAGTAAACACTTAGCTTAGGTGGCAGAGAGAGGCAAAGCAATGTAGACAGAAATATTAAGGTAGAAGTGCAGAGAAGAAAATTTCTCCTGGTTAGACCATGTCTAGATCTAAAGGAAAATTGAGGGGGGAGCAAGGGAGTGGGACTTTTTAATTTTGTTCCTGGGTTGTTATTTTTCTGAAACAGAGTCCTGTTCTTGTGCTACAAGAACCATGAGGTGAGGATCATTCAGTGATGAAGGCTCTACAGCTGACAAGTTACAGGACAGATTCAGCTCAGTCTCTTTATCTGTGCTTCTCTGTAGTCTGAAACACTCTCTCCTTTTTCTTGTTGGATACATTATCCAAGAGGATCGATACATAGGAGTGAAGACGGCTCAGCTTTCTCAGAAACAACCAGAGCACTGAAAAGACACTCCAAAAGCACTGAAAAGACACTCCAAAAGGCCCTAAGAAGTACTTGACTCTTGAATAGGTTAGTATTTAAAACATTGGACTGTGTAAATGAAAAATGAAAAACTGTTCCAGTAGAATGTGCAGAACACTTTAAAATAGAAGTTTACAAACAAGAGACCCTTTGTTCAGTGGCACCATTTCCTTTGGTGTTTGGAGGCTTTTTTGTTCCTTTCTGGCTCCAAACTGCCTTAAAGAAACTGAAAATAAATCTTGCTCCAAAATATTGCTGAAAAAAAATACCTCTAGGTTAAAACACAGAAAAATCCACATGAATGTGATCGGATAGTATACGTGACCAATCCGCCTGTCAAGTGATTTCAGAATTTGGTAGCAACAGAGAAGTGGGATAGATCCTCATGCACATAGGGAAATGGCCAACACAACCCCAAAATGTGGCTGATAAATAACATGTAGGTGCAGCTATTGTTGAGTGCCCCTGATACTTACACGTGACATCATAGTGTCAGGTGTCTTACTTTTTTTGCTCCCAATGGCTCACAGCTTTTCTGCATGAGCTACTCCATAACCATCACAGTTGACAGAGCTGCTTGTGCCAGATGCTGTGAAATTTGAAGGAGCGAGGGCTCCAGGGTATTGTGCAGCCAGCACACCAGCCCACCTAGGTGTACTCACATTGTCCCACAGCTCCACAATCTAAACTCAGGGCAAGCAGGTAAGAACAAATAAAATGTCCTGGTTTGGCAGTCTCTTGCCTTTCCAGGGTGAGATTTTTGATATTGCTTCCAACAATCCTGTCAGGGCACTGACATTTTCTTCCTTGGCCTGATTGTAGCTCGTGTCTCTCTCTGGGATCCTCCTGCCCCACAGCAATTTAGAAGGAAGCTCAGCCCTTGAGTCAATCTCAAGCCATGCATTTTCCACATCAGCTGGATGATGGTTGACATTTAGCCTCCTGACAGAACAAAAGGGGCCGAGAAGTAAAACGTTAACTATTGCACACTTACTAAAATATGTTATATTAATGCCTGTTATCAGGGGAATTGGACACTGGAATGGGCTATCCATGGAGGTGGTGGGGTCATTTTCCCTGGAGGTGTTTAAGGAAAGACTGCATGTGGCACTTGGTGTCATGGTTTAGTTGACACGGTGGTGTTCAGTCACAGGTTGGACTCAATGATATCAGACCTTCATTGATGCTTCCAACTTCATTGATTCTGTGGTTCTGTGGTAGGGGTGATTTCAGAATCAATGTGAAGACAGTTGCTGCTGCCATTTCCTCCTCTAACATAGAGTAAATGGATATTTGTGCTTTTGATGGGAGTAAGGTACAAAGGATCCCTTCCTTGCATGACAGATGACAGCCACCACAGGCAGAAACCATTAGCCTGGTGGGAGGATGCCCAGTGGGAGCTCTTGTATTCATGCAGAGTCCCACTGAAGTGACATGCAGGCACTGTCCAAGCACAATGGTTACAAGAATTGCTCCACACTGAGTTATATTTAACACAGGAGCCTAAACTACGCAGAAGATCTGAAGAATTCCCTTTGAAAAGGCTAACAAGGTGCCACCTATTTCCCAGGTCAGAGCCAGGACTTTTGAAAGCACATATGTTTGACAAGACCCAGATCAACTGAACAAAGTAACATTAATAGGAACCCCTTCCCTGCTTGGGCATTGGGCAACAGGCAGCTGCCCTGGTGCCCGGTTGGAAATTAGGAGCAGCCCCAGGGGATCTTGCAGGCTTCCCCAGCTGCGGGAAGAGTACACATGGAGGATGTGCAGCAGTAATGAGGGAGATAAAAATGTGACTGAGGGGACAAAGAGCTTCTGAGAGATGAGAATGAGCTGAAGGATAATTCATTTCCCCAGATGAGGATAATTCAAATAAGTTCAAAGATATGAACTTCCTCCAGAGCATAAGTTTCTCTGGGGCAGAAACCTGTTAATTTGGAGAGCATACCATGTGTAACAGAGGCTGTGTGGGCAGCTCCATAAACCATGGGGTGGAGCAGGAGGGGAGACCTTCCTGCCCAAATCAGACATTCATTCAGACCCACAGCATCAAACCCACAGCCCAGGGCAGGGTGCAGATGAAGTCAATCCATCTTATTGCAACCCTGTGCAAGAGCTCGCATAAAGCAATGGACCTGGACATCTCCAAGAGTCTGCACCCTTCTTCTGGATCCACCTCTGGAGTTTGCTTCAGCTGTTTTTTCCAAAACATCCACAGTAGTTCCACCATTTTAATATCTACATACAAAACCTTCAGATGCTTTGGGTTTTAGTGAACCACAAACTACCTTAAAAAGTGCAACATAAAATTAAAGAATTCATAGCTCCAAGTAGGGAAACAAGTAATTAATATACAGTTTAATCTACAGCTTCTGCTATCCTTATACAGCTCTGGTGCTTTGGCCTGCAGCCCCTTTGCCTTAATTGCTCTCACTAAAGATAGCACTCTTCTAATGCAGAATAATCTGGTGAATCCTATGCCTATATCAGGGCTAAATGCACAGTGTTAAAGAGGAAGAGAGCTCAAAATAACAAGGTGGTTTTTTGCATTTGAGGGAAAAGTTTGCTGAAATTCAAAAGAATATATCTCATATGAAATAAAATCCCATTAAAAGCTAGTTTTTCTTGTTATCTAATATTATTCTGGTTATGGCTAATATCTCATGGATGATCCATTGTTAGCATATAATGGAGAGCCACAGCCTGTCTGCATGCCAAAGATACCCTCTTTAAAGAAAAATAAATACCACGGAACACCTCTGATCTTTCTCGTATAAAGATTTTTTTTTTTAATGAAACACTATTTAGATGCTTCACAGCCAGTGAACATAAATAAATGCAATAAAAAGTAGTCTTGGCTGTGAGAGAGGTCTAAAAAACTGAATTCCTCAAGGGACAGACAAATAAACCAGGGAAAGTTTTATTTCATTATCAACATAGTAGCGGCGTGCACACATCAGCTGGTATCAATCTTTATTATAGCTTGAGGCCAGTGACTGATGGTATGCTGCAAATTCAGATTCTGACTTTTCCATCACAGCATGCATTTGAGTAATTTTCTGCAGATTTTGGTTTTCCAATCTGCACTCCTCTGCTGCATGACCTTCCTTGTGCCCAGAATGACTGCCTGCTACTGAAGGTTCAGGGAGTTTTTAAGCTAGTGGTTGTATCTGACCACTTGTTTCACAGACAAAATGAATTTGCCTAATCCTTTTCTGAATCCATTCATCCTGTCAGCCTCCATAACATCTCAGAGCAAGAAACTTCATAATTTAATTACACATTGTGTAAAAAGGTGCTGAAATTAGTAAAAGTTGTTAAAGTCTTTTAGCCAAGAAGGGTATTATTATCTGGAGTCTCTTGTTTTGTTGAAAAACCTTGCTACGTGGGCAAGGACTGTTGGCTCAGCTGCCGACTGGAGGCTCACCCAGACACACAAGTTTTGCAGCTGGTCCTGCCTTCTTACCAGCACAAAGCAGCAGAGGAGTCAAAGCAGAAAGAGGAGAGAAAGCACAGCTTTCTGTGGAGATGTACAGGCCAGAAGCAGACTGATCAGTCATGGTGTAACCTGGCAGATGAGCAATAAGGGCCACAATCTGAACCCTTGTTCAACCCTCTGCAATAGCCCAGCCAGCCTCAAAAGCTCCCCCTGTCTCATAACCCTTCTTCAGCAGGGCACAGGAAATTCTGTGATTATAAGTACAACCACTCACTTGCGGTTTTCTCCTCTACCCCGCACTGTCCTTAGTGTCATCCCTCATCAGCTCTTTTTCAGCGCAAGGTCTCATCTATAGGTCCCTGTTCCAGTACAACTATGAGTCAAGGTCTGCAGAATTTGACTGAAACCTCATTGTGTGTGATGTTTCCTCACCTTTGACAGCTCAGCCACACCTGCAGGATTTTTGCTCATATCCCTTTACTTCCCTCAGCCTTAGAGAGCCTTTCTGAAACTCTAAATTGCAAGGCTAAACTGCTTGTTCCCCTGGACATGGACACAAGTAGTCCATGAGACCCTCGCAAAGGAAAATGGAGCTAAAGGTGAAATGGCCAGCTGCAACTCAGAGTGACCTTGCTCTTCATCAAAAGGTGAGCCCTAACTGCTGTCCCTATAGGTCATGTGTCTTTGCCTTCCAGTCACCCTGAAGACATGTATTTTCAGATTATTACCAGACTTGAAACCGTGAAGCTGTGATGCTGAGATCACAAGGCTCTGAACAATACCCCAGACTCTTGCAAACTCCTCTTTTTCTGGCACTTCCCTATCAAACACTGCTGCCTCTGACTGGCATTCAGCTGTTACTGTTTAATACCTCTGGTGGGCAAATTAATGGCAGTTACTTCCATGGGAAGTGAGAGATAATACTGTAAAATAAGGCCCACCTCCAAATAACTTTCTCAGGAAGAAAGAAAATTCGCCACCTTGTTACTTGCTTTAAACACTTTCCCTGGGGGAGTGCCGCATGTTTCACCAAGCGCAGCAAGATCCTTGGTACAGCCTGGCTGCTGTTCCCCCTCCCGATCCTGCTGTGTTTCGGCCATGGACTTGGTCAGACAGAGATCAGGGAATTAGACAAAAAGTAAATAGGAGTCATGTACTGGGAACACACATTCACTGCATTGCTGAACTGTCTTACTAACCCGGGAGTAGCCTCCCACACTCCCATGCCGTTAGTGCACAGCTGCTGCTGGAAAGTTGCCTGCAGAGCCTCTCTCCCCTCCCACCTCTTTCAAAGGACCTTGTCTGGAGCTACCAGGCTTCTGCTGGCAATATTTGTCAGGGAACAGAGGACTACTGTCACTTAAAAACAAGCAAAGGATTACAAGATGCTTTAATTTCATTGGGAGCACAGAAAGAACAGTCACCATTTCAAAAGCTAGAAGGAAACACTGGTGCACAGTCAGCTCTGCATGTTCATTGTGTATTTGGCAGAATATATCGATTGGCGTATGCTAAATTCCAAAAGAGGTCCAGCTAGGGCCATGCCAATGGCTACTGTAAAAGGTGACTGCTCTACAAAGCACCTCATATGCTTACAGGGCTCCAGATACTAATTTTGCACTGTACAAGCAAGTACAAACAGAAATAAACATTTTCAGCATAAGGCTTCCAACAATGTGTTCCACAAACCCCCCGGCAAAAGGCCCTTGGTGGCTTTCCCTGATGCATCCAAGAAGTTGCAGCTTGGGACACTCGGCAGCACTTCTGAGTACAAGCTGGAGGTGCAGAAGCAGGACTCGGTTGGAGGGGCCTTTGAAAACCTGCCCACAGATACTATCCCTGGGTGTGGCATCCTGGCTCTCAGGGATGGAGAAAATCTCATCCGTTCTCAGACACATATAACATTTATTTATTCAGGAGCAGAATTTGCCCCTCTAAGAAAGTAGGAAATGTTGACGTAAATGGGCAAAACTGCTACTCTGAAATTAAAACACATTGCTTCGGCCAGAATCTCACATTAATGTGGTGTCCAAAAAAACTACTAAACTTTGGATTTTCAAAGGCCCCTCAGGGATGATTTACTCTACTACCTTTGAACATCTCTTTGGTCCTTTAAAAAATGCCAGCCTAAAAATCCCTGCTGGGGGGTAGCATGTTGCCGTGCTCTTTCCAGGTCTTTCCTTTAATACAACATTAACCTCACATTTTGCATTTTTCCATGCCTGGCTTTCTGGGTTTAGCTCTGACTCTGAATCCTGCGTCCCCTTTTATCCACATGCTATGGATTATCTGATCTGATGAGTCATCAGAAATAATCCTGCAATGGCACTGCTTGATGTAAGGGTTAGTTTGCAATCTACTTTGTGTAGTTTGTATCATTTATTTCAATAAATCATGCCACTTGCCCTGTATTTTATCCTGCACTTTAAAAAAAAGAAGAAGAAAGCAGCCACTAACTGCTAACTATTTAAATCTCAAAATAACGCATTTGTGAGATCTGAGCCACCAATGCCTTCCCCTAAACAAAAGCTCTTACAGTAAAAATGCATTGGTAAGATTTGCCCCCTCAAATCTCATAAAGCCCATGTTGTTGCAAGAGCTAAGAAAACCTAGCTCTTTAAACAGAGTAATTCTGGGCTAAGAACATTAATGGCATCCCAGAATTGGAAAGCTGGATGTGTAAATTAAAAAGCAAAAAGCACATATACACAATATCCTAATACCTATTACATGTGATCTCTTTCAAAGTAGCTTTAAATGAGAAGTGCAGTTACTCTTTGATATAGCTGCTAGAAACATAGTCAGGATGCCCTTTGTTATAAATTTAAAAAATGAGTCCACATTTCATAAAGGCTCATAATAAATGAGTCTTCAAAACCAGCACACATTATTCCCTTTTTGGTTTTTTCTCAATTTAAACATAAATCTCTACCAAATACAGAATAGTTCCCTTCACTCAGCAGAATCTCTTGACTGTTGGAAAGTATCCCTTTCAGCCACTATGACAGAAATGATCAAACGTGCAATGAGAAATCCTCTTCACACCACACCGAAGTTGCCTCAATGCTACCAGGAACAGGCATCACTGCTTCATCATCTGGGACCCACCAGTCTTGGCAGCATCTGGAGGCCACAGCAGGTGACCCATGCCAATAAGCAGCTGGACATAGGCCATGGAGTGTGAACCACAGTTTCTGCAACCCAAACCTGGACCCAAATCCAGAGGTATGCCAGATACCTGGACACTGTGCTTGTAAAAACACTGGAAAGGAACTGCACCACCAAAGGGACCATCTGCCTGATACAACACAAGAGTGAGAGAGGACACTGGGTTTTCCCCTCAAAAAATCCTGACCTGTTATTTACAACTTTCCCTATGGCATTCATTAGAAGCGCAGAGAGTTTCTTCAAACACAACAATGAATTTATTCTCACAGGATTAAAAAAAGAGTCTTAGAAGTGTTATCCTTGTTTTAGAGGCACAGAACAGGTCCATATTTCTAAACACATCCGTACAACCTGAGGCAGCCCGGGGCTGGCTCCCCAGTGATGCCATGCAGTAACAGTGTGTGCAGGACACCAGAGCAATAATTCTGCAGAGCCAGGGCTAATCATCACATCCGTCTGCTCTAGCTCTGCTCACCCCATGTCCTGAAGGAGGAGGATTTATTTGCTTCAGAAGGAATTTTGGAAGTCAGCCTATACATTCAACTTGCACATAAATCACCGATGTTATCTAAATGGGGTGGCAAATGCGGACGCAGGGTACAGGCGTAATTCAGTCACATCGCCTTGGAAAGGCACCGAAAAAGTTCGATTTGAGAAATTTAGAACCTAATATTCTTTGTTGTGCTTTGCAGTCCTGAGCGAGCAGCGGGAGCCGGGTGACCATCCCCGCAGGCCCGGGGTGAGCTGGGTGTGTAGGGCGGCAGGGGGGCACCCCAGGATTCCCGTGGCGCACCCCAGCTGTGCCACCCCTGCACCGCAGAGCTCAGAAACAAATCCCGCTGCCCCTCAGCAGCGAGGTGCGCGCCTGGCCCGCCGGGGAGCCGCGGGGCACAGCGTGGGCTGCCGCAAAACCCGCCTGGCCCCCAGTGCACCCACTCCTCGGGGACCACCCTCGACATTTCTTCCCAGGGGGAGAAAAAACCTCCGAGGGTTTGCCTACAAAGAGTCCCTTCGAACGTCCGAACTAGCGCCTTGGGCGGGAGAAGGGGACTTTTCGCCGCTGTTTGCCCGTTTGTCGGGAGGTATGAAAGAGTTTTGCCCCGCGGCCGCGTAGCCCTGGCCCGGCCGCTCTCGTGGACGCGCTGTCGGGAAACCCTTTCCTGCGGAGCCCGCTTGGCTGCACAGCCTGGCGGCTTTAAACAAAAGAGTTGGTCTGTTGGTTCGTTGCTTGATTTTTTTTTTTTTTTCTTCACTTTTCAGAAAATAACTGCAACCCCCTTTTGCAAGAAATTTTTTTCCCCCTCCCTCCCGCCGGTCCCCCCGACCACCATGTGTTTTCCCGCTCCCTCTTGCCTCCGACTGGCATGCATCCAGGACGCAGGAAATTTTTTCCCTCCCATTTTTATTATTATTTATTTTTTTAATTTTACTTTATTTCCACTGCACATTTCGGCTCCAGCTCCCCAAACTCTTTGATCTCCCCCCGCTGTCTCCTTACCCGGAAGAAAACCCCGGCTATC
>VZRN01005370.1:515183-615495 GCA_013397935.1 Dasyornis broadbenti
TGGGGGCACCTCCCCGCTCGCTCCATCCCTCCCCTCCTGCCTTCCCTTCCTCCCGGGGCTGTTTCTTCCACGGCCCCCCGCCCCTCGCGGTGCCGCCGAGCCCAGCCGTGCCCGGAGCCGCGGACGAAGCTGCTGACAAAGGCCCGGTGGGTGCGTGGCACGAGCAGCGCCGGCCCCTTCTCCCGGGACACCCCCTCCCCCTGCCCGCCTCCCCCCAGCCATTTTAACTCGGTCCCGCCGGGGTGGTGGCAACTTCACTCGGAGGCAAAACGCGGGCGGGCTCCACTCCCCTCCGCGTCTCCTCGCCCCCAGGGTGAGCCCGAGTCCCGGGGGGATGGAGGGGGGTCAGGTCTCCTCGGGGGCGGTCCCTGACGCGGTCGGGACACAAGTAGGCGTATTTCGACCTATTCCGGCCGTGCGGCGCGGCGGGGCGAGTGTCCCCGCGACGTCGGTGTCGTGCGGGAGACGGGGTACCTCGGCCCCGAGGGGGCGGGCGGACGGACAGGCGGGGGTGTCCGGGTGCTGAGAGCAACCCCGAGGAGTTCACGGGATTTTTCCTTCTCTCCTCCTCTCTCCTCCTCCTCCGCCCTCCTCCTCCCCTCGCTGCTCCTCCCGCTCCCCTTCCCGCGGCCGGCCGGCGGCCGCAGCAGACGCCGCGCTGCCGTGAGGATGCCGCAGCTGCCGGGGGCCGGGGGCGGTGGGGGGGACCCGGAACTCTGCGCCACCGACGAGATGATCCCCTTCAAGGACGAGGGGGACCCCCAGAAAGAGAAGATCTTCGCCGAGATCAGCCACCCCGAAGAGGAAGGCGACCTGGCCGATATCAAGTCCTCCCTGGTCAACGAGTCCGAGATCGCCCCCGGCGCCAGCGGGCACGAGGTGCGCGGCCGCGGGGGCTCCGCGGGGCAGCGCGGACGAGGGGACGTGGGGTGCCGGCGGGCTCCGGTCGCCGCCGCGGGGGAGGGAGCTTCGGCGGGGCACCGGGGAAACCTCTGTCTTCTAAATTTCCCATAAGAAAAAAAAAATCATCTTACCCCAAATCTTGTCTCCAGAGGTGCGTCGGGCAGAGCCGGGCGAGCTCCGCGCCCGGGAATCGGCTGGAGGGGCTGGCCTCTTCCGCCCTTCGGCCCGGGACGAGAAAGTTGCTGCGAGTTCCCCGACGGTGTGGTGGTATTAGACCTCAAGCAGCCATGAAATTTCCTCAGTAAAATCAGCGGGGTCGGAGCATTAGCTGTAAACTCTTTAAGAGATTTGCATAAAACTGTTTGGGAAGAAATTCCCGACTCTAAAACAACTTCACGGCGAGCGGGGAGCCTGCATTTTTTTAAAAAAAAATGTTTATTTTTTTTGCCCTAAAGATCTGCTAAGGAGGGCAACTTGATTTTCATTATTATTTTTGGTATCTTTTTACCAAGAGTGTTTTGACAACCAGAGCGCCAAATATTTTCCAGAAATGATCCACTTTCATCAAATGCAGGGTGCTTCTGTTAGAAATGCTTTGCAAAACCCTATAGTTATTGACGTTGTCATAAAACGATCGTTAACACAAACGTTTCTGCTACAGTTGGTTTCCAAGCGACTTAAGAGGAAAAAGATAATTATCTCATGGTCTTAACTTTTTTCTTCCTTCGAGAAACTGTAGCACTGTGATTGATAAATGAGCATCCATACATTGGCTTTTCTTCTTTTTCTTCTTTTCCGATGGTGGATTCCTCGCGGTCAGGTTTCCAGGCAGACTCAAGCACAGGATTCCTACCATGATAAAGGCAGAGAACACCCCGAGGAAGGTGAGACATGCACAGTCCTGTCTTGCAATATTGTCCATCTGTAAACATCCACACAGTCCTCAAACTGGAACTTGGTTTCTTTTGGGAAACATAAATTTTGTGCCTTTTGGGGAAGAGGGATACCAGAGCACTTTCAAAGCCCATTTAAAAAGGAGATGAATGTGCAGCACGTTTATCTTACGTGACCAAATGGTATTTCAGTTGTTTAGAAACTGATAAGTAGGCCAAATGGATCTTCACTGAAGAAATAACTATTTTTAGGATATCTGTTAAAACACATCTATATCTTCACTCATACAATGCACAGTTGTGTTCAGAAACTCTCTGCTTTTCCCCATAGCCAAAATTGATCACTTAAATCTTCTCTTTCAAATCTAAGTATGAACAGATCTCTTGCAGTTTTTTTGATGTATGGATTGGTTAATTTTGATTGAGAAGGACAGAGGAAATAGCAGAGTTCATTGAATATAATTTAGGAAGCTGGACACACGTGCAAAGAATGTGTGCTGTGAAGGACGGGAGATTATGTTTAAAATCAAATGCTTATCATCACAAGCTAGACCAGATCATAAATTCCATATAAAGACAGACACAGTTCAGTCCTGGTGCTTTCCAGGACTCTGTGGCCATCTTCCTCCAAATTTGTCATTAAACAACCTAAAAGCAATGATGTCCGTGCTCATAGCATTTTGGCAGTGAAGGGGAGGTGTTCATCTCTGGATAGTTTTCTTTTCAGCCCTGCATCTTCTCAAAACCTCGCTTTCAAATAGTATCCTTGTCAACAGGCATGTAGGTGGGAGACCTGTTCATCCCCATTTGCAGGACCTGGACAGTCTCCCTCACTTGGCTCCCTCTCGACTGTAGTCGTGTACCATGTGTGCTCAACAGCCTCCCCTCCCAATTCGTGAGGATCTCTTTCCAAGCCACCCCCTGCCCTTTAATTTTTCCCAATGAGCATAGACAGAATGTTCACTGCACACACTGGCTCAGTAAGAGAAGGAAATTATTATACCTAGTTATCACAGCCCTGTCCTCCCTTCCCTAATAATGATGTTGGAAACCCATACTGGCAATAATACTGAACCCACAAATCCTAGAGACACATGTAGAATTGGGGAAAACTGCTACCTGAGAAATGTGATGTCATTGCTGATGTATCTACTTTGATTTGAATGGGTACTAGCAAAATAATTTACTCTGAGGCTATTCTGTATTTTAAACATAAACACCTCACAGAGAGTATTTCCTCCTTTAAGAATAAACTCTTCCTAAAAAAAAATGTTATTACAAATTGCTTTGGATTGCTTTCTGTCAGCAGTAATTTCCATGAGTAAGGAAACATTTGCATGCAGAATATTTTAAAATATGCACAGTACCTGTTTAAGTGCTCTAACTCATGAGAAATGCATATGTGGGGAATAATGTAATCATTGTTTCATCTTCCATAGGAAAGCATCCAGACAGTGGCTTATACAGCAAGGGACCATCATACTCTGGTTATTCTGGGTATATCATGATGCCAAATATGAATAACGACCCATACATGCCTAATGGATCTCTGTCGCCACCCATCCCCAGAACAGTGAGTTATCTCTTCCAAAGGCTGGTTTTGGCAAGCCTCCTGTTTGGGTTTCCTCCTGTTTGGACTGCAGAGTCAGTTTAAAACAAGGTCTTTTGGGTAGTTTCAGTGATGATGAAGGTTGCGCTTCTGCTGTTCAGAGCCTCTGTCCAGTGGAGTTTGAGAGCTCTTAGAGTTGTTGGCCGTGATCACAGTGGAAAAGCTGAGATTAATGTCTGTGAACAGGGCTGGGGGCTTTGTGGGGGGAGCCCTGGTTTACGACTGTAGGATAATGTATGGCAGAACGATGTAAATGTCGTCTTTGTAGTGACTGGGACAGATGTGAATTTTCAGGCTTTAACTCTTCATTTGTTGAGGAAAATCAAGGGCTGGAAGCTGCTGCTAAAGTTGCATGTCAGTAAGATGAGAAGATTGGATTTTTTGTTGCTTTTTTTTTTTTTTTTTGCCTTCAGATTTGGCATTGGTCTTTGCTGATTGATACTTATTTCCACCATCAGTTGGTCTGCATGAAGGCCTTATCTCTCTGTCAGCATTGTTTTGAAACATACTCTGTATCTTCAGCCAGAAATTGCGAAATGGTCTTTTAGGAATTAATATCAACCATGATGCAGTAGTTACAGCTTTCCCTTACATTGTGGCGAGCACTGATTCTTTCAGGTTGGTCCCTCTGTTTTCATTGGTGTAGATGCATGTTTAATGGATTTTAATGTACTTTTAATTCTGGGTAGTCAATTCATATTTATTTTTGTAAGCCTCTTGGTATACATATAGAGCAATGGAGAGGCAGTGTTAAAATGAGCTGTGGAAATTATATTAGTAGAACCGGAGTGGAGCGGGAAACAATTTGCTTGTAGGCATCCCGCTGGAAAAATGCTGCTGCTGTTGTGCGTGCTGTGATATGAGAAGTTGGATGCTGTTACTGCCCTGTGATAAAGCAGTTTTGCCTCTTACTGGCTCTTAGATTTTTCACTTGGAGGTCTCTCTCATGGCATTGTTTTGCTCTCTGACTTTCTTGATTTTTATTCAGGATTGTTGCATTTGACTTCAAAAACAAAAAGGGGGCCTGATCTGTACTGGTAATTTGACAGCAGCAAAACATGTTAAATTAGTGTATGTTTGGACTCGGAATGACAGGGTGCTTTGGCACTGGAAAATACATGGATCTGCGTTTGAAAGATGCAAAAACTCATGAAATATATTGCTTTCTATAGGTGTGGGGGGTTTTTTTGTGTATAAATTCCAGTTCAGAGTCTTACAGCCATTTAGGGTGAAGCATGATGATCACAGTCTGCTGATATTTATTGTTGTAAACACTGTTCTGCAGAAAACTTCTGTTTGGATGTATCACAGGGAAAAGCATGCAGCTTTTCAAGACGGCATCAAGACTCAAAGCTGCCCTTTGGAGGACTAGGAAACTTCAGACTTTTTTTACCCCCTCTTTGCCATGTTACCTTCCTAAGAAAGTCCTGAGTGCTGGTGCATGGCTTGGAACAACAAAATCCAATTTAATTATTCACTGAGGATTTTCGCCACAGATGCATGTTGCCACTCTTTACAGATCTGGCATCAGTGCCCACAGAATAACATCTTGCAGAGGCTCTTGTCTCAGGTACTTAAGGAACTGCCCTTAGTGCATATGTTAGTGGGGAGGAAGGGAGGAAAACGCATCTTGTTTTTAATTGTAAAGCTGTCTGCTGAACATCTGAGGGGCTAATTTAGTTCAGTGCTGCTCTTCCATGTTTCAGCAGCACCACTATTTCAATAAAGTAGTGCTGTTGCAGGGCTGCAATGTTGACATAAGCCTGGAGTTCTTTCAGTTTAACCACAAGGCTACACGCTTGAGTTATTAAATAATTTTTTTCTTTAATTGAACTGTAATCTTTGTTAGGCTCGTAGCTGACAGTCGGGTTTCAATGCGTGCGAGATCAAAACGCGGCATCCAGGAGGTGCCACGCTCGCTCGCTCCATGGCTTTCCACAGCTCCAACGCTGTGCCACTCTCACCTCTGTTAGGTCCCTCCAGGTTTGCTCTGCCTCCCCTTTCCAGGGCAACGTGCCGGGGCTGGGGGCAAGGAGCAGCTGAGATCAGCAAGCACTGGAGGCAGAGATATCCCCTGGGGTGTCAGTCCCCAGCCATTTGTGCCTGGTGTGTACCTGCGCCCTGCTATTTGCATGACAAAGACGCTTCTTGTTGATGCATCTGTTGCCTGGAAGTGTTAGCCAGGATTAAAAAGGCGCCCTGGGGCGCTGAATCTTTTCTTCCACCTTGGAAGGACCTGCTGACTGCAAACTGCCCCGGGGATGCGCCCCTGGGGAATGCCATCCAGACACAGGGCAAGGACCGTCTATGAGGAGGGAGAGCAAAGCTTTCTTGGAAAGGGAAAAAAGTTACTTTCATCACCATAGGTAGGGGGAAAAAAAGCCTTCCCTTTTGTTTTAAAAAAAGGCGAATGCTTTAGCAGCTTGCTTTGTAAAATTAAGAGAACAAATCTGTAGTCAGACACAACTTGTCTAACAAACCATGATTTAAAAAATGTAGCCTAATTATAGTGCAGTTTTTGGAAGGGAGAGGGTGTTTGAGAAGTATTTAGAATCTTCGAAAATTTGCTCTTGTTAGAGTGGGCTTGTCTTCCCCATTCTCCTCCCTCACTTCTTTTATTTTTAATTTTTATTTTCTTACTTGACTGGCAGCTGATTACTTTTTCCAAGTTGTATTTGTGGGAGCAGGAGAGTGTAAATTGCAAGTTCAGGTGGGAGCCTTGTGCCGCAGTATGTGTTCTTATCAGGTAGGTGGGTAAGTGGAAAAGTGAAGCAGTTGGTTTGGGTGGCTGCAGGAAAAGTGACATGTGATGGTACCAAAACCACAGTAACACCTGGTGAATGTGCATCCTGTGTGCTCAAGATATCTTTTGGTGGTTTCTCAGCATCGTGGGGGTATTGAAAATGAGAGATAGAGACAAGCTGTTTGTTTTCTAATGTGTGGGTTTTTGCTTGTGGGTTTTTGTTTTGGTTAACAAGACTAGTTTTGGGGTGGCAAATCTTTCGTGCCTGTTTGATGGGAACATGGGAACAAGGGAGGTGACTAAAGAAGGATCATTTCTCCATGTTGTAGATTCATCCAGAAGATAATTTTGTCTTTGTTTCTCCCTCGTTCCCCATGAATTAAACTTGCTATGGAAAGATAGAGGATTTCTGCAACCTCCCTTTTTTCTGTTCTTATGTGTTCTTGGGGTCTGGATTTATTTCTTGGTGGCTCAACTGCCTCTTGTAGCAGCTGGATGTGTTAAATAGGTCAGAGGATAAAATGTATAAACATCTTTGGGCAACTTGCAATATGCAGCATATCCATTTGAAAATTATGAGGAATTCTTCTAAGAGAGCTGAGTTGCTAGGAACAGTGCAGGACTAGCCCAAATTTTGTGTGTTTCTGCATGGCAGGGGGTATGGATTTAGTTCCTGTCTTGAAGAGCTGATGCCTCTGGAGAAACTGGGTGAATAATATGGGCAGAAGGAAGGAGGAGGGTAGAAATAACAAAAATGACTGGCTACAGAGCCTCAGTGAGAGGGTTTTGTTTCCCTAACTACATCTTCTGTGCCTCTGAAAGCTAGCTGATTCACTTGCTTATGGGGAAATTTTGGAGTCCCAAGGGGAATGTATGGGAGCTGCAGAAGTATGCAAACCTGAATTTTCATTGTATTGTCTTTTCCTGAGAACTTGCTTCTGCTTACTGTGCAGTTGTATGGAATTGCCGGGAGCTGTGGTCAGCTGCAATCTGCCTGGCCCAGTATGAAATAGGCTTTCACAATACAAATGCTGTGGCTCAGCTCCTGCTCCCATATCACCCACCAGAAAGCTTTGCTCTGATTCCCAAGTTGGCATCGGAGCAGGATGCTCGGGGAGCCTAGGCACCTGTGGTCCTGGTGCAGATATCTCTCTTCCCTCCACAACCCCAGATCCATGCTTGAGGAAACAGGCAGCTGAGGGGCTCGACGAGCCAGAGCTGCTTATCTGACGCCAAAGCTCTGCAGCTTCACCCTGCGCAGCACATGGCTTCTCAGTGCGGTCGAACTATGCCGATTAGTTCCTTAAATAACTTTGAAATCAGGCAGAGAGGAGCACAAAGCTTCCTGGCTGTATGGAAGCAGAACTTGATGGAGTGTATTAGCATTTGCCCAGGAAGGAATTTCAGCACTATTTTCTGAGGAGCTCAGTGAGTTGTGCCAAATGGCAGCACCGGGAAAGAACAAGAATCTTCTCAGTCCTAATACTGTGACCTCATTGCTGCAAATGTGTCTCACAGCTCTGACTCAAGCAATCACACCTGATCAATCTAAGATACAGGCCGCTGTGAAGCATAAACCTGAGCCATGAATGGTCATGGGATGAATTTTGGTGGTGTTTTCTTTCCCCCACTTAATGAGATGAATCCTCCATTTGGAAAAGAGGGCAGAAGAATTTACCAGTGGCTCTAGGTTGTCCTTGTCTGAAGCTTGGTCTGGTTGCTCGTGATAAGAGCACCAGGCAGAGCCTTTGGTGTGTAGTTCATTGTTAACGTGATCTTTGGCACATACTGGTGAAGAGAACATCTTTCAAGCTTCTGCTGCCTTCTCTTTGTCACAGTGATGCAATTAGGAAATCTATGTAATTGTGGATGGGCAAGGCAGAAACAAAATGTTCTTCTGATGTCTCAGTGCAGAGGCAGCAATTGTGTGTGTGTGGCTTGAGCAGAGGCATTATCAAAAACCGCACCCATTACAAATCATCAAAGTTGCTTTTGTATAGCAATGTGTGTATGTTTATGTCCTAAATAGCAAATTTTTCTATGAATCTGGGAGCTAATACAATGTAAAGTTTAAATGGTAGAGCTGTTGCTTACTTTTTAAAGTGGTTTAAGCAAAATGTCATTCCTGTCTCCTTTCCAACTTAATCCCAGCCCAGAAAAAAATGTTAATAAGAATAACTTGTTATGGGCTGCAAGTGCCAAGGAGGATATGGCTCAAGAAGAAAGCCTGAAGCTCCACAGGTTCAGGCATCAAAAGAGGAAAAGACTTTTTCCAGATCGTTGCAGCACTGCATGGCTGCAGGCATTGAAAAAGCCTGGGTACAGCAGGCCTGGCTTCTCATGAGTGCTTAACTTCTGTTTATAGTTACCGAAAATGCCTCCTGATATGGGAAGGAAATAACCCACACAAAAGCATTTTACTGCTGCTTAATATTTCTGAAGTCCTATCAGAGGCATGTGCTTTTTTTTTGCTAGTAGTAAAACACCATGTCTCTCAAGAAGACAAACATGCAAGAGTCTGTTTTAATGTGGACACCAGACATTTTGCGGTCTGAGGTCTGTATGTTGTGTGTCCTGCTGTGATCTCTTGTGCTGCTCTCACGTGGATGGACAGTGATCCAGTGTGTGTCTGGTTCAAGGGAAACACTGCTGAGAGCCAGGCAATCTGTCCTTGACCTGGTCAAGTCAGGTTGTCCTCAGCTCATGTCATCCCCACTGCTGCAGGGAAACCATGTGCTGTGATGCTCCAGCTGTGCATATGTGGCTCCCATGTACCCCTGACTGCTCTGTCCTGGATAGCAGGCATTTATCTCCAAGCTGGTTTTGGTTGTAAGACAAGTTTGGCATGAGGACAGTGCTCATGTGGCTGTTGAGTTTGGTCCCTTTCTGCAGGAGGTGCAGCTGCCTGGCTTGCTGCTCCTGCCCAAGCTCTTGAGGATTAGTGTCTCTGTTGCTCCGGCCCCTCATAAGCATTAGATTCACTTAAGAAAATTGCATTCAAAATAACTTAATCTAACAACCTAGTGGCTTCTATTTGAGACTTGGATCTTGTGGATATATTTATTTAGTTTGGGATTCCCACTTCAAAGGAATCTGTCCTCTCAGCAAGAAAGTGATTGAGCACTTAAATAAAAATGTATTCATTGAATCTTTAGGATTGAGCTAAAAGTGCAGTAGGGAGTTAACATGTGCACCAACTGCGCTAATCAGTCTGGGATTGCCTGCTCTCCTAAAGGGGAAGAAAAGGGGCCTGAACTGCCTGAGGAAAAGTAGCTGGCCTGCTGTGGCTTCTGGTGGTGGTGTTGCTTGCTGGGGCTTCAGGATGAGATGAAGGACCTAGAATATCTTTGCTTGTGAACTTCAAAGTTATCAAATCCCTTGTGTAGAAGACCATTTTCATGGAGCTGAAAGGTTGACTTAATCATTGTTTATTTTCTTTAAATGGCTGTAGGTATAGGTAAGGTTGAGGCATAAAATCAATAGGATGAGCTTAGTCAGCAAAAATTACAAGTGTAAAATTACAGGGCTTTGATTGAATATTTATAAAATGGGCAGCTCAACTTAAAACTAAGTGTAATACTGTCACCAGCTGTAACACATAAACCAGAGAATTGCTTTGGCTAGGAGTTATTAAGCAAGCTGGAGAGCAGTCAATTCCCACAAGTGTCTGTCTATCCAAGCACTTTCAGTACTCAAGCCGTGTACTTCAAACAGTGCCGCATGAGTTAGCGGGCAGGTCTGCTTCACCCACACCAGGGCAGGGGGAAGAAGTCCCTTGGGACCTTGGGATTTTATACAAGCATTTGCCGTGAGGTGCCTTCTGACAGTGCTGGTGCTTCAAAGGAGCAAGATATATGTGCTCATGGTGCGAGGCAGCCCTAGTAATCCTGGCTTGGCAAAGAGCAACAGAAAGCTGCTTGTGTGACCTTTTTTTCCCCTTTTCCCTTCCTTGCTTTCTGAGTAGCGAAGCTTCAAAATAGTTTGAAACAGGCTGGTGCTGCACATACCCAGCGGCCCAGCTCTGAGAAACATGGAACTTGAGGGAGCTGCAATGAACCCCACGGTGTCAGCACAAGGAGTGAGATTGCACAGAATCGGAAGGCGTTATGCTGAAATCCCATGGATACTGATGACAGCTCAGCTTCACATTAGCTAACTTGAACAGAGGTCTGGATGGGGCCACAGTCATTATCCAAAGAAAACCAGTCTGGAAATTGATTGATTCATCATGTATGTTCAAAAAACAGGGAAGGGATCATAGGACTTCCATTGGGCAGTTTTGTTGGCTCCGAGGTAGAGAGCGATGAGCTCTAAAATGCTATCCCTGTAGGCTCTGCATTACTGAGTAGGCAACTTAGTGACACTGGCTGCTCAGAGCTCTGTCTCTGTAACTGGTCACTTAGCTATGCTATAAGACTCTTATTTCTTCAATTTTCTGCCTTTTTCTGTATTTCAAAAATGCCTCAGAGGTTTATCTTTGTGACTGTCTGTTGTCTCTCCACAATTCTGGCGTATCTTCTTGCCTTGATCTTTCTTCATCCCTATCAAATCTTGCATTGGCAAGCTTTGTCCAGCATAAAAAAAGTACAATGTGGACGTGACGATTAAAAGCATCAACACTTGTCAAACACAGACCACACTATGGAAGAAGGCCTTTTGCCTGTTGGTGTGCTAAAACGCAGATAAACCATGTCCGGCAACGCAAATGTGTTTACTTTGTTCAAAGGCCACGATCCAGTGATTTGTTGAGGGTCTCTTCTTTCTGAAGTTTGAGTGGTGCTGTAGGGAGTTCAGGAAGCCACAGTTACAAGCGGTAATTGTGTTTTTTCTTGCACTTTGTTTCACCCCCTGCCAGTCCTGTACTTTCTTCATTGCAGTTTCATATCATTCCCATGTGCCCTCACAGTGAGCAAGGTTCTTGCCACCACCCCATGTTCAGTCCTATGCCGCAAAATGCTGTGGTACATCTTCTTCAATTAGTTTTTACAAAATGGCTTTGTTCTCACATCTCTCCTCAATTTAGACTGTGGCAGCTTCTTTCATCCTTGTGGTCTGGTTGACAGCATTTCTGTATCTTAAACTGAAGAAACACTTGTGTACAGAAAAGCTGAGGTGAAGCAGGAGAATAGCTGGACTTGACCTAATGTAGGGACCCCTCCAAGCTGGGGGAGGCTGATTTCTCTCCTGAACCTCTGCATGTGAATTAGGGTCTGCCAAGTGTAAAAACTGTTCTTGTGTTCACATCAAGGTCCTCCTTTATCAAATACAAAGGTGTGTTCAGGTTCAGCCTCCTGGGGAGCTTTTGGGAGTGGGGGAAGAGCTCACAGGTGGGCAAGGGTCAGGTGTGGGAGCCCAGGGTGGTGGGGCAGGCAGGGGCAGGCCCAGATCCCCTCCAGCCTGCTGGGGATCAACACGGGAAGGAGCAGTGAGCTCACCCAGCTGGCGCAGGGAGAGCTGTTGAGGATATTGAGGAAATAAGCTGTACGTCAAACATACTGGAATACATTTTTAAAAACTCAAGCAAATAAAATAGTTTGCCTTGAAGAATGCCCCTTTTTTGGCTGCCCTCTGACAGTAGCATGCTGGGCTGTATTTTGGACTGGTTTTTACTGCCCGATTGCCTCCTGCACACTACTGAAATTCAACTTATTTTTTTAAGTTTGAACACAACATGTTGGATTTGAAAAATTTGTTACTCAAAACCTCCTTTCTCTCACATTATTTCATGTCTTAAATACCCTTGCTATAGGGAGAAAAGGAAACTCTGCTGGATTTAAAGGGAAAAAAAAGAATAAAACTTTAAAAAGCTTAGCTCTTAAGTGTGTGGATTTTTCAGGTTTTGTTGAGACTTTTTTTTCCCCATCTCAGTTATTTTGAGGATATTTCTAAGATAATAGTGCAGCGATCCTGTTTTAGATGTAAATCTTCAGAAGGAAGGATTGGAATAGGAAAACCACAAGAAAATGCAAATTTATTAGGTGACTCCACAGACAGTTTGGCAGCAATATTGCAAACGCTTTTTTTTTTTTTAACTGGCAAATACAATCTTATCAGAATGCCTTGTAAGAGGATGACTTCATTCTTTGTAGTAAGGAAATATTAAGAGACTGTAGGAGAGCTGGTCAGAATGCTGTCTTGAAACATTTTTTCAAGTTCAAGGGTGCTTCCAAAACAACTTGTGTAGGGAGCTTTCCCTCATTCTTTGACACTTTAAGTCCTTCTTTTTATTGCTTTGTCTTCCCAAAGAAATGTGTGTAAGAGAGAATAATGCAGGCTAATGGGGCAGAGCAATTAATATTCAGTTGGGAAACATGGCTGAATCAAAGTCAGTTCAGAAACCCCTGTATTTGGGGCACTGGCAGACTTCCTACGAGAATGAGATCTCAGAGGTGGGTTTGTGAAGCTTGTCTTCCAGGACTCCAAGTAAATACAGTCAGATAGTTACACAGTTGTACTTACTGCACGAAAAAATGCCCTCCTCCATTAAATGAAGCTCTCTGACCAACTTCTGGTGGACAAATTATTTTTTCAGGTTCAGTCAGCGGAAGAGCCTACAGGTGGGTCTTGCATTTTTCTTCTGGAGATGGCATGTCACAGCCCAGGAGCCTGTAGCTCACAAGTCAGCCGTGGGCTGACACTGGCCTTTTTGTGCTACCTGCACTTCCTCTCCTCTGCTGGGTTCTCCCAGGAGGGGATGGCTGGTTAAGCCTGTGGCTGAGATTTGAGTCGAGGAGGTTAAGCCAGGACCGGCAGAGGTGCCTGTGGTAACATCAGTGCCACTGGTAAGTTACAGCTGTTTCAGGGCTGGAGCAAAAGTCTGTGCCTGTGCAATTAAGCATGAAATAGGTAAATTCTGTGTATAATTGCCCAGCCTAGAGTGTAGCATGAGGACGTGACCCATGGAAATTACGATGCGTCAGTGACTGCAGGCAGATTCCTGGGAAATATCCCTGGCGCCCACACTGGCCCTGGGGTTATGTGTGTGTGTTTGTGTGTGTGGATGTCCTCTGCTTCCCCCCCACTCTGCTCTAAAAAGCAAAGGCACAGTCTGGGAGAAGACTTCTGCAAATGAGGACCTGAAAAAGCAACATCTGTTCAGAGTCTTAGAGGAAGGTGATGGCAGAGGTGGGAACACAATTTGTGTTTCCTGCATTCGCTTCAGGAATTCACTTGAAAGACAGCCCACTTATAAACATATGTTTCTTGGGTTGGTTTTAGGGCTTTTTTTATTTTTGGGGTTTTTTGTTTGTTTGTTTGTTTTAATGAAAGCAAGCGAGAAGTCTGAGAAAGTAAAACCAAGATGTGTGTCGTGGAGAGAGGGAAAATAAGAGGATTAAAGCCAGTGCAGATAGGAATAAAGTTTGTGTCAGTACTGGCTGTGGCTGTGTTTCACACCTAGCCTTCGAATGCAGGAGCAAACAATCTAATGAAGTTTCTAAGTAAAAGCAAGAAGGGGCCTGAGAAAATTTGCCAAAAAAATGTTTTGTGAAAAAACAGACTATGTTTTCTCATTTTCCGTCCCTGCTACAAAACGGCATCCATATCTTCCCACTTGGTTTTCTGTTTGCTCTCCCTCCTACAGGGGAGCAGGCTGTTTGCCCTCAGCATCATTATTTGCATTCCCCACTTTTGTCTCCATCACTCTCAGAAGTTCAGTGCAAACACAATTAGATAACAAGCCACGGTGTGCTCCCTCTCCTGGGAACCTGCCATTGATTCACGGCTCCTGCACACAATGTGCTGGGGATGGCCAGCCAGGACTTCTCTGGCAGCTCCCCTGGCACCGGCCTGGTGGGGCTCTTGTTGTTTACTGTGGGGATGGGAGGACCTCAGAGCAGCTTTTTGGGGTTGCATCTTGGCGGCAATGGCATATGTCTTCCTCTTCCAGCCATGGTGAGCACCTGCCTCAGTGATGTCCATGCCCTGCACCTCAGAAGCCTCTGGTGGAAAGAGTGGTTTGCAAGGAGGTGCCGGCTGGCTTGCAGCTGGAGGCTTTAAACTTCTTCCTGGGCATCCTAAAATACCTTTTATTTTATTACACTACAATGTAGCCAGGCTGTGCTCACTGGAGCACAGCACTCAACTTCCTATCTGTGCTTCTTAAGTGGTGTGCCCCAGTGTCATTGCCCTCCTAGGGTTACCCAAGTCATCGGTAGCACCTTTTTTTTTTCTTCACACCTTTGTAGCTGTAGCCTATACACCGTGGCCACAACTGGTGGCTGCACCGTCCCCAGCACCACAGCCAAACATAAAACTCAGTTTGCTGTGGTCCTGCATATAGTCACCTTGAAGGGATTTCATTGGAGCTGGTGAGGTTTGTTGTCAGGGTCACTGTCTCTCCCTGATGTAGTTACCAAAGAGTCCTGCATGAGGAGAAGCTGTGCCTCTGCTGGGGCACAGAATGCCGCCTGTGCAGGTTATGGAGTGGGCTGCATGGGGTGAAAACCTGGCAGACAGCCTTCAGGTGCTTCTTTTGGGCTAAATAATGTCTCTTGAATTTCACTGAATAACTGCAAAAAAGGAGCAAGCTTTCAAGAAAAAGTATCAAGTAGCAAGTGAATCCTCTGTAAATGAACACAAAAGTCGCCGGAAGGAAAAATTAACAGTAATTACAGTAAAACATACTTTTTTATCATAGTAATGGTTTGACATTGAAAGGTAGAGTTGCAGCATCATGTAAAAGTAATTTTTCTGCTGTGTCTTCATAGCAGTGAGTGTTTTGGAGACGTTTGCCATGCTATGTATGTTAGTTCCTCAGTTTCTAGAGTCTGTCATTCATTTCCACATACTTGAGACTCCATGTTGGATAGACAGAAGTTGAGTTAGCTATCCTGTAGACAATGGCAACAGATCCCTCTGTTTAAAGTGAGTACTTCGGCTCTCTGTATCTTGACACTCTTCCCTCTATGTTGCTTTATGGGCATCCCTCTGCTTATCAGAGTGAACACCAGAGCCACAAAGAATTAGTCCTGACTTAAAAAAGCAGGCTGTGCAGAGGAAACAGTAAATTTGTTGGGGATGGCAGGAGAGTAAAGGGGGAAAAACTCCAAAACCTTGGATTACCACAGAAAAGACTTCTGTCTTGGTACTAAAAAAATGATAAGCTTTTACATCTTGGTAA
The DNA here is from genome assembly GCA_013397935.1 of Dasyornis broadbenti. NCBI lineage: Eukaryota > Metazoa > Chordata > Aves > Passeriformes > Dasyornithidae > Dasyornis > Dasyornis broadbenti. The sequence goes on from VZRN01005370.1 coordinate 530,453, forward strand.
AGAGCTTGCTATGTTTGACTCTAATTTCAGCCTCGGTATGGTTAGTGTGTTAAGGAACAGTCAAAGTGAAAATGAGGCAGTTTCGCAGCATTGAAATGACAGGGACATAAGCTCTGTGTCCACAGGGAGGGAGGCCAGATCCCTTTGCTGTTGTCTTTGAGTCGGGGTTTTAATGTCTACAGGGAGGAAAGGAGTTTTAGTACAGCAGAACAAAAAAGATACAGCTAAGAGGAAATTATTTTTATTGCTAATACATGGGTGCTCATAATGTTTAATTCTTTAAAGCTTATGCTTTATTTGCACATTTTTCCTTCCTCACCACTTTGCACACTGTAGTGGCACAACCATATTTCAAAATTACTGTTCTTAAAGGCTCCTATTCAGTGGTTTTACCATGAATAAAAATATTTGTCAAAGTTGCCCTGGTGCTCAGACTGGGCTGCACACACACACACACACAGAGCAGTTCAGCTGCTCTGCCCTCCCAGGCTCTTGCTTTTTACATCCTCCTTATCCTCCCTCCTTCCTGCTGATAGGTTTTTAAAGTTCCCCAGAAATATTTTTTCAGGATAATGTAGATGTGTGTTTAATTAAAATTCAGAACAGTCTTTCTTGATAGAAATTTGCTTTTGTTTTCACTAGCAAAGCCAGATGAGGAGAGAGGAGGAGCGTGGGAGCATTTGATGCCCCTGAAAACAATATTGTGGCAAGAGTAGTTTTAAGGCAGCCTAAGAACTGTCTGTATGACTGGAGGAGGGGGAGTCTTAAATAAAGCTTTGCAGTATTTTATACTTCTAGGTCATTATTTATCTTTATAGATAATTAATGGAGATTTAGTGTTTATCTTCCATGTGCTGTGTGTCTGGTTTAAGGTAAGTGAACTACTGGCAGTTTGCTACAAGGAGCTGGAGAGGGGAGACAACAGCCTGGGCATCTGTATTATTTTGCCTGGCATCAGGTGCTAAAAGTCACTAAGTGTACTGTAAGTCACAACACTTTTTCCCAATTTGACTCACTTGCCCAGTCGTATTTTTACTTCAGCCTTTAGGCTTGAAAAAGCATGTGCATAATCAGTTATTTTGTGTGGTCTAGGCTATAAAAATGCCCCCTCTGTTCTTTCCATATGAAAAACATGTTTTTAATTTTGGGTAACTTATATAATTTTCTGTGCTTTCTTTTGTATCTCAGATTAAAAACAAATGCTCCCTTCCCCTAACTTTGCATGTTCCAATTACGGACTTGTGAAAATAAGTCATCCTTCAGCTTTTGTTACTTTAAAACAGCTATCGGTGATGTCAGAGTCAATACTGAAAGCATTAAGAATGCTGGCAGAATGTAATGCAGCTGCAATCCAACATGATGTTGGAAATGGGGTTGAGAGCATAAAGGCTTTCCATATTCCCAGGGCGCACAACTGCTCGCGGCCTTGGCTTTGATCTCTTCAAAGGCTGCTGCCTCCTCCTAGATGGAGAGACTTGGCTGCCACTCGCTCGCATTGAAAAAAGGCAGAGGTCTCTATTCAGGCAGAAATCAATCACTGTGCAGAAACAATTATGTGTAATTCAACCATCATGAAAACAGGGTGAGATTATGGGTTTGTTACCTGAGTGACTGCGTGGAGATGGGGAGCAGCGGACGCGGGAGTCCTGCTGACATGCCACATCTTGATGACAATTATAGACACATGAATGATGTGGCGGGCGGGGGCGGCAAGATGACAAATGCTGGTCACGATGTCCAGCAGAGCAGAAAATGAGGTTACAATTGGGAGATAATGTTTGCATATGTAACCATATTTCAGCAAGCTGGGCAACTTCAGGGAATGGCAGAGACTGGCGATTGTAAACAAAGTCGGTGTGTGCCATGACTATCAGCTTCCTACAATACAGAAATGTGTGTGGAGTGAGAAACCTGGGTGCCACGTCCTGAGGAGCTGCTTGTTTAAAATAGCCCAGAGGCATTTTTGTCTGGGTGTGGGGGGAGGGGAGAATTGCCTCGGAAAAGGAGAAATCTCCAGAGTTTGGCCCTCAGAAGACAGAGGAAGCAAGAAAAAAATCCATCTCCAACCCTCCGTGTCTCGGGACAGAATGGTATTAGCATGGCAATGAGTGATGGCTGTTTACAAGCAGCACCGAGGAGCACATCTCCATCTCCTGCCTTCCCCTCCCAGCAGGGATTTTCGCTGGCCTCATGGCAGTGCATCTCTGAGCAAGAGCATTTTTACATTTGCATGGTAACATTTTGGCTGAAATAGGCTGTCGGTAGCGTGACGTGATACTCAAAATATCTTCTGATGTATAATGGCCTCCTTTAATTAGGAATTTTTTTTCTTCCCCTGAGTGGTGAGCAATAGCTGTCTGTCTTTAAAAAGAGAACTGACATGCGTAGTATCTGCCATGAGAATATTTATTTAAAGTATTATTGCCTATAAAGTCTCAAAATAGTTTTCCTCCCCAAAAGGCAAAATAAAACACAGATGACTGATTATAAAATGGTATCCCTGCTCAGTTTGGTACACAGGATGAGCCTTACCTTTTATACTGCTCGGGCTTAGACATCAGAGGCGCAAGAAGCTGCTTTGAGTTACGGATCTTCAAACAATAAGTCAAAACAAAAAATCAATCCCTCCAGTCCCTGAGTGCAGTTAGCTAAAGATAAAAGAGAAAAATAAAGTTATGCTAAAGCAGATAGAGGAAAGGAACAGATATGCCAAGGAAACACAGAGGACAAGTGCAGAGTTGAAGTGGGCCTAGTGTGAGCCAACATCAATGAATTTTTATCTTATCAAAAAGTTTTAGGGTTGCCAATTCTTTTCAAACTGGATCCACTCTGCTCAGGGGCTGCCTGAAGCGTTGTCTTCAATAAAAATTGCTTCTCCCTACCCCCCGCATAACTCTCTCTCACTCCTAAATGTAATCACATGCAGGGATTAGGCTGCACCTCACTCAAGGTATGAAACTTCACTGTAGACTTCAACAGTAAATTAAGGACTCTGATAATCCCTTGTAATTGCAAATATGAACTGAGATTTCTTTTTAAGTATTTGGTGAAAGATGCATAATCTCAAAAAAATTAAAACTGTTTTCTTCTGGGGATATTGCCCCCCCCCCAATAAATTTCAATTACAAAGGAATTTTTAAAATAGATTTTTAAAAAATTTATTCGAGTTATTTAACCCTTTTTCATAGCTGATTCATGAAAGTTTTAATGCAAGTTAATGACCTTAATTTAATCAAATACGTGGTTTAAGCCTTAACATAAAGAAAAAAGCATTGTGCCCCAAAGTTGCAATGTGCAACCTAAACCCCTCTGTGTGTCTCCTCAGGACTGGCATCTCTGAGGTCTAATCAAACCAAAAAAGGCCTTTTTTGAAAAGAGGTCTGTTGGCTTTGACCTTTTTCTGTTTCCGTTTTTCTGTTGCATTTTTTGAGATGTTTGAAATAGGAGAGAGCATGTTTGTGTCCTATCAGGAGGAGCTCCAACTGTCTCTTGGCATCCCCAGCTCAGGACAGCTGGTGCTGGTACCTGGCCATGGGCACGTAAGAGGCAGGCAGGAGATGGTAATGCTTCAAGTACTAGCATCTTCAACAGCAGAAAACACATCTATCCAACTAAAAGTGAATAGTGGACCTGGGTTGCACATTGCATTCAAAAATACCTGGAATGAACTGATATTCAAAGGATTTGGGAAAGTCTTGTTGATGCACGACTTCAGCTTGGTAGCTGGTATCTCAGGGCCTGTTTCCCCATCTACAGTGTGGCATAATATCGTTTCAGAGGCGGGGCAACAGCAGAAGAGGAAGAATAAAGGGTTCGAGGTATGCAGATTGAAGTATGCTGAGGCAAGGGTATTGATGTTAGGTCTTGCTTTTCAGTGAGAATTTGAGGGGGCGATTTCAGACAGCTGCCTGGTAACCTGGGACTGGATCTTCTCACTTCAGACTGTTGAACTGCTGCCTTTGCTACTTTGAGAAGAACAGAAAGCACGCTTTTCTACGTGAACAGTTGCATGAGCTGCTACAGAGGTGTTTATAGGATTGTGAACTGAATGGGAAAAGGGTTAGTGAGTATAGATGCTACTGTGAAATATGGCATGGAGTACGTGGCCCACACTGTGGAAAAAATGGTATCTCTAGTCTCTCATTTCAATAAGGTGGAAGTTATAGTAGGTAACTACTCAGAAGAAACGTTCAGCCAGTTATTGCCTTAAAAAGAAACACATAAAAATCTGCAGCTTGGTGATGATTCCCATTCATCTCCAGGTAGATTACATTCTAAAGATAGTATTTTAATTGCTTTAATAGTTTTCCTTATGGTTGTCTTCTTTGAAGTGAGGAGCAGCATGGCATGATACCTCTCAGCTGCAGTGGCTGCACAAGGAGCCAAACTGAAGCTGGAAGCTGCCCAGCTATAGCTGAGTGTTGTAGACCTGCTTTTGTCCTTTACCAGTTTTGGTTTCCTTCAGTCCATCTGTAGGTGAAGTCTTGTCATCAGTAATTGTCAGCCTCTCAAAAGAAATCTTTTCTGTTTTTTTGGAGGCAAAAACAGGCTTGGTACTCAAAATGCTTGGTATTGGATATAATGCCTTCTGACTTGCATGGTTTTGCAAAAGCCGGTGGGCAGATCAGCAGTCCTTGGGATGGCTGATACAGAGCAGAGATCTGCAAAATAATAATCCTGCCCAGAGGAGGGGGATGTGCGAGGCCTGTGGTGCATTGTGATCTTTTCTGTCCTTCCTGAAGGATGTTATGCACAAGCTGTAAAATGTGTTGGTTTGAGTCACGATGAACTAGGAGACTTACAGGGCTTAAGCAGCGCACTCTGAAATGGAAAGTGCCTTAGCTTGAACTTATGGAAAATATTCTGCTTTTTTGTGTGTTTGTTTGAAGCATTTGTTGAATGTAAACAAAGGTCGGAGCAGAGGTGAATGGGACCTGCAATGCTCTGCCTGGCTGGCCTCTCTGCCCCTCCTGCCCTAGGAAAGCAAGCTCATACCTAGTTGCTTTGGGAAGCATCAGCCATGTCCCTTTCCCATTTCAGTTATTTTGATTAAAGTGTTGAAGACAAATGTGTTGATTTGGCCTGGTTCCTCTCATTATGAGGCTTTTCTTTCTTTGTCTTTTTTGATCTGGCCTAGCTGAGCATCGCAGCAATAGCAGCTAATTGACTTAGCCTGTGTCAGCTCATTGCAGTACAGAGATTTGGTTGTTTCAGCTCTCCCAGTACAGCGTGCAGGAAATAAAAACAGTAGCTGAATGCTGTGTCAGGCTAGGATGGAACCCTGGCTAATAGGACACAGAGGTGTGTGCTGAGGAGCCCCCAGGGAGTCCGTGGGAAACCTGTGGGATGGCAGGTCCTGATCACTGTTTCTCAAAGCTAGCCTACATGGCCTCTAAAGTAAACACTATTTGCAGTCTCTTGGTAGGGAGGGAGCAGTCCAATAAGGCGGTGATGACTTTCTTGCCAGCAATGCTTATTGTTCAGGGCAGCATGTAACTTCATCTAATTGGGACATTCAGGTTTCAACAGTCGGCCTGCAAAAATGGCAGACAGCCTGAAGGTGCCAGATGATTTGCTAGATGCCCATGAGAGACACCTTCTTGGGCCTCCAATGGGTGACACAGGCTCTGGGAGCTGCTCCTTGGCATGAGCAGGTACTTGTGGTCGAGGGGGGGACAGAGCCCTCCTTTGATGGGAGTGGAAGCACCAATGGGTGCACGGGGAAGGACTCAGAAACGTGAAGTTTGTTGTAGCTGCAGGAGTGAGGAGTGACCAGCCTGAACTCCTGTTTGGGAGCAGGATATCTCTGGCAGCAGGGAGTCCTCTACGGACACCGGCTCAAAGGTCTGCAGTGTTTAGTGCTGTCCCAGTGGAGCTGAGCCTTAAATAACAGGCAGATGTTTGCAGAGAATGCATTATGGAAATCAGACCAGTCATGACTTGACTGCTCTAAAATAATGCATGTCTCTCCTAAAGAGTGGCGGCTTAGATTTTTTTGGCTCGAGGCAGAGACAAATTTGTGTGCACAAGGCAGCGGCCTGTGTGAGGCGGCCAGGGGCCAAGCTGGACCATTCCCATCCCTTGGGGCACTCAGGCTGTCCCAGGGTGGCACTGACCTGGCAGCACATCCGCTGCTCCAGTGGGAGGCTTTCACTCCTTCCAGCTCCTCCTGGATATTCCTAGCCCCTGCCCTGATAGAGCTGGGGGTGCTGTGACAATTAGAACGTTGTCGGTGTGGCCCAACAGCTGCTGATTTGCATGTCTGCCTACATCGAGCAACTTCCATGTTTCTCCACATTTCTCCCCAGGGCTGACAGTATGTGGCCATCTCTCTCGAGCTCCTTCCCATGCCCTGGCAGGTGCTATCCAGCATGTGACATGAGTCCTGCTTCCAGTGTCCTGAGTTGGTGGATTCAGCTTGGTGGGGTGGCTCAGCAGCACTCGGCAGGTTGGAAACCTGTGGCTGCCTTTCAGGGTTCCTCATCCTGGAAAGCAGTTGTGGACAGCGCTGCTTTGTCACCAGCACTTGCACAGGTCACCTGCAGAACAATCAATGTTAAAACTAAGCCTTAATCTTGTTGTTAACGTAGTTTATTTTTTACATTTCCTGTCTTTCCACCCTTGGGCTGTTCTCATTGCCCTCGAGCAGGTGTTGGTGTGGAGAGAGGAAGGCTGTCTCCTGCTCTCCCTTGGCAGCCTCATCAGCTGGACCTGGAAAAGTATTGAATTAGCTTTATTATGCCACTGATTTGAAGTCATTACTGGTGTAAGCCGATGCAGTTCCATTATTGTTGATGGGATTGGGGCTCTTCATGTCACAGGTGAATTGGACTCAATTAACCAAAGCTGTGGTCTTAATTAGAAGCTTGGCTTTCCGTGGCTCCTCCCGGGCCCTGGAGGTGGGATGCCCCCTGCTACATCTTGCCACCCCACAGCGCTCAGCGAGTCAAGGGCAGAAGGTGCCACTTTTTCCTACACAGCATCAGCATGGACCACATGGCAACCTCTCCTTGTGCTGCACATTCCCTCGGCTTTGCTCTGGGGGAGAGGAAACCCAGGACAAAATGTGGAAAGTGCGAACCTGCCCCTTTGGGCTTGCCAGTGGAGACACCAGTGCCTGTGTTGCATCAGTTCTGGATGTGCCCACATAGCCTGAGTAGTCCAGCTAGGGAATGAGTGTTTTGCTTTTTTAATTTAGAGACAGTTAGTCAAGGGTTTTGACAGAGACTTGGCTTGACAGGCAAAGTGGGAAGTTTTGTGTTTTCACTAGCCGACAAGTTTTCAGTGGCAATGCCTGCTTCTCCCAGCACCTGGATGGAGCAACATAGCTGTAAGTGCTTTATGAAAAACCTGATGCTCTTTATTGCACTTAGGTAGAAAAGCCCTGGGCACGGGGAAGGAAACATCCATTTGTGGGACTGGCCAACAGCATAGCTTCCAGGGAGGTCCAGGGTCCTGCCTCCCACTTGGCTACTGTGGAACCGGGACCTCTATCCATTGAGCTTGCAAATGGTTTCCTGCACCCTGTCTTCACCTCTCCATAGGAACAGGTGGCTCTTCAGAGGCACAGTCATGCTGGGGGTGCCAGCGTGTGCTGCTGCAGCAGGGCTGGAATGCAGGACCATCCCAGGGGCATGCTTGGCTGCCTTCCCTCTGCTGCTGGAGGGGGCGACCGCCTTTTTTTGAAAGCAAGCACCCTCCTGCTAAATATAGTATCAGTGCAGGCTCTATTTTTAGTGTGCATTTTAAGTGCGCTTTTCAGCAGGAGCCCTGCAGGATTTCAGCAACAGACCCCACAGCTGGGTGTCCCAGGGGTTTCTGTCCTTTCCCAGGGAGGAAGGATGTGCTGGGGATGGAGAGCTCATGTGGTGCACATCGGTGGCCCCCTGTGCCACATGCTCACTTGGCCAACTGCTGCAGAACAGTTAGTATAGCGGCTGCCTGCTGCCTCCTGCTCATGAAGAGCTCCTTCCTCTACCTGCCTGCTGAGTTGTTTTGTCCTTTCTCTTCTATCCCAAAGCTGGTAGGAGTGTAGTAGCCACTTGGAAACATCTCCTCCAAGCTCAGGTGTGGTTGCGGTTGGCCAGCCTTCTCCGGAGTTATGAGGGACGGAGCCGTAATTGTGGACAAATGTTGGTTTATCCTGCACCCTCATGTAAATCCCTTTCAGACCAGTCTCCCCATTCAAGTTTGGATTTGGTACCGTTGCTATTGCACCATCCTGTGTCTAGCTGTGGACTGGCACTCCCTCTAGATGGTGGGGATTGGGTGAGAAGAGGAAGGCCTGGACAGTGGGAGAAGGCTCAGCTCTGCAGTTTAGGCTTGTTGTGTACTGTGTTGCTCTAAGTGCTCACTGGTCTGGTTGTACTGCAGGTGGCGACTTTGCTTGGGTCAAGTAGGAGTTTGAACCCACCAGCAGCCTTGGGGGTCTACCCCTCTGTACTCCACAGCTATTTGGGAAAGGCTGCCTTTTCTGGTAGTCATCCAAAAGGACTCAGTGGTTCCCTAATAAGTGCATGGAAGATACGTGACAGGAGATCTGTGCTTAGTGCCTCTGTGTTTGTGATCTGTGATGTGTGCTTGTAGCTGCACATGCTGTCGGCACTGTCCTACATGTGGCCCGTGCCTGGGGGAGGCAGGGGAGAGAAAGGTGCTGCTATTTTTGTTCCAGTGGTGGTTTATGATGGTTGTTTCGTTGCCTGGATAGCTTACAGTGGGTGGCATTCACATCAGACGCTACCCTACACCTGAAAAACAGAAAACAAACAAAAGCTGAGATAAGCAGTACTTTAAGGAAGATCAAAAACTTGCCTGTGTGTTTCTTCTTCTTGGGGAAACCTACAGTACTACTGACAGATCAAATGCAGGTTTAGGTGTATATTCATGGGGTGTTGGTGGGCCCCATTGTTCCCCTTTAAAAGTAGAAAACCCACAGTATTAAGAGGATATGACAAGTTTGGTATGAATCAACCCATCAACACAGGAAAAAAGTATTCTCTGAAAAGATTATTTTTGACCCAATGTAGATGGTCGAACACCACCTCACAGTGTTGCTGGGACAGTGCAGTGTATGGTACGGTACAGTAAAATCATTGTGTTTCAGGCTGTAATCACATGAAACACACTTCTTGTCACTTTATCTCCCTAGCAAATTTGCATTGGTGCTCATGGTACTTTCTGAGCCTGTTTTATTCCCATTTCAGCTTGTCTATGCTGGAGCAGCCCTTGCTGGTGCTTAGCATACCATGGACCTCTGTGTATTTCCAGCTCTGTTACCTCAGACGGGTTGAACCCTGATGGCCGAATGAAAAGCGTAGCATTGCCAAGCTGTGCTCTCTTGCTAAAGGTTTATGTGCATCTTCATTTCACTTGCATAACTTGCATATGTAGGGGCTACTCTCTGCTGCTATTGCTATGCAAGAAGTCAGCCTCTAAACTTAGCTCCGAGCCAAGACATCTTCCCCCGAAGATGCACAGCGCTTCTTTTCACCATCATTGCTGACAGGAGGGGGTTATATAATTCAGAGTTCCTCTCTCAGTGCTCTTCAGTGCCTGTGCTTGAGTTTTACCCTTCTCATTCCATGTGTGGTGACCCTTCTGCTACAGGAGGGTGAGGGGTGCCAGGCTGTGCTGGTGTAAGCAGTGGGGCCGGCGGGTGCCTGGCATGCACGGCTGCGGGAGCTGCCACTGGTGTTTCAGAGGGCACGGAGCTGACTCTTCTGTGATCTAAGCAAAATCCTGTGCCAGCTGGGTAATGGGGAGAGATTAATGACTGCCTTGGAAGCCAGTTTTCCAGCCTACTGGCCAGAGGGCAAGCATCATGATAGTTGTAGCAGCTGGTTTGGAGAGGAGGGAAATGAGGGGAAGATAAAATTGCACGCCCAGAATGCCAGAGTAGCCTGTGTCCATGCTTTGATGTCTTCTCCCTCCACACCCTCCTGTGGGTTAAAAATGAAACTAGACTGCATTTATAATGGGTGTGTGAATATCTGTATTTAGCTGCTGCAAGCAGGCTCCTGGACTGAATCCCTATCTGTGGAGAGATACAGTTTGGCTAAAAGCAGGAATGGGTATTTTCTGTGCTCTCATTGTGGGGACACACAGACACATGTCATCAGTTCAGACATCACAGCCTAACAAATTCTGACATACATGTACATGCTGGGTTATGAAAAGGGATAAAGGGAGATTAAACATCATTTAATTCCTCCTTAATGGACCCGAAGTGTCTAAGTCATGGTTAGGACTGTAGGAAGATGGCCCATTCAGGTCTGCAGTAAAGACACAGGCACACAGGCTTATTTCCAATGAAGTAAACAAATGTAGCTGCCTCTAAACCTCTGAAATCGATTTGTACATCCAGAGAAGCAGGGCTGAATACCCTCCCTGCAATGCCCAATTGCAGAGGGCAGGAGCCATCCTTGCACCCTCCGAAAGGCCAGGGCAAAAGATGGGGTTCCTCCCAAGAGGTATACGGGATTTGCATGTGGAGGCAGGTATCTCAGAGGAGTTGTTTCCTTCCTGTTACTGTGCAGCACTTCTGCATCCACTTCTGCATGGCATGCTTTAATCAGCAGCCCTCCCCTCTTGGCCCCCAGGCCTTGAAATTCCACAAAACCCAATTAAGAGAGATGAGAGAGCTCTAGCATGTATACATATGAAATTTCAGAAGGCTGAAAAAGAGACTCTTAATACCATAAAGCCTGCCCTAAAGTAAAATTTGCATCTGAAATCTACATAGTTAACCCCGTGAGGAAGACAGCGTAGCTGAGTACAACTTTTTCCCCCCAGAGGGGTAACTTATCCAGGTTTGCTCAGTTTAGCATCAGCCTGTTTGCAGCTGAGAAGTGCTGCAGAACAAGCCCCGTGCCTCATAGACAGCCTGCAGAGAGCATCAAGGAATTGTAGCTCCAACTTCAGGCACTGTGCTGCAGTGTCCCAAACAGAACAAAATGGAAAACAACCCCAGCATGAAGATCATGTAAACTTCTCTAAGTTGGTAACCAAAAGCAGGATGGGGGGACAAGGCGCTTGTGTAGACTCATTAAAGGAAGTATTGAAGACTGATGTAATTATCACTTACTGATTCAGCACATTCAGCCTAGGGTTTCAGGTGTTTCATGCTCTTCTAACCTGGTACTACACTGGCTTGTTTAAGTTACCCATCATGAACTGTCCTGACAAAGACACTTACCTTTAAAAGAATCACAAAACCCCCCCAGCAAATCCACTCCTTTCTCTGTGGGTTCAGTGTTCAGAGGGGAACTGGGGATAAAGCTGTATTCACAGAAGTGCTTTTATCTATCTCATTTGCTATCTTGTTTGTATAAGACACGAAATTTCTCCTCCTATTATCCTACTTACAGCTTAATCGGATACTAATTGGGGACCTTACTTCTGTTGCTCTGCTCGTTTTTGAGTCTCTGTATCCTCCCTAAGAACAGTGCACAAGTACCCTCTTCAATTATGAGAAATTAAAAGCTGAAAACTCTCATCTGAAGGCTTTATGTGATTCCCTTAGTTGAGAGCAATGGGTTTGGCTGTAAAGTGGCTGAAATCTGGGGAGGATGGTGGTGGGGACTGGGCAGCATGCTGGAAATGCAGGTAAGTATTTCCCTGCAAAAACACGAGGCCTCAAAGCTGCTTGTTTTATTACCTCCGGATTCTGCAAAGGGCTGGTTATCTCACGCTGTGAGCCAGCATGATCAAAGCCCCGGGAAAGGTCAGGCATTCCTCCAGGAGTGACACTCAGCTGCCAGCAGTGCTCCTCCAGCCCACAGCTCCCACAGCCTGGCTGCTGCACCGCTCTGAAATCCTTTATCTCGTTAACGAGTGAACGTACAGATTAGCCAGCCTGGCCTTAGCTTGATGTCGAGATCATGTAACACCTGGCCTGGGCTTTCTGAAGAGGAAAGGTGGTTGTTTTTTAAAAAAATAATGTTGTGGGGGAGGCAGCATTTCCTTCCTCTGACTTAGCGCAGGAGAGCTCAATGCCAATAAAAGCTGTGCTCTGTCTGTGCTACGTCGAGGGGCTGCTTTCCTCATGTTCTCAGTTCCTAGTTCTGTGCAATTGATAAAAACAGTGAGTGCCAAAATCATGGGCATATGAGAAATCATCTACAGTATCTTCCAGTGAAAGGATATTGTTTTCTCAGTGTTTTGATAGACTGGCATTCCATTACTCACTTTGAGATGGTTGTCCCCCACAAGCAGCTTGTGCGTGGACAGCGAGGTTTGGGGAGGGCGAGTGGAAGGAAGAGGTATTTGAGATGAGCAAATCCTGTCTGTCTCTGCTTCTGCACATGAAGTGCCATATTTTTGCATCTGTGCTAGTTCAGCAGCATGTGGGAGTGCATCTCTTGAGGAGGGGTGACAAGAATTCACCCCGTGGCTCATGGTCCCGTCTCTGGCTGTGTCTGGAGACTGACTGTCTTTAGCCTGGTTGGTTGGCATAGGGTATTTGCTGTCCTTGTCTTCAGGCATGGGTGCTGAGACTCCGAGAAATGCAAGGGGAATTCTGCATGTTTCATGGTATGAATACTGTCTTGGCTGTGAGATGGTGGAATTATGATGATGCCTGAAATTTGGGGTAATTTTCAATTTCAAATGAGGTTAAGGTATCCTTATCCTAGGTGTAGGATAAAAGTAAGAGGGACCAGGCTTTCTGTCCATTAGAAAGGATACTTTCTGCCATAAAGAGGAAAATAAATTATTTTTTTCAGAACAGAGCACTTGATTTCTTGATTAAAAGGCTGAAATGAATGTCCCTTAATCTGTCTCCCAGCCTCTTTCTTGAAAAAAGGGGCAGTAAAAATTTGCCTCATCTGCAAATAAATGTGGCAAACTGTGTGGCTGGCTGTGGACATGTGGCCTCTTGAGCAGACTTAAATGTCTGTGTGCATCATCTATGGGGCCTGCAGCAGTTGTGCCTGTGTCTCCTGCCCCACTGCCAGATGATCCTCAGATCATCCAGCTAAAAAGCCTGCTCCCTCTGCAGAGGAGAGGGGATGATCTGGTCATTGTCTCTGAAATGCTGGCATTGGGGAAGGAAGGAGTCTGCCAGTTCTGGTAGGAGCAGGGGAAAGCCAGAGAGAGCAGGAAGGAGCAGGGGAAAAAAAACCAAAAAATTGTCTCTAGTACATAGTTGCCAACCTTGCCCACGTTGCTGGCTGGGGGCAACTGAAGAGGGTTGCTGGGTGGGAGCTTGGCCGGCAGAGTTTGCCCAGTGCCAGCCCAGGCCAGACAGTGCAGCACTGCCAGGATTCACTGCCCCACAGCAGTGGATGTGGGATGGGTGGGTCTCATGTAGATCCCTCGTGTGTCCACATCAAAAAAAAAGGGATTAGTGTTGCACTGAGACATCTCTGGCACTCTTGACCATCTGCCCTGTCAGCAGTGCAGGGGGATGAGGGGCTGGGTGCTTTCCCAAGCTCTCCTGGCACAAGCTATTTTTTTGCTGATAAATTGTTTTGTGGTGTTTTGCAGAGACTAACACACTGTGTTTCTCCCAAGCAAGGCCTTTACTGCAATGAAAAGTACTACGGGGGGATGTAGTTATGATAAGAAATTGCCCATCCTGGCCTCTGCCATGCTTTGAGGGGAGAGTTAATTGCACAGGTGAATACTAATTAAGTGAAAAATCAAACTGTTGGTAATGACAGGGTGATGGTAAACTTTGGAAGTGCCTCTAATGCAGTTGAGCATAACTCTAATATAAAGTTGTTTGAATTTAGTAGGATTGAAATGTAATTGCAGGGTGACCCGTTGCTACTTGTGGGGCTCTGTGTGCAGCTCTAAGCCCATCTGGAAGGGTGATTTACTGGAGGCTTGGGCAATCTGGCAATTTAGGCTCTTTTTTATGATGTTTAGACTTCTACCCATGTTATAAAGCACAGCCCAGGGCTTTTATGAGGATGTAGGTGCCTGCTGCACAAAACTTATATTGTGGGCTGGGTGTGGTTTTTTCTTTTAAGAGGGATTTTTAAATTTTAAAGGGCAGCTCCTGAATTAAAAAAGAAAAAAAAATTTCAAGTCTAGCAGCAGGCAGAAATATCCTGTGCAGGATTTAAAAGGCATCACGTGTCTTGTGCATACCAGCTACCTCTTTTTAAGCGCTGTGGCCAAGTGGGTGAAGGCGCTTAGTGGTAACAGACCAAATTGAGTGGGGTGGGAAGAGGGAGTGGGTAAACCCCGTGTTTCTCCCTATCCCCACATCCCATGTGCTGCCACCCCATCCACTGGAGTGTCTTCAGGTCAGTGCCCAGGATAGCCATGCACCACCTGCATGGGTAAGGCCTGAAAGCTGAAGGCAATGCCTGCTTTTGGGCAGCCTGAGAATATTTTGCAATTAAACGAGCCAAGCAGGGTTGGGGGGCCCAGGAAGCTTTCAAGGGCTGAATAGAGGGTGATGGAGCAGAGGCAAGGATGGATGGCAAATAGGTCTAGTATAGAGTCAGAGGAGAGCCAATGCCACTAACACAGGGAAAGATGCATTTTCTCAGAATCATAGAATATCCTCAGTTGGAAGGGACCCACAAGGATCATCAAAGTCCAGTTCCTGGCCCTGTACAGAACACCCCAAGAATCACACCATGAGCCCCAGTTTGTGTCCAAATGCTTCTTGAACTCTCTCAGGCTGGTGCTGTGACCACTTTCCTGGGGAACCTGTTCCAGTCCCCAGCCACCCTTAGGGTAAAAAACCTTTTCCTAATATTCAACCTAAACATTCCCTGATATGGCTTCATTTTGGGTCCTGAGGACTCCCTGGGTCACAAGCGTGTGTTTCAGTGGGGTTAGGCAGCTCTTAGGGGCTGATCTAACTCCAAATCTGATGTAGGACCATTCCTCCAGTGCTCCTTTGTTGGTTTCCCTCTGTGTCTGGAGGCAAGGCTTGCCATGAGGTTACTGTATCTGCTTTTTGGGGAGCAGAAAAAGCTGTTTCCTAAGCTGTCCTGGGAAACACAGCCTGCAAACACAAAAGTGCAGTGCTCTATCTTATCTGGATATCCTTTTTCCACTCCTCCTGCCAACAGACAGGCAGGTTGCACAGGTCCATTATAACAGTCCTCCCCTTATCTGAGTCATCTCCCGCTGTCAGCCCATGGCTGAGAGGTGTCAATCTATATTTTGGTGTCTTCTAAGATGCCATTAAGCAAACAAGACTAAATATAAAGAGCATTTAGATTCTGTGTCGGTATCTCAGAATCCAGCGGTGTTATGGGGTACGTTTATTGCTCCTGTTTATTTCAAGAGTCCAAGTGAAACATTCAGCATCAATGGTTTAGGCCAAAAAATGTGTTTCCAGCCCTGCTCCTTTGAGCCCATGCTTTGTTCGGGTCATTCTTTGCTCATCCTGTGTGCTGCGATTTTTATATTTTTAGCTACATAAAAATGTAATTTTAGGGCATGCTTTTGTGTCTTATTGATGTGACAAACCTCATGGGAATGATCTATAAAATTAAGTTAGTAGCTTTTCAGCACTTTTGTTTGTACTGAAATCATCTTGCACAATGTGGTAGAGAAATAATTCCTGTTTGTGACCTTCTAGTGATGGTTCAAATAACCTGTCTAAGAGACATCCTGTTTCTGGAGGGCCCTATTGCTTTAATTCCTGTTAAAATTGGTTTTGTCTTCTGTGGAACAGTGCTGCCGAAATTAAGTACTTGCAAATGTGTTTTACCTCCAGATAAACGTTGCAGTTCGCATTTCCAATCCCAGTGAAGCTTTAGCAGACTGCTGCTTTTGGCCTAATCATTTGTACGTTTTTAGAGATTTTTTTTTTTTAGTTTAAAAATGAATATTTTATTTTAAGCCTTTGGACCATCTTGCCCACATCCAATGATGGATGTCTAATGAGATGACTTTTTGCCTCCACTAAATGGTTATATTGTTTGCACTGATGTATGCTAAGACT
Source organism: Dasyornis broadbenti (assembly GCA_013397935.1). Classification (NCBI taxonomy): domain Eukaryota; kingdom Metazoa; phylum Chordata; class Aves; order Passeriformes; family Dasyornithidae; genus Dasyornis; species Dasyornis broadbenti. The sequence goes on from VZRN01005370.1 coordinate 546,366, forward strand.
TGATGCATTAAATCTTTGGTCATTAGCTGATGCCATTAGCAGAAAAGTCCAAATCACTTAGAGCTGGGACTTAAGACTTTTCATTAAAACCTGAATTTGCATGTTATTGGATAAATCTGTTAATACGGTTTAGCCAGACTCAGGGAAGTTACTTGAAAACTTTTTACAGTGCATACACAGGGTCAGTGATGCCTGAGAGCCCCAAATTTGGAGAAAATGCCCCCTCCGAAGGCATATGCTGAGCAACCCCCACATCCATCCCACCCAGCCTTACCTGGCCCCACCACCCTTAATGCCATGCACGCAGCTCCAGCTGTCAGCGTTACACTTCATGTTGGACTCAGGTCTGCTCCACTGCTGCCAGGAAACCCCCCAAAAGAGCTAAAATCCCAGCAGCAGGGTCTCTTCGCCTCATGACAAATTGGGGGCAGGCCTTCCTACCACTTTAGAGCCAGAGGGGGTTTGGCCTTGGCGCTGATTTCCCTGCAGGAGTCTTCAAGCAGGATCAGTGTGGTGGGGAACAGGGCTTGCCAGGAGCAAGGGCCAGCTGTGAGTAGTCATTGATATCATCAAATTTGTCACTCCTCCATTGTCACATTTATTCCTACCTTTTTTTCTTTTTGTTTGCTGTTTCATAGAGGCAAATGAGGCAAGAGCACTTCCAAAAACATCCATCACGTTGGGTAGCTTGACCAGCCCAGTGTGATCTCTGCTGTGCTAGACGTAAGAAGCTGATGCCTGGTCAACCTCTAAGTTGCAAACTTAGCCATCGTAAACAGAAGTTTTGAACACATAAAGGTGTGCCAGATGCTTGGACGGGTGTTGAGCCTTTGTTCTTACCTTCTATATGATAGAGTTAAGATGTTTTCCCAATGCATGTCATACTCTTGCATTTTCTTAATCGAGAACATTTCTATTCAGTGTACCTTTAAAACTGCAGCTCAGAGAGAAGTTGACCCATTCTCAATTTTCTGGGCCTCCAATAGTCTTTGTTATGACATATGGTGTTGAATAGGCTGTAACATAGACTTAATATAAATACATTTGAGAGAGGTCCTATTTCAAGCACTTTTGATCCACTGTGTGTGCAGTTCTGAAAGGCATCTTCCTGTCACCAGGGCGCAGGACGGATTTTTTTCTTGGTTCCCCCCAGGAGACTGTGCCTGTATCCTGTGGGACTTGAGGAGGCCGATGAGGAAAAGTCATTCCATCCTGTGACGCATGTTGTCTGCCAGAACAGAAATGCTGGTCTTCAGAGGTTGTTGTCAGACAACCTGCTTTCACACAACACTTGTGTGCTTATGTGGTAGATGGTGTTTTATTTGCCTGAGCCATTTCCAAGGTTTGAATATTGGACTGAAGCACATCCCTCTGCCTGTGAGAGAAGCACATGAGCTTATGGGTCTGAGTACACTGGAGAAAATGGCAAAGTTGTTGTGAAAAAGGATCCTGATAACCTCAAGGCAAGCAAAACAAGCTTATGTCAGACAGCTCTGGTGACAGAAATCAGAGCAGCTTTGTTCCCAGGGAAGAGCTGAAGATGGCACAAGAGGTGACACCAGGATGGACTCTAGCCTGCTTCCCCCCACTGAGAACCCCTGGGGCTCCCTGTCACATAACACTGCTCCCCTCTGGCAAGTGGCTGGGCTAGGGGCACTGGCTCCTTTGATGTCCAGTGGGCTTGCTCTGGTGGCTTAGGGCAACGATCCTTATTGTCCAAGCAATCACTAAGCCAGAACTCTGCAACTCAGGTGCTCAAGCTTGGGCTTGTTAAAACATTGCTGGGCCCTCTGTTCTCTGTAGCCAGTAATGAACTGAAAGTGTTCTGGACAGGTCAGGAAACATTGGGGGAAAACACCTTTCCAGCAGATGCGATTCCTTGTATATGACAAGGATGCACTAGGCAAAAGAAGAGATACTGTACAAGGTAAAGGTCCATGGGATGTGTCACCATACGGTGTATTTGTAGAGGCAGCAGACCCATTTACCAGGTTTTGGGGGTGCTCAGAGACTCCTGGGGTTGCATGTGTGATTTAATTATGCAGGTTCCTGATTGTTGCGTGTGGGACTCATCTTTACATCAGGAAAAAGATGAACTGGATGTCTGAAGTTAAAGGACCGTCTTGAAGAAACTGGTGCTTAAAACAAGCATTGGCTGTCAAATTGTGCAGTGTTTGCTGACAGTTGGTCTTCATCCAAGAGAACTCCTTCCTGAGTTTAGAGTGAAATAAGACATTGCAAAATATTGTAACAGGGAAAGTTTTTTCTGCGAGCGTGTGGCTTTTCTGTCAATTTAATGCCTTATCAGTCAGATTTCTAAAACCAATGGGCTGTGTAAAACTAGGTGTAATCTCTGTATATGTGAACTTGCAGTACAGAAATTGAAGTGGGCTTGTCCTCCCCTGACTGGAGCCTTGCAAGGCCTGCCTGGCTCCCCACATGGTTCACCAGCACTCCAGGTCTCCCAACAGCCTTCCTGAGCAGGCAAGAACAAACAAATTAAGAAGTCATGGGAGAGAAGAAAATGGAGATAGCAGGGGATTTCTAATCAAGCTGTTTTAATACTGGGTGTGCTTTAATCACTTAGTTAATGGCAGTGCTTAATGAACACTTGAAATAAAGCATGTTTCTGTCAGAGATTCAACACCCGTGTTTTTAAAGCTGTCTTGAGGGAACTCAAATGCTTATTACAACTTTTCAGCAAAAAAAAAAATCACATTTGTGCTGTATTAATTTCCAAGATTGAAGGGGAGGGAGGGGTGAAATAGTTGGAAAAAGACAAGAATATAGACAAGCCAACAGTGGTGGTTTCTCACTAATGTTGCAATTAACCTGAATTTAGTGACTGATTGTAATCTGTCTAGATAGATACTTATTCTAGGCTTTGTCAAATCACATTTACACTTTCCTTTGCAGTGCTCCCCTGGCTGTTGCACTGAATTTTTTATTGCACACCAACCCTTCGGGCTTCAGGCAGAGCAGTTTTGTCCGACTCCTCTTGCCTGTCTGTGTACGCTGCCTGCGCTTCCAGCCACGACACTCCCTTTGCTACAGGTGCTGATCTTTGTGCCTGTGGACTGTGGCAGGGCACTGCTGGAACTGCCTCTCCCATGCATTGCAGCCACAGCCACTTGCTGTTGGGCTTCCCAAAAAGGAAAGTGGTCTGAGCAGCTGGAAAAAGGTAGCAAACTTTTTCTGTTCCCAAATAACCATGGGAAGCTCTAGCAAGCATCCTGGGTGCCTCCTTCACCTGCTGATGTGCTGGCAGCTTCTTCTCTCCATCTTCTGAGGGCTCCTGGCATGCTCTGGCTCTGGATTCATGATGAAATGTGTCCTGGGGAGATGAGGAAACTTTCAATGACTGACTTAAAGTAACTTTCTTGTTCTGCCCTTTCCCGTCTCCCAGCGCTAAATGCAACTTAGTTCTGTAGCAAGGAGCTGAAGTACAGTACGTGAGAAAAAGGGAGACCGGGAAGATTATTTCTGACCTCATCAAGCCATCAGTTTGCCCCCTGAAACGTGCGGTTTTGATTTTAGTTTTGTTCTGAGTAAGTGTTAGCAGTTGTAAAGCTGTAACATTTCACATCAGCGTGGATGCAGCATTATTTCACTTCACCTCCTTAAAATGGCGAGTCCCTGGGGTGTCCCCCCTGCTGTTTGTAAGCATGAAAGGTCAGTGAGATAAATGGCCTCCCACCGCCCAGTTGTGAAGCAGGGTTAAAAGGCTGCATCTTTTTTATTTGTCTTTCATAAATCACAGTATTCTTAAGCCCCTTTTTCCTGTGAGCAGCGTATTCCTGTGGGCATCCTTTCCTATCGCTGTTCGTTTTAGTTTCAGGTGAGGCTAAAAGTAATGCTGCTAGCCACTCCCCACCGTACCCACTCTGGCATTTACCCAACTGCACTGTCCGAGGATTGGAAAAAATTATCTCTGCTGTCAAGAGCCTAGAAGGATGCTGGCTTTGGACATAAAACTTTCCTCTAAAAAATGGTTTGGGTATGGGGAAGTAACTTGAGCTCTCTATATAATATCGTCTGTGCTGCATCTTTACAAAGTTGTCTATGAAAAGGGATTGTATAATGGCTCTCAGGGAGGTGGCAAATTGTCGTTGTAATCACTGCTGGTGCTGATGAGCTTGTTTCCTCTACTGGTAACTAGTTTTGGCCAAAACACCATACTGTTACCTCCCTTTTTTCCACCACTGGTACTCCTTTGCTAAAGCCTGCCCAAGATGAGCCCAGACATGGGCCTGATTTTGACATTGCTCCAAAATTACATTCATCTTGATCTTGCATTTTTATTGCAACAGCTGGTCAGCAAAGGCATAATACAGAGTCAGTCTAGCCATTAAAATGCTGTTCGTATTTTGAGAGGACAGCTGAAACTGCTGTCTTCTGGGTTTGCTAAAACCTTCAGCCTAAGGATGATTTCAGGGCCCCAGAAATGAGAATAGGCTAAAAAGAGGATGGATTTTTCTTGTCTCTTCAGATCAAGGTAGCCTCAAATTCTCCCACAATAACTGGACCATTTGGTCCTTTTTCTTTGAGGTACTGCTCTAGCAGTAGTGGAAAGGTTTTGGGGGGGGGGGTGTTGAGGAGCTATCTGTTGTATTTTCCCCCTAAATTTAACATTTGCTGTCAAAAAGTTGAATCTGTTTTTTCAAATTATTCCCTCTTTAAGGAAAGAAAGGGAAAGCATGGATTCATTCATCCTTAAGTTGGTTTTTTTTATTTACTTATTTTAGTCTTAATTGGGAAGACCATCTGCTAGTATCTGTAACCAATGCATAACTTGCTGACAGGAGAAGAGTGGATGGGGCCTTTTTCTGGCTTTTTAGAAAGGACTTTGTGTTTAAAGAAAAGAGGAAAACAAAACAAAAATGAATCCAGCACTTCTTTGGGTGTTGATGAGGGACACTTGGGTCTTGTGTGCAGAGGCTTGCTTGCCTCATGGTTCTCTGCAAAGCTCCCTGCCTGCCTGCGACCTCCTTTGTAGATGCCTGTCCTTTGAAGGGTCATTAATTTAATATCTTTCTCTGTGCAGCAGCTGGAACAAATGGTAGCCCCAGCTCCAGCAGGAGCTCCCAGCTGCCCGCCTCACCCAGCGCTGACCTACAGGCATTTCTGCCATGGCTGTCTCAGGCTTTTTATAGTTTTTGCACACTTGTTGCATATAGGATACCTTACAGGTGTGGGCCTTCACTGAAGCTTTAGTTAGTTTAGGGAGGGCTTGGGGTTTGCTTTTTTCTGGAGTCTTGCTTTTCTTCGGAAGCATTTCACAAATGAAGGAAAACTTACTGGGTTCAGAGTGAATTTGAGCTGCAGCACTTCACCATGAGCTCACTAGATGTTAACTTGGTCTCACAGTGTGCTCCTCGGATGAGAGGACAGGCACATGTCTGAATGGTGAGTGACTCTGCGAGTGCAGGTCTGGCACTGCCAGTGCAGGGCACTCTCAGGGATCACCCAGCCATGTGGCAGCAGCTGTGCCAGTGCCACAGCCAGGGGATTTCTCACCCTGCTCCTTGCCCTGGCCAAAATGCCTGAGTAGGTTCAAGCTTTACTTCTTGCAGACTGTGATTGCTGTTTGAAAGGATAGTGTTTGCTGTTGTACTGATCTGTTCCTGCGTTACTTTGACAGAGCAGTAGCTTTAAACAGGTGTCCAGTACATAGCAAAGCTCCTGCTGGGATGATGCCTACTACTGGGTCAGAGCCCTCTTCCCTGCAAGCTCTTACCCTTTGCCCACCAACATTGTACTGGGATTTTGGGGTTTTTTTTCCAGGTCAGTCATAAAACTGAATAGCAGTTTCATCTTAGCCCTAACTCACCAAATAATTTGACTACTGCTGTTTCCAGTACATGTATGCTCTCCCAGTCCTGTTGGTGTCCTTCAGGGAACTGTCCCCTGCCTGCACTGCCTCACTTCAGCCTAAGAGCACATGCTTGGGAGAAATAAAAGATATCAACTGGGAAGGCCAAGCTGATGAGAAAAAGTGCCCCAGGTGGGGCCGCAGAGAGGCCAGTTCCCAAAGGTTGCTGGCGATGTCTGTGCTGCAAGACTGTGCTCTGGGTTTGGAGCCCTGGCTGCCTTGTGGTCTCTGAGAAGAAGACCACCAAGGCTTAGTTACTCACGAGTGTCCCTTTGAGCTGAGTGCTGTGGGGCACAGCTGTGTATCCCCAGGCCAACAGGAACAGGTTATCCCTTTGCCATTAGCCTTTAGTGTTCGTAACAGGTCACACATGCATTACAAGGTGTCCTAAAACATAATAGGAGGCCTTCAGGTTGTAAACCGTCCTCATCTTTAGTTATCTGCTTTTTCCAAATTGCAGATCTTGACCTATGCTGTATGTCCCATTTCCTTTATCTTCCAGGTCCTGTGAAGAAGCTTAGGCACAGAGAATGGAACTTAAGTGGTGTGGTGTGGTAATACACCACATATGCTGCATCAGAGCTGTGCTAGGGACAGCTTCAATAAACATTCAGCTTTTCTAGATTGTCTTGGAAATTAGAATTTCATCCCCCTTCACTTTATTGTGTTCTTAGAAGCTGCTTAGGTACCTACTTGCACCAAAATGCTATGTTTTGGTGGGTTCATGTAGTACAATTTCTATACTGAAATACTGAAGAACCTCACATAGGACAGCGTGTAATTATGTAATCGTCTCATTGAAGGCATGTGGACTGATAGGTTTTGCAGGAGAAGATTTTCAGGCTGTGCTGAGGAGAGGAAGGCACTCTGTGGACCATGCCTGTATTAGATATAAATATCAGCAGTGTGCCAGGGAGAGCTGTGGTGGCTGTGGGCTTGGTCAGCAGGTGTTCAGCAAGCCATGGGGAATGGAGTTGCCCCTGCATGGAGGTCATGTTAACCGAGATCAGGTCTCTGACAGTCTTTCAAGTGTTTCTGCAGCTGTATGCATTGTCTTCAGAGGATTTGGGGAGAGAAATGTGCTGGGGGGGCATGTTTGTCAGAGGAGGAAGCCAGTGGATAAAGACTCGGATGCGGTAGAAGCAGTCTCATCAGCACAGTCTTGTACCTTAGTGTGAAGTAGGATTTTGCCATGGCTTACAGCCCTGGAAAGTCTCTGGGGCAGTAGTGCCCACTGTGAGCTGTAGGCGGTGGAAGGGGCTTTGGCAACATCCCCAGTCCAAATGTCTCCAGGGCAAAGCATCCAGGGCAGTGTCCACGGGACTGGGTGGGATGCCTGGGGCCCAATCCCTCACCCCAGCTAGGGGTGGGAGGGTTGAGAAGGTGGTAAGAGGGACATCCAGGTCTGCATATGAGCTCTTGGTCTCCTACCCTGAACCTTCTCTGCAAGGAGGGCCCAGATAACCTATCTAGGTTGACTTGTAGGGCAGGTGCTGTGGCAGAACCACTTCAGGCCCATAGGGCTTTTGGAAAATATTTCATCAGGCCTTTTTCCTCCTGGTTTCATTGTGCATGTGTCACCCTGTGTGTCCTCCAGCTGTCAATCACTGTGCTCATCTTGGTGGGACCAGAGGGAATGGGAAGGCTCAGCCTGTGCCCAGTGATCCCCCATCTGGTGTCACGTTGGGGTGCTCAGCAAGATTTAGCTGCCAGAGCTCCCGGGGTCTTCCCAAAGCAGTGTGGGGCAGGCAGGCTGGAAAGCTTTGCATTATTGCTATTATTTATTGTTACTTTTTTTTTCCAGTTTCTGGCTCTGCAGACCCCCAAATGCTCTTAATGGAGATACGGCCCGTTTATATGTTAATTTTAAGCCCACTGACAAGCGGTTTGCTTTTCTCCTGACTTCTCACAGTTCCTTCCCCCGCTGAAAGCCGCTGCCATGGGCTTAGGGGATAAGGTGCCAAGAATTAGAAAATAAAATAAAATCTGCAGGATGCTGGAGAGTGAGGGGATACAGGGATTGGCTCTAAGTATAAACGGGTGATTTCTGAAATCAAGGAACCCTGATACCAGGGGCGTGCATGACAATTACATCCACTACAATACAAAATGTTAATTACTAAATTTTGAGAAATTAATACTGATTAGCAGCTGTGTGTGTGTGACCTAAATACATCTATTGCTTATCTTTATTCATAATATACAATTTATTGTTGATAAAGTAATGGCTGAATGGTGGACTGGCCTGTGAGTCTCATAGCTAAAGACTGAGGCCCAATTTGTAAATCGTCTGAAATTTGTTGGCATCTGTTTTTTGTGGAATTTATATGGATGGGGAAGATGAATAGCAGTCTGAGCTATCCCCTTTAAAACTCAACTTATAGTTATTATTGAGAATTCATATTGCTTTTATTATTTGGTCATAAAATTGGACCTAATGCTTGTTGGCTTTAAAACACCTAGTAGCGCTGCTTTCTCTCTCCATCTTGCAAAATATAAGACAAGGCCGAAGCTTAAATTAAAATCCTCAGGTTCTTATCTCTTTCCCACAGGAAAGCAAATCTGTGTTGAAAACCGTAAAATTAAGAGGAGAGCAAGGATAGCATAATTTAGCAAAAATTCATGGCACCAGATTCTGAGCTATATGACTGGAGGGATAGGTCAGACATTAAGAAGATACTGCCTGCTAATGCAAGTTCCTTAAGGTGGTGCTCTGGAAACAAGGAAAGCAGAAAATGCTGCACTGGTTCCCATTTGCTCCCTTTCCTCTACTCCTGCCAGCCTTAACAATAAATTGAGTTGTCCATTTAATAACCCATCTACTTCCAGAAGTCCAGAGAAATCATGGACTTGTGCATGGAGCTATGTTCTAACATCTGCTTTGTGCCAGTATTTCAATAGTGAACTCAATGAAAATTATGAAAATTAATTTCACTGGCCTCTTAAATTACTGTTTTTCCTAATTCCTTAGGTTTTACAGGCTGTCCTTGCTGTCAGTGTGTCTATCTGAAGGATCGCTTTCTTTGGTTTTTCTTTTTATTATAAACCAGTTTGTTCCATAATTATTTGTGATAAGGGGCAGGGTAGAGTGGCAGGGTACAAATGAGGAGTGCCTGTTACATGCTGGCATCACCCCAGTGGCTCGTCGCAGCACAGAAAGAGCAACCTGAGTTTTGAGCAGTGTTAATAATGCAAGATTTCATTGGGGTTGAGGAGTTTGATTGTCTTGCAGCCTTGATCTAAGGGTGTAATTTTGGGCAGCATCCTTCCATCATGCTGCCTGCCTCTTCCCCTGTGCCTCTGTGGGAAGTGCTGGTGGAAAGTGTGCGTCTTGCCCTGCATGGATACCACCTTATGGCACCCGTTTCAGGACCCTTGCGGGCATTTGTAGTACTTTGAGTTCTCCTTGATAGAGTCAGAGGCCTCCCAGCCGTCCCTGTACACACAGCAGGTCTCCCCTCTAACTCACTCCCTTGAGAGGCAGCTGCCAACTGCTTATATATGAAATCAGACTTCTAAGGGTGACCTTTTAGTTACCTGGTAGACAGACCAAGAGTTTTCAACCAGAGTGTGTAAACTGCAAGGGACAAACTTGCCATTCTTCTGGGGATGGCAGGGGTTTGTCCCAGCTGTGCAGTGCCACGGCCATGTAGGAGAATAGTGGAGGATAGAGGAGTGCAGTTGATGTTGCTCTTGTGCAGTTGAGTGCAGCTTGTATTGCTCTTAAGGCTGGAAATACAGCAAGCCTGTACTTTAAGCCTTCTTTTTTTAAATGCTGTTCCCATAACTAAAGGGTTTCTCCAGCGCTGCTGCTGACTACTGTCCTTAGGTTGCAGCCCTTGGTGCACAGTGCCTGCCTGCCCAGCACGTTGCTCCTGCCCTGTAGCTCTCCATTTGCCATTTCCACAGCCCTGTCTCAATGTCTCCCAAATGCCTTTCTTCCTGCTCCCAGCCCCCACCCATTTCCCTGCATTTCCTCTCTGTCTGCATCCCTCCTCGGGTGCCAGTGGTTTGAGGATGCCGATTCTGGCAGCAAACCTGGTTTCCATCCACTAGCCCCAATGTCATGTCTGTCCATCTGTTTCCCCACTTCAGTAATGCAAATACTTAAAAATAGCATTTTGGAAATGTCATTTTTTTTGGTTTTTTTTTCAAAGTGGAAGTCTCACCTTGCTAACACAATTTAATTTTTGCTCTTCTCTTGCAGTCCAACAAGGTGCCCGTGGTACAGCCTTCTCATGCGGTTCACCCCCTCACACCTCTTATCACCTACAGCGATGAGCACTTTTCCCCGGGGTCACACCCATCACACATCCCCTCTGAAGTCAGCTCTAAACAAGGTGAGCCCATCCTTTCCCAGCATGGTGGGGATACAGGGTGGTCCTGGTGCCCCCTGTACTGCTGACAGAGCTTTAAATGCAATATTTTAGAGGGAGGGTTCCAGGTGCATATGCCTGCTTTCAGAGATCGTAGTTCTGTGGTGATGCTGATACTTAACTTGCCTGCTTAAATTTTTATGCTCTTTCTAATGTAATAATTCGGTCTTTCTTTTCTTGTCAAAATCTTTCAAAAGCTCAGTAAACAGCAGCCAGTCTTCACCACCCCCTGTGGTGCCCGCAGCTTGCAGCATGTACATGCAGAAAGGGCAACCATAGCTCACCTTCGCGAAAACAGGGAACAAGTGCTCCAGTAGTGGTGTTACTACAATCTTTTCTTTTTCCCTTTCACTTAAAATTGTATTTTCTGTCCTTGTATTCTGGCTGTCCATATTCTTCCATATGTCAGTTGGCATAATCAAAACACTGTCCATAAAAATAGTTTTGAGCCTGTGCAAGTAAAAGCTTTACAAACATGACAATTTTTAACCTTGTGCTGGCTGCCTTCTGCAGAAAGCATCCTTTTAGATATCAGAGTCCTGGGACTCCTTAAGGCAAACACAAAAACTTCCTAGATCCACATCTGGGAGTGTCAGACCAGCCCTGCTCAGGGTCAGTCTGCAGGCCTCCATGGAAGTTCAGACAGTCTCCAAGGTGTCAATCCCAGCCTGTGCCAAGAGCTTCTGCCCGGTACCCAGGAGAATCCAAGGGATTCCTGGTTGCTTGCATTGGGTTGCAGGAGCTGGGGAGGAATGTGATGGATGTTGGGGAGATGCAAAGGGAGGACTGGCCATGGCTGTTGTGAGTCTGAGCCAGGGTTTGGGTAGGCACCTGAGGAGAAGAAGCCTGCATGGGAGAGCTGGTGGTGAGAAAGGAAGGAGAGAGACCAGAGGGTTTCCAAAGGCATTCACTGTATTTTGGATATCTGCATGGGCAGGGAGCTTGCCAGTGCCGTGACTGGTTCTGGAGGGTGCCTCTCCCTGCGTCTCTCTGTGCTCACATGTCCCACCACGTGCTGTGACACCCAGCTGACAAGATCATGAAGCTGTGCTTTACCTGGGCACACATCCACGTGCACAGTTGTTCCATTTATCTGAAGAGGTTTCTTGTCAACATTTTTCAGGGAGAGAGACTTTTTTTGTTCTGTCTTTTCCTGAATGCCTAGGTTTTATTTTGGCTGTGCTATGGAGATAATAACATGGGCTACATCCAGAAAATGCTATGGTGGCTCTGTATGTTTTTTGCTGTTTGTTGGTTAGTTGTTTGTTTTTTTCTAGGGAGGGGGAATACAAAAAGCACTCTGCCTGGAAAGCCTGGACTGTAAATACATGTATACAATATCTTTTTCAGACTTGGAAGAAGCAAATGAAGACCTCCTGTCCTCATTTGTCTTCCACTTTTGCATCAGTGCCCAGGAGAAGGATATTCACACTCATTCCTTGAAATCTCAGGGGTGCCACACGTTAAGAGAACGGGATTTCCACCTCTTGCTGAAGCTGGCTGTGACAGCTGGGACACAACCCGCTGCTGCACTTTGTGAGCTCAAGAGGTTTTTGCTTACTACATGCTGAGTTTGCCCTCCTGTGCGCCATTTTTTTGCCTTTACCCCAGTTTATTTTTGTAGTCCTGTACAGCAGACCCCAACTGAACACCACCTTGTTTGTTGTTTCTGTTGTACACCCTCTCCTCTGCTGCTTCTGTACCCTCTCCTCTGTCCAGCATCCCACCAGTCACGTCCCCGTCCCTGAGTGCAAGCCTGCCGAGGGGCTCTGCCAGGAGGCACAAAGCTCATTACCCTCTAGTGTTCCCAAATGGGCTCTTGATCCCTTTGCTCAGTATCTGGCAAAGATGGGGATGGATGATATGGATAATGCAGGCTGGAGACCACTGGTTTTGTCTGGGATGGTCTTCTTGATGTGTGTGGTCTTTCCATCCATACTCCCTGTTTTGGCGCCACCGGCATGTGGGAGCAGCCGCAGTGAAGTAGCCCATGCAGCTGCTGCAAAGAGAGGATTTTTTTTTCCCTCAGGTCCTCTGCCAAACGCCTCCAACCATTGTTTCTGTCCTTGCCTCCCACTGTGGGTCTGGAACAAGGCACTGCCCTGGCGCCCTAGCCCTGATGCCAGGATGCCCTCCTCCCACTAAAATTCTCCAGCAACAGGGTCCACAGCAGCTTGCCCTCAGCACTGCCTCTTATACCCAAGGCATTTCGGGATGGACACACAGCACCGCCTTCCTAAAGGCAGTCACTTATTTAATTTTATTTTATTTAATTTTATTTATTTTATTTTTAAATTTATATATTATTTTTTTTTATTTAATTTTATTTTATTTTATTTTTTACTTAACCCTCTCAAGGGAGCTTGCTCTGGAGGGCACTGGCCATACAGTAACTGCCTGTGCTCCTGCAGGCATTAGATGCTGGTAGACCTTCATAAGGGGCTAGAAGTTTTGGATTAACAATAACAACTGTGCATTAGTTAAGAGACAGCAGTGTTGTTCCTGCAGATTCTGGGGAAGGAGTGGCCCAGCTCCTTGTGCAGAGCTTGGTCTGGCAGGGGCAAGGTCATGTCAACGCTTCCAGGAGCATCAGTCGTCACCAGAGATGTGAGAGATGAGACTCTGGGCTTCTTTTTCACTTTGTTTGGCTTTGGATTTTTTAACCACTCAGAAAGAGTGTTCCCTCTCATGTAAAAGCCTTGGGATATGTAGTGTTTCCTTTCCTGTCAGCTACCAGCTGTTTTACACCTTTGAAAAGACAATTGGCCAGAAATCCAATCCTCACTCAGGTTGTGGTTCCAAGTCTGAAAATTCAGCTTTTTTGAGACAATAACACCACCGATATTATTTTCCATGCTTTCCTGTACACAGTCCTGACAGATATTCTTCAAATCTTGTAATTAAATTCAGAAGATTTAAATACAAACTGGGGAGGGGAATAAATCAGTAACATCAATCTATAAGCTAAGTCTCAAGGTAGCACACACTCAGTCTTGGACCTTTAGAGTGTCACCACATAAATATTTAATACCCTTTTAAAGCAGCTGATTTAACATGTGAAATAGACTTAACAACTCCTTCTGCTTCACCCCCTCTTCCCCAAACACATTTAAATAAACCAATGTCTTTGTGGCTTCTGCAACTGTAATTCCATGTCTCCTGGGGGCACAAGGTTTAGGTGAAGAATGGAGACCACAGACCCTTTTGGGATGAGGATTAGCTTTAATCTTGAGGTGATTCTTGCAGTTGTAGGACTCTGTGTTCTGGGGAATGTGAGCTGATGGATCATTCCTGATGGGACTCTTATTTTTCCATGAAATACTACCATTGCAAAACAGATTGACCTTGGAGCCCACAGGAGTCAACTTGATGAAGAGCTTAGTTGGAACTAGAGTGACAATTGGAAGCCAAATGAATCATATCAAGTGTGACCATTACAGGCCTGAAAATGATTCTTAATTAACCACTGATCCTCTGCGGTAGCAAGTTTCCAAAATCTGTGAATCCATAAGGGAATCTGTGAAAATAAAAGTAGCAATTTACCTAATGTAATAGCTCTGCTGTGCTGCCTCTTTGACAATGCTTTATTTTCCCCTTGTTTCGTGATGTGTTAGAAGAGGTCCTCAGGATCCAGTTGGGTTTGGTGAGACCATTGAGACGACAGTAGTGCCTTATGCTTTTCACAGGAGATCTAAACTTGCACAGGTCCTTACCCATACCTTTATTTCCTCCTTCCACAATGTTTATTCCAGTATTTCCCTTTGAATTGCAGTATCATGTGCAAGCTGTTTTAAAGGCATGTGGAACCTTTTGCTTTCAACAGTAACCAAGAAGGTGGTTATTTCTTATCCAGAGCACTACTTCCATTGTAGTATTAGCTGGGAACTGTAGGTCACATATGGAGTATTTTGAAGGGAAAGTCACTCATTCTTCTGTGCTTTTTAACAGGCATGTCCAGGCATCCTCCGGCTCCTGATCTCCCTACCTTCTATCCCTTGTCTCCAGGGGGGGTTGGACAGATAACACCACCTCTTGGCTGGTAAGATTTTCTAGCTTCTTTTCAGACAGGTGCATGTTCACACCATTTGCTATTGTTGAATCAATCACAGCATTTACAAAATAATAATAATGTCATTGCAGTAAGAAATTGCTACTTTATTTTAGTTGAAAAGATGAAAAAATGTCAATCTTTGAAGTGAATTGAATCTGTTTTTTGAACAGGTATAGAAATTGAAGAGTGTAGATTTCACTTTGAAGTCCATATATTTCTTATGGCTCAGATTTGTGGCTCTTAGCTTCTGGAAAAATAGCAGAAAACAGTTCTCAAGGAATTAAATGTAAATTTTAATAAACAAAATTGCAATTACTGAGGAGAGGGGGGAGGTAAGAAGGAACGTTGAAGTGTGTGTATGTGGGGAAATCTTGAAACTGCCCCAAAAGGAGAACAAACTTGTAGTCTGCTGCATTTTACAGTTTCCGTATGGAGAGAAGCCTCTTTCACTGGGAGATCTTGCTGCTCTTGCTAATACAGCACTCTCATGATCTGTTGCTGCCACTCAGGGTGTCATTTTCCTTTTGGAGGAAATGTGGTGTTTTCAGAGTAATAGATTTGGTGGGGTGCTTCATGTCTGCTTGGGATAGATACATACTTGCCTTCAGTTCTCTTGGAGCAGGAAATAAGGAAACTTGGCCACAATTTCAGTGCTTTAGAATCTGTATTGTGACTAGTCTGTGCCCATGCAATAAGGGATGCAGATTTTTTGGTTTTTTAATGTCTCCATGGGAGGGAAACATAATCCGGATGACAACAGGCAGAGAAAATAGAGATCAGAAGATGGTGAAATGCCGTACTGCTGGCATATCTTTCAGGAAAGGCCACATGCCTTTTTGGAACAAATTATTAGTAGATAATCACACTATAATATGGAAGGATCTGACTACCTATTTTTTAAATCTTCCTCCCACCCCTACCTCCTCCCCATTTTGCTGCTAAGCTGACTCCTCACTTCCACTGCCACTAGGCAGTTGCTAGCATGAATTTTCCAGATGTGGTCAGTCATTTTTTCTTAATGGTTTCTCGGTGCAGAAGCTGGGGGGAGGGAAGAGGGGAAAGAGACAGGAGAGATGAGATCCAACTTTATAAGACTCAGGGTTGTGTTCAACAGCACTCACAAACAGTGGGACTCAGCTGTCCCTTATGCTATGGCTCCCTGCTGTGAGGTAGTGCTGTTGAGACTTCCTTCAACTTTTTTTCATTTCCTGTTCCCTTTGAGCATTGCTCATTTCCAGTAACATGCCCCAAGTGTAAAACTTGTGTCCTGAACCTTAAAACGGCCAAGTTCCATTTTTTCTCCTCTGAGAGCTGATTGACCAGTCAACATGCAACTGTTGGAATAGGATTAATGCGTGTGGTATCCTTCTGGCTGGTAGAGGTGTTTGGGCTGAACCGTATTTGCTCACATTACCATTGCATGCACCTTCAGGGTGTTCTTTGTAGTCACGACTGAACCATTGCAAACTGAAAGTAATCAAAATGTAGTGGTGATGGTAGAAATTAAAGACCTCAAATGGTCTGGCAACATTCTGTATATGTGGGAGTGTAAAGGAGGCAAAAACTTCACACAAGCTTCTCTTACTGGACTGCAAAGTTTGATCTTTAAGTAGTAAGATAGACTTGTGTCGCTGTGGGCTTTTACGTGGTTGGGTTGGGGATTTTTTATCAAATAAATTTCTACTTTAAAAAGCTGTCCACTTGTACCTCACTATAGCATATGCTAATGGAGACAGTAGTAAGTTTTCAAAGACTTAATAAAACTGTTCAAAAGGCTTTTTAGCTTAATAATTCACCATCTGGTGTTCTCGCTCTGATCTACAGTAGAACTATTTGGAATACGATGCTTTTTTCCTAAGAGCTTATTTAACAAATCTGATTCCAGTGCTTCTAAAACTTGGTGAGAGAGGGATTGAGATAGAGGAGTGTGCATGCCTGTGTGTGCCCTGGGGGAGGAAGGCTGGTTGTTTTGCTTTCCTTCCCAGTGGAAACTTAGATTGGGAATCTTTCAGTAGCAGGGGAGAAAGTTCAAAGCATTTAAGTATTCGTGAGTTTCATTAGGAGAACTCTTGAAAGTGTTAGCTCTTACTATATATTTGTGACTAGTACTGAGTTCCCATCAACAGCTTGTAACTCTAGAGTAACCACTGAATACCATATCGTATGATTGATGGGTTCCTTTCTTCTGTGACCTCAGGCAAGGTCAGCCTGTATATCCTATCTCGAGTGGATTCAGGCAGCCCTATCCATCCTCACTGTCAGTCGACCCTTCCATGTCCAGGTAGGTGTAGGAGGTGAATGACTGACTGGGGAGTAACTGCTGGCAATAGAGGGCAAGTTGCTCTTCTGCTTGCATCTTGGTCTGCCTTTGCTTGCTTTTCAGTCAGCTAAAACCTTATGCATATATTTTTATTTAACTTATGTGTGTATATGCAGTTTGCCTGGATCCCACACTGGTCTCATTCAGCATTTTCTTGTCAGTCTCTGAAGTGTTGCAATGAGGAGCACCAGTGAATTGTCAACAATTAATTGAGGTATTTCATCTGAAATGAGTCATTAGTTCATTTCTAGATGCAACACATAGTGTGCATCCTTGGGTTTTGCCCATGTCAGTATGCAACCAGGTGGATTATCACTCTAGTCTGTGTTCTCTAGTTCGAATTTCAAAGTTGTTGGTAATTAGTCTTGAATCATGTAGGTAATACTCTGCGTGGAAACTTGTAGGTATTTCATAGCCCAAAGCCACTAATGGCAGGGGATGCCAGCACAGTATTTGTACTGGTGTGTGACTCAGGCACTGTGTCTTTATGTCTAAGTGCAAGCAAGCAATGCTAATTGAGACTTGGCCATGACACACTCCAGACCTCCTATGCTCTGCTTTCGCATTCTGAAGACAGCTTCTGCATCTTGTGCTTGGTGCACACAAGGTTGCAATATACAATTCTTGGGGTTTTTATTGTGACCTGTAGAAGACACATCCTCTTACACAAGGATTTAAGGCAGGCCATTTGGTAAGTGGTAGGTCCTCCTGCCTCTTTGTGTGTGGGCTCTTTTCATTATCACTGTCCCTTCACTTCTTTACAGGGGAACGATAACTAAGCATGTGCCTGTCAGGGTGATTTGGAAGAAAACCCATTCTTCCTCCATGACAAAATCACTTGATTTGGTTACAGGGCTTTGTGTTTCCTTTATTTGGATAATATGAAGGGAAAGGGCAACAAGGGGACTAGGGAATGGTGAAAGGAGAGCCTGGATGCCATTCCCTAGCCAGCTCTCCTTCAGCAAAACTTTGGAGCATGAGCTTGTTTTTGATGTTAAGAGCACTTTCCACCAGTTGGAAATACAGCATGCAGGTTTTCTGCCCTTGAGCTTGCAGTGCTCAGCACCTTCAAGATCAGTCTCAGCTGTCCTTGAGAATGACCTGGGTTAGGAGGGTGGGATTATTCAGTTAATGGTACTTTGGTTTTATTTTCCATTTTCCTTATTGTACAAATGAAAGGAAGCTTTAATTAGGATAAAAATCTCTCCCTGCTCTCATCCTTCATCCAGGATGCAGGATTTTCAAAGTTTATTTTAAGCATTTGGGGTAAGAATAGTGGATTCAGATGAAGTGATATTAAAATCTTTTACCTTAAGTACCTTGAAAAGTAAAGAGACTTTCAGGGACTTCTTGAAAAGACTCTTCTTTCATTTTATTTGTTTCTGCATGGCAGTTTCCTCCTTTGCATTGGCTGGTGGTGGATATTTTAAGAATGTTTATATCTTGGTGTGGAAATACATTTTTTTGGTTAAGAAATGTGTATTTTTATTGCTAGACAGTGCAACTGTACAAACATTAAATATTTCTTGTTTGCATTGCTAAAAGTGTTTGCCTGAAAGGTAATAAAATAACTTCTTTACAACCAAAATGTTGACTGGTTTTGTTCGTTTTTCTTGAATAATTGGGCTACAATGCACAAATCTTAGCCAAATATTTTTCATGTGTTCTTTAAGAGTTGTCTTCATTGCAAGCTCCATAGTATTTGCATTCTTGGGAGTGTCCTGCTGCTGTCATACATGTTTGATGCCTGTCTTCTGTGGGGTTACAGACCTTGCTTTGTTTTCTCTTTCAGGTTTTCACATCACATGATTCCTGGTCCTCCAGGCCCTCACACAACTGGAATCCCTCACCCAGCTATTGTAACACCTCAAGTAAAACAAGAACATCTGCACAACGACAGTGAGCTAATGCATGTGTGAGTCTGCCTTTCTGCACTAGCCCTTAGTGAATAAATGTTTGAGAATTCTATATGAAGAAGAATCAAGGATGTTTTTTAAAAAGTGCCTTTTATGACCTCTGAATTTTAACTCTTCTCCTATAACTATAAAAGGAATTGTGGGCTACTGTTTGGTAAGGGTAATGAGACATGAAGCCATTTTTCATTCCAGTCCAACACTTTTAAGCTGTTGGCAATAGCCATCTTAATTCAGTCATAATCATAGACCTGTCCAGTTGTGACTGGTGCTTGAGTGTGAACTCATAAACTTCTGCTGGAAAAGTTCTTACCTGCAAAATTCGCTAGTAAAGAGCAATCTTATCGCTTAGTACTCAAAGACAAAAGGCCTAGGAAGAAGGGCATAAGAAGCTATTCTCCTGCCTGTGGCAATGGTCTTTTAGGGTATCATGGATAGCCTCTCAAAAGGAGAATTGAGAAAAGTGATGAATGTGGAGCAGATTCACAGGTTAAATGTTACTTGCTAGAGAATGTCAACCTGACATCCTCTCTGAGTATTAAACTAAAAGATATGAAAGTGGATGGGACATGACCACTGAAATTCTCACTTACTACTTAACCACAAGTTAGTAATTTTCCATTGGATCTTTCTAGGTTGAAGGCAAATTAATGCTTTTTTCCTTTCCTTTCCCAACCACATTTTAGGAAGCCTCAGCACGAACAGAGAAAAGAACAAGAGCCCAAAAGACCTCATATTAAGAAACCTCTGAATGCTTTCATGTTGTACATGAAAGAAATGAGAGCAAACGTTGTAGCAGAGTGTACTCTGAAAGAAAGCGCAGCTATCAACCAGATCCTTGGCAGAAGGGTATGTACAGGAGGGTTTGTGAGTGCTCACGTGTGCTGCTAATTTGTGCTTCCCTTTAGCTGGGTGTGATGGCTGACTTTCTGCTTGAGTTGGTAACTGATGTGCAACTACCAACTTAGCTACGGAAGATAAAACATGCAGCAAAAATAAAAGCAGTCTCTTGATTTTCTTTCTTCAGCATTAGCAACTTAATCAAATTTGAGTCTGTTTCACTCATGTTATGGTGTCAGCAGCTCAGGCATGAAATATCCTTAATCACACATTGAAGGAGCATTCAAATCACATTCTGAGTCCTCCCTTAAGCTGGTGCCCATCAGAGCAGGAAGCAATCATTCAGAGATGAACACTGGAAGCCACTGCGGTTGAAACTCAAAAGTGAATATAATGCAGTCCAATTGTAAAGTCGTGTAGGTTAGGAGAGACCCATGGAGATCGTGTAGTCCAACATCGGCACAAAGCAGGTCCAGTTACATCAGGTTGCTCAGGAACCTGTCCAGTCAAGTTTTGAATGTCTCTGAAGCCATCAGCCGAGTCCTGATGATCACAGTACATGTACCAGAGCCTTGTTGAGAGCTGTTTGCTTCTGTGGCATTGTAACTGTGTTCTGTACTTTCCATACTCAGAAAAAACTGCTGTGCAGGCCAACTCATAGTACAGACTTTGTGTTCACTGCCAGTGTTATTCTTCCAAGGGAAGGCAGCAGAGGCAAATGCCCATTTTGCAATTGAGTCCCAGAAATGAGAAAAGGGGTGAATTTTATATCAGTCTGAATTTGAGTAGGGATTATTCAAATTCCCAGTGAACATCTCTTTTTGATCACTGACCAAGGCAGTATTGGGGCACTGCAACTCTCTGAAACCCCTATGCTTTTAAGTGGGAAATCAGAACATGACCCTAAAATGCTCCTTTTATGTTACAGTCTGAAGACTTTCTACTCCAAACAGAGCAGAAATCTATTGATACTTGTCCCAGTTTGTGCAGTCTTCTGCCTTCTGTTGCTCTTGTTACCTCCCCTTAAAGGACATCTTGATGCTTGCCTTTTCCATGCTTTCATGCAAGTCTCTAGGATCATGTATGGGCCATTTGCTTAAGAGTTGGACTTGATGATCTTTGAGAGTCCCTTTCAACTCAGAATATTCTGTGATCTGTGAAGTACACTTACAGGTGATGGCAGTCCCAGATGATTGATCTTAGTTGCTTAGTATGTCAGCCTTGTTTTCTTGGCCTGAAACAAGGGCAGTGGCTAATTTACCTCTCTTTTGGTAAGGAATCAAGGCCCAGGGCTCCATTGCCTGCTTTTTCTGCAGCTTGGACTCCTCTTTTCAAGTTATTGTTCTCCATGGAAGTACCTCAAATTCCACTTTTCGTGTGGTGCAAATAATGCGTGAGTTATCCAGTGTAATTGCTTGGAGATTAATTATTGTCAAGTGTTTTGTGTTCAGTCATCCTGGTCACTATTTTACCCTGTGCTCCCCCAGAGCAGTAGCCACCTCTGTTCTTACGAGCTGATACTCTGTGTGCTGCTGGCCTCTCTGATGCCACAGCATTGTGTTCACTACCCTCCAGCTTTTGAATGTGCTTGTGGAGTTCGAGAGCTGCAGACAGGATGAACTGCTGCACTCTCAATAACACATCCAACTTGTCAAGTCAAGGCAGACAAGCACTTTAGTTCACATCCTCTGATGTGTACAAAACAACACATTAAATCATACAAATGTGATCTGATCTGAAATGTTAGTTCTGTATGTTGTTTTTGTATGAGTGTCTTAATGATTTCAAATTTGTCTGTTTTTTGGATTTTTTAAACAACTTCTACTCCCCTCACTTCCCCACGGATGTTGTCAAACAAGAAAATGTGTCTAATGCTGCAGCAGTGGAACTTAATTCTAAATAAAAGGCCTTTACTTTTTCTGGTTCAGGTCTACGATATGTATTTCAACAAGAACAAAATTACTAGATACTAATGTATCTGGTGCCTTTTCAAATGTGCAGGTTGTGAGGTTTTTTTGTTTGCATTTTTTTGGGGCGGTGTTTTTAAGTACATGAAACCAGGAAACTTATTCCTGCTTGGCTACAAAGATCAACCCATGTAATTTGTAAGACTGTAGTTCTGTGATTTCTTTATCTTAGAAACTTTTGCAGTTGCCATTTTCTTTTTCAGTCACAAAGTAGATACCTTGAAGTTCAATACTTAGAACTTGATTGTGGAACAGGAATGCTGGTGCCCAAAAGCCTTCTGTGTTGGCATTGAAAACTTGTGTCTAGCTGCTGCTTGAAACCAAGACAGCAGACCCTTATGTCTAGGGGATATTGCTGCCCTCTAAAAGCAGCACAAACCCCTTCAGTTTTGTCAGGAACTAAAGTCTGGGTTTTGTTGCTGTTTTTTTGTTGGGATTTTCTTTTGTTTGTTGTTGATTTTTTTAAGTAGTGTTGGGAGAGTATGGCTCTGTGAGCAGACTATTTGGTGAGCCCTCTTTCCATAAACAATTTTTGTCTTGCTCAAGGCACTTGGCAGTTGCAGAGCTGACAAATGCCTGAAAGTCAGTTAATAAATGCAGGTGCTTGTAATTGCTAATGAATTTCATTTCTGGAGTGGGGAAAGACTGAATCAAAGTCACTAAGACACTTGCTCAAGTTATCTGTTGTAGGTGTAAGTTAGTTCCTAGTCTAAAGTTGTGTTTATTTTGTTTGCAGTGGCATGCTCTCTCCCGTGAAGAACAAGCAAAATACTATGAACTAGCTCGTAAAGAAAGGCAGCTACATATGCAGCTTTATCCAGGCTGGTCTGCAAGAGACAACTATGTAAGTCACACACTTGAAGGTTCTTTTTTTAAATTCACTTTCTTTTTGTAACTTGTTAAATTATTATTATTATTATTTCTTCTTTTTCTCTATAACTTGTGGAAGTCGTGGATGAGGGATGGTGAACATACATGTAACATAAACCTTATATTTGTTTTCACTTCAAGCACCCAGAAAACTTGAGATTTTGTTGTTGTTGTTGAGATGTTTCTTATGAAGCTCACAGTTTTTGAGGGGAGAAAAATAACATGGAAAGATTTTTCCTAAGACAATGGCCAGTTCTGTCTGGAAGCTCATGTACTGTACAGGTGTGAATTTTCCATCATTTTCTATTTGATCACTTATTATCCAGAAATCTTTCTTAGACCTGAGAAAAAAACGGGTGTCTTGCTTTCAAGAGAACTGCAAGCCCAGGGGTCTCCATGCAGACTGAACTTTAGCTGAAAGTAATTCATAATGGTCCATCTGTGCAAATCTTGTAAAGTAACCTTCATGGTAGAGCCTGCTGTTATACATGTATATATGTACGTTTTCTTACAGTTACTCTTGTTTTATAATTAAATATCAAACAAGTGTTCATAGCACATCGTACAGCCTGCACTGCATGGTTACACTATGGTGCCTACAATGAGCTGTCAGTGTAGCCAAATTGGATGATAACAAACTCAGAAGCTGCAATCCTGAGAGATTGATCTTAACCCGAGGTCTGGGCTACTTTCTCTCCATTAGATGTGACACTGTCTACGGGGATAGGAAGTGTACATGCTATATCTGGCTCAGTTTTCCTTCTGCATTAGGGTGACAGTAGTTTTTCTCTACTTCAGTGATGCCTTTGGACATTAAGGATTGAGGTACCTAAATACAGTGTTAACAGAAACTGTAGAAACTGGTACAGAATGCATTGACACAGAAACTATTTGATTATCTCTGAAGGAAAGGCCCCAGTCTTGCTGACATGCATGCCCAGTTTTGCAAGCGCAGACACAACTGTAAGCCCTAGCAGCTTCTTTCTGTCTGTTTTATACAGCCAATAAACTGTCCTGACATTACACAGGTAGGGTTTATTTCCAGTAACCAGACCGTGTCAACAGAGCTGTCTAGAAGTATAGCTGGGAACAAACAGGGTCTTAGGGAAAGACTCCCTGGAAACAAGGGGATTTCGCTTGTCTCAAATTTACGTGCTGGAAAATCACACAACTTAGGAGTCTTGTCAGCTCGTGCTTTCTGGGTATCAGGCTTCAGGATGGGCCTGTGATGTTTGGTCATGTTGGATTTGAGACCCCTGTGTTCTACCCCAGCCTATGCCACACGGCACAAGCAGTGGACCTGTGGTCTCTTAAATGTCTTGACAGACATTTGGAGTGTGTGAGGTAGCACGTATGAGTTATCTCTTTGATGTACTTCCAGCCTACATCTTGTGTAGAAGTATAGCTCTTACATACTCCAGCCCTGTGTGTTACAATCAAGAACTCTGCTGGCTTCCTCTTGCAGCCTTCCCCTCTGCCTTTCCAGGAATACACACTGCAGTGGTGATCAGATGGTGACCATAAGAGAGCACAGTTTTATCGCTGAAACATTTTCAGATAGATACCACCTTTTTTTTTTCCTCTTCAGTTTTTCTAACTTAAGCAGTCAAAACGTGAAACTGTATTAATTTAGCACAGGTATTACTGCAGTATTTTGAGGGTTGGAAGTGACTTGAGGAGTGGTTCTTCTGTTTCACAAAACAGTACAAGTAAAAAATATGGACTGTTTGGTTTTAGTTCTGTTTTGGTTTGCCTGGTTATTCAGGATTCTAGGAATTTCAAGAAAATGTTCAACATTGTTATTCAGCTGTTGAAACTATATTTTTCATATGTTTTTATTACTGATACCCAAAGCAGTCATGCAGAATTGTGTGATAGACATGAGAAGCACAGTGTTTTCACAAGGTGAGGGTGTCTGTGTGTGCTGCAGTTGTCAGAAACTATCTTAGTTGGGAATGCTGACAACTAGTTTTCAGCCTGGCCTTCTATTCCTTCACTTGTGTCATCTCATAGGTAGATTCCAGATCAACTTTCAGTATGTTTTAGCACTTGAAGTCAGCCTGACATAGAGAATAAAACAAATTTTCCTCCTATGATTTTTCCATGTTAACATCTGCACTAATGCACTTCCCTCTGTAAAGAAGTATTGTCTTGGTGCCTAAGTGATAAAGTATATTGCTGTGAGAATGCCAGAGCCCTTGAAATGTGCATTCCAGTTTCTAGTCTTGGTCCTGATGCTCACAAGGCATTGCCCAGCCCTGTTGCCAGCCTTGGGATAAATAAGAACAGAAGCTTGAGAGTCAGGCAGGCCCACGCTGTCCGAGCAGACTGGAGACTGCTTAAGTTCATGTGCCGAAGCTTCACTGTAGCCTGTATTCGGAGTCTTCACTTGCTGTCTATCAATCAGTGAGCACTGCAGGGGTTTGAGATCGTTTCTCACATCACCTGCTGTCCATCCCATCACCTTGCAGAGCTAGCTCATGGAAAGATGTGTCCCAGCACCTCAGCCCTTCCACTCTCTGGCCACTGTGTGTGTGGCATGCTCTGTGCTGGGACATGTAGCTGCCAACCAGGAGAGTGAGGGGCCAGAGGATGGGCAGCAGGCTGCAGCCTTGCTCACACCAACTGCACCAGCCTTTACCAGAGCTCATCTGTTACAGCCTGTATGGAGGCTTCTTTAAAATATAAATGGATATTATTTTTTTCTTAAAACACACACAAGAAGCTGTACAGGGCAATAAAGACAAGCCATATGGAGGAATATCAAAGCAGTACTTACGGTGATGCAAGATGATTGGGGTTTAAAATTGTGGGTCTAAGCTGACCTTTTGTTTCCTGACAGACTGTGTGAAGCAGGAGCTGTGGCCATTTCCGTAGATGGGGGTGCAGGAGAAGGCTGAGGGTGTAGGTTGGCATGCTGGGGCCAGTGTGGTCTCCCAGAAAGACAGCTGCCAGGCATTCATTGGTGTCCTGTACCTCAGCCAGGTTCAGGATGCTCTGCTGTACAGTCTCTGCTGTTTGGTTATTGCAGAGCACGCTCTCCAGGCACAGCCACACCAGACTTGGCTTTTGTTCAGGTACGAGGATTATCAGAACAGTTTTAGTTGGCTGGTTTGCACCCTGGGGACAAATCATGGTTGTCCTAGGTACTTTAAACACCTTGTCTGCTCCTACCATGTATGACAGTGTAGGTATCTGAATGTGTGAAGAGTTCTTGTAAGAGCCATAAATTATGGTATCAACATACATGTCATCATATTATTGAGCGTGAGAAGTCTTTTAGGTGCTTGTGGCTGCCAGCATTAGTTGAAAAACTGCCAGAAATTGTAATTCCATGTGGATGTAAATATATGTATTGCTGATGTGCGTATTTCTCCCTAGGTGCTGAGTGCAAACTTTGTTACCATTGAACCAGTTGAAAGTGGGATAGAAAAGCCACCCTGAAAATAATTGGTTTTACCTCTAACAGCTTTCTCAGTGTCCAGATGACTTGCTGTGAGGTAAACGACAAAAAAAAGTTCTGTGCATGTAATAGTATGATAGAATTTCCTATTTTTTAGGGGAAGAAAAAGAAGAGGAAGAGAGAAAAGTTGCAGGAATCAGCATCAGGTAGGCCATGACCAACTCTTACTTGCCATTCACCTCAGGTATATTTTAGAAACCAGGGCTTGCGCTATTTAATTCTTACAAGCTTTTGTCTAATACTTGCTTCTGATGGATGTTTGAAGATACTTCACTTGGAATGTAAGCTTGTGAACATGCACACAACTCATGCCTCCTTTCCCTTACACCTTTCTGAGCAGCAGTCCTGATGGCATCAACATCTTTGGCTGAACTTACACATTGCTGCAATCACCATCCTGTTTTACCTTTGCTTTTCTCCTCCATCAGTGTTGTATCATCTTTAGACTTAACTATGTCTCAAATACTGTGTGGCACTATTGGACACTGGAAACTTTACACAGACCTTTTGTAGTAACTGTATTTTTTCTCACTGTATTTTACATTTCTTTGTACACTAACAGCTGCCTAGTAGATTGGCTAAAAGCATCAGTGAGGTCTCCTCTTTGCCTGTAAAATATATATAAAGAAACCTATTTTCCCCAAAGAAAAAATGGCTGGTATAAGAACCATAAAAAAACCCAAACAACAAAATCAAAAAACACACACAAAAAAGTCCATGTAACACTGTAGGAAACAAACTTATTTGGAATGTGCAAAAACTCTGTAACAGAAATTTGTTAAAGGAAAACAATCTTCTACAGGTACAGGCCCCAGAATGACAGCTGCCTACATCTGAAGCATGGTAAGAACATCTCTAAAGCTTTCCTGCTGATAAAACTGAATTGTAAAATAAGCCTTCATATAAATTTTATACAATAATATGAATTTAGCAAAAATTGCAGAACTATCATATCCCAAAGCTAATGTTACTTTGATTACTCATGGTTTTTATACCGGCTATCTATTAAGTGTTCACCATTTCAATGCTTAACCGTATTATTTTCAAATTGACCACACCTCACTGACTCGCTGTAAGTCTGCCTGAGAACCGGGGATGGGTTTATTAAGCAGTGCAAGCCCTCCCAGTCTGTCACAGCTCGTAAGAGGAGGTTAGACGCTGGCTTTGGAGCACAGTTTGTGTGCTGACATCAACAAGATTCTGGCTGACTGGGTACACCTTTTAAAAACAATTTATTCACCTGTATACTAACAAAACAGCTGCTGTGAAAATGGGACTGTATTTCAGTTGTTTCAAGAATTTCTCCCACAACTGTACAGTGGTTTTTTCATGTGTAGTGTAGGTTGGGGTTTTTTGTGGTTGTTGTATTTCCAGTATGTGTTTTCTTTCTTTATATCATATTCTCTGTACTGAGGGTGGAATGACTAGTGATTACATTTATGCAATAACACTATCTAGTCAGCGTGTGAGTGCACACAGTACCACAGCGAGATTCTAATTTCTCAATGTCTGTGTTGGAAGGCTAGTCCTTCTCTTCCTCTCAGTGTGATGTGTTTCCTAGTAGGAATGACATTAATTTGAAATAATAGTTGCTTCTAAACTCTCTAATTAACCCAGATTGCTCTTGGGAGATCCCCAAGAATTCCAGGAATTGTGAAAACAACAACAGCAACAAACTTTCTAAACTCACCTACACACTGTATCAGAAATGGACTCTCTCTCCTCTCTTCCTCTGCCTTGTTTGGCCACAGCATCCCTGTGGCACTTGATATAGTCAGCAGAGCAGGTTCGTATCAGCCCTCTGCTCTGCTTGGACTTAAAGCCAGAGAAGGCCAACTTCAGTTTCCTGTATGCAGTGTGTCAGTCAGCAGTCAGCATGATTCAAGCCTCTTCGGAAGTTATGCCATTATGCTGCTTAGTCTTAGCTTGGTTAAGATAAGACTTCGGAGGTTTGTTTGTTTTTTTTTTTTTAAAGCTGAAGTAAAGTGAAAAGGCAAAATGTGTGCTCTTTTTTTCTTCCTAATAAGCAGAAGTTTTTCAGGCAAGCAGACAGCCTTGCCCTTTGCAGTATGCCTGAGTCATGCTGATTTGAGATTGGATTGTGGCATTGGGGGTTTTGTAGCCTATACAACAAATGTGGCTATAAAGCATCATTACTTAGCGCATTATACCTACTGAAAAAAAAGTGCTTTAACCTTGAGTTTTATAATTGATATTTCAGCTTAGTTGTCCAGGTCCATGATTGTTTTGAATATTTTCCCCTTGATCTTAACACAGGAGCAGTAGGCAAAACACTCACAATTTTATCTGAATTGATGCAGAGCACTTGATTGGGATTGGAATATAACTAAGGTTCAAGTGACAGCTGAAAACCAGGGAATATTTGGTTTCTTGGATGCCTTACAGTCTAAGGAGGACTGTTTTGCCTATGCAGAACTACTTTCTTTAGTTGGAGGTTCTCTGCATTTTCTGTATTAGATGTTGAATGTTCTGAGTGTGGGGGTTTTCTCTCCCTTTGACCCTTACACTCCTGCCTTCCTGCCTTCCTCGTAGACTTTGTAACAGTGTGGCAACTTCTGGCAATATCTGTCTCTCTGTCTTCAGGCAATTTGTAACACAGAGTAAGAAAGAGAACAGTAGCATGTTCTTCCAGGGAAGGGGAAGTGTGCTGTAGACTCCATATATGCACATGAAGGCAGCCTGATTAGGTGTTTCATGCTGAGTGAATGATCTGCACTTGAGATGTACAGATGTGCTCTTGCTGGAAGTAAATGCACGGAATGATTTAGGGAACCTGAATCAGCCAGACTTCAAAGTAAACTTCTGAAGGTTAAGACTCTTTCTCTCTGCAAGCATAATCCAAAGAATGTTTTGCCCATGAGCATAATATCTTACCAGGCCCACAGCAGAGCTGTTGTAGTCTTTACTGGATGGAGATAGTAAGTTTGGGAATAGCTTTCTTACTTGCACGGATGGTGTAAGGAAGAGGGAGAAGGAGGGTGGGAGGTCTGGGAAGGAGACAATCGTTCTGTTATCTGAGAAGAATCAGAAATGAGTAGGTGGCAAGACCAAAGAAAGAATCTCAAGATCAGCACAAAGGAGATCAGCCAGGCCTGTAATTACAGTGATGTTAAGTGAGAAGGGTGAAATGGTGGGAGGGTTGTGTAGTGGGATGTTCAGAGGAAAGTAACGGAAGAGACGCAAACAGAAATGATTTAAGATACTGTGAAAGTTTTGGGTGTGGGCTTTTTGTTGGGTTTTTTTTGTCCATGAACATTCATCAAGTAACTGATTTTTAAGGTGGACCTCTAGTCCTGCTTTTTGACTTGGACATGATTAGAGTAGTAAAGTCAAGGTGGTAACATTAAGTTGCCCCTTTTCCAAGAGTTGTACACAGCAGTAAGTGTCTTATGGCTTCACTGCTTAGGATTTAACTGAGTTCTGTGATCTCCAACCTGCTGAATGGCCAATTTGTAAAACACTTCAGAATGCTTTAGGAATACTGTGACCTTGTGCTCCAGTCTCCACTATATTATCCTGGGGTACTCCAAAGCATGTCCTTCAATAGTTGTGGAACTGTCCCAAGAAGGATTTTTTTTGCAGTTGACATGACCCAACACAATGTTTGAAATAACTTCAATTTATTGAAGAAAAAACTCTTATATATTCTCTTCTTTTGGAATCAACCAAGAGTGGAATTAGATCTGATAATGCTAAAAATAAATTGAGGAGAGGCCAGGAGGAAAGGAGAGATGAGGAAAGCTAAGATTAAGGACAATGTAGAGATCACCTGTTGAGCACCTTTCCAAAAGGTGACTGTTTTCTTTTTATTTTAAGCACAATCTTCTAGAGGATTTGTAAATAGGAGCAATTATGTGTTGGAAGTGGAAATTTCTAATTTTCTACTCAGTGTGACTTTTAGAAGAAAAAAGAAAGGTGATTTTTAGGATCTCATCACTATTTTGAAATCAGCAAGGAAATAGAAGGGTGCTGACAAAAATTCCTCCAGATTGTTCTGCAGCATGGAAATACTTAACTTCTTATGACTTGCTCTGTATGGTACTGCAAAAGGCACATCATTCGACATATGGCAGGATGCAATTGGGAAACTACATTATTTAACACTGTGTTTTGGCATATCTTCAAGGGCTTAAAAGAGTGATAGAAAAGCTTAATAGACACTTGAAAACCTGTGAGAAGTATATTTGTGGCTTGCAACATTCCATGACAATTAGCATCTACATTAGCAAAGCTTTCAAAACTAAGAAAACTTGACTAATACTGATTTGCAATCAGAAGTACTTAAAAGGATCAGATTAAGACTGTTTAACTTTGAACAATTAATTATCTTAACATTTCAAACTTCCTACATGGAAATTGAAGCCAAATTTCAGCTCGGAAGTGATTTTTGGGGTAGTAATTTATGACTGGATTATGTTTTTCCTATTACTTAGAAAAAAAAGTGGAGTGAGGCTGTAAAAGCAGACTATAAAGTGAACCAGCCCACAGCCAGAATACTGTGGAAAAGAAGTGCCTGATGACTGTGGTTGTGGTTGACCATGGGTTTCTGGCTGGCATCTGAGAAAGGACATGCAAAGAGGATGTGGTACCTTGCTTTCTGAGCCATGTTTTCAAACCTGGCTTGTCCGGTGTTCTTGAAATTGCTGCTGGAGTAGTTCAAATTGAAACAAATGCTCCACCCCTTCCCTTAGCTCTTGACTGCTCAGAAGCTTTAAACAGAGCCTGGAGAACTTACATAGAAGTTAGTCTGTGTGAGAATGTGTGTGTGGTGTTGGTGGTGCGGAGATGTGTCCTGATTTGCTTTAAAAATTGTTTCCTGTGTGACCCATGTTTCCCTGTTCCCTGTTTTGCCCATGAATAACGGCCTTCAGCACAGACAAGAGGGACAGACTGATCAGAAAAAAATTTTCTGGATAGAAATATTTATATTATTAAAAAAAAAAATTAGTACAGCCCTCAGACAGATCATGGCTTGGGTTGAATGGGACCTTAAAGATCATCTAGTTCCAAGATCCCCCATCATGGGCAGGGACACCCTCCACTAGACCAGGTTACTCAAAGCCTTATCCAATCTGACCTTGAACACTTAGAGGGGTGGGGCAACCTCTCTGGGCTTCACCCTCAAAGTAAAGAATTTCTTTCCTAACATCCAATCTAAACCTATCCTCTGTCAATTTAAAGCCATGCCCCCTTGTCCTATCACTACATGCCCCTGTAAAAAGTCCCTCTCCAGCTTTCCTGTAGGCTCCCTCTACGAACTGGAAGGCTGCTATAAGATCTCACTGAAACGTTCTCCAGGCTGAACAACCCCAACTTTCTCAGCCTGTCTGCAGAGGACAGCTGTTCCTGCCCTCTGAGCATCTTTGTGGCCTCCTCTGGGATTGCTCCAACAGGTCCATGTACTGCTAATACTGGGGACCCCAGAGCTGGATGCAGTGCTCCAGGTGGGGTCTCACCAGAGCAGCACAGAGGGGCAGAATCCCCTCCCTCGCCCTGATGGCCACAGTGCTTTGGATGCAGCCCAGGACCTGTGTGTCCCTCCTGTAACTTAATTCTGACCTGTCACTGATCTTGCCAGGATGAAAGTCAGAAGCCCTCCTCTCTTTCAGGCTCTTGGACTACAAGGGAAAGGTCAAAAGAGCAAACCCGAAGAGAAGCCACAGCCCTGTGTGGGTGACCGGTACAGAGGGGCATTGACTCCTGCTGGGAAAGGTGTGGCAGAGCAGACCTAGGTCCCTGCTTCCTTTTACCAGTCTGGTGGAGGTTCCTTGTGAAGTGCAGGAGGGAGGAAAGGAAGGAAGAAAGGAAGTGTATAATAGCTATTTTGGGTGCAGTCAGAGCCTATGGGAGGGGTTAAAGGTGAGGGTATTAGCAAAGGTTTTAAAAATAAAGAACAGCAGAATACTTTTAATTAAACAATCATCATAGATACGGGATTAGAGAAATAAGAAAAAATGTTAAGGACTTCTGCAAAATAGGTGCAGCATGGTCAGCTATGAAGCTGGTCTTCAGCATTTCATATTTTAAATTGACACTGAAAAACGGGAAAAATAGGTAATTCAGGAGGTGAACGTATGTGTTTATTTTGTTGAAGATGCTCAGGTTGCAGAACCTACTGTGAAATTATAGAGATGCTTAATGAAGTTTGAACTCAACCACATTTACAAGTGATTAAAAAACCCTATATTGTTTCGCTTCTGAGGTATTAGCAGTAGGCATCTTGGGCTAGAATGAAGGAGAGCAGTGGGACAACTATTGTTCTAACTCTTCCTGTGGGATAGGGTGGGGACAGGGAATTGACTGCTGGTGCACCATTCTTCTCTGGATAAAAACAGTGTATTTTGGTGGATTTAGTAAACTCACCACCAGACTGAGAATTCTAAGGTCATGAGAAAAACTGTAGAAACAAACTGTTTCATAAATAAGATGTAAAGTTTTGAAATGTTGTTTCCTTTCCAGCTGGAAGAAAATTTCAGAATTTTAGTGTGTTTCTCAGGTCTGTATTGCATTTTCACTTTTTTTAGTGCATTTTCATGAAAAATTTCAAAATGAGGTTTTGATATTGTGTTCCTGACCAGCTAGAAAGTAAGTTTTTACCCCACTGTCAAAGTATTTCCCATTTGTTTCTGGAGACTAAGCTTGGGTGAAATCCGTCTTCTGATTTCAACAGAATTTTGTCAAAGCTTAGCAAACCCTAACATACCCTAGCACTGAGTTTTCCTTCCATTTGCCTCTGATTTTGGAGATTATGATTGAAGAGGTCTTCTGATATACATGAATGCAAACCCAGCCATCCTGAAGACAAAACTAACCAAAAGAACAGAACAAAACCAAAGAGCTTTAACTGTGATATTACAAAAGTCACTGCTAATGGTGCAAACCTGGTCGTAGCAGTCAGCTCCTTAATCCTCTACTTTAAGACTTTTTTATGCAAGTCATCTTTTAAATCTCTGACCCTTTACCTACTTGTAAAGACTGTACCATATGGACAATTTTGAAAGCTTGCAGATTGGAAAGCTCTACAAGGAAGGAAGCTCATAGCACAGCCAGCTGAAGCACCACTGTCTGGCCAGTTAAAATATGAGCCTGGTAAGTCAATGAGACATTATGGGCTTCAGTCAGAGCTTCCAGGCCATGAGCTTTCAGCTCCTCCTTCCAGTGGCAGGAGCAAATATTGGAAGCATTTGTGCAGTGAAGGCGTCATTGGCACAGGGTTGTAGTGTGTGAGCAGGGTTAGGGGCAACTGAGGACAATGGTACCAGTGACCTTTTCGGAATTGGTGTTCTTGCCACAGGCATCAGTACAGTGGGATCAGGGATTAAGAGAACTAAGTAAGCTTAAGTGAGCAGAGAGACATAATTTCTGAAGTTGCTTCCTCCTTGCAAAAGTTACAGGATATGTGTTCCCTCATTAATATTAAATTGTATCAGAGTTAAACTCTGGAGTTATGAAAGCTTATCTATCCTTCATCTCACCTGAAATTGCACGTGCTGAAATGTTATTGCAAAAATAACTACACAGAATTAGTTTCTATGGTGTAAAGGCAAATGCACACACTAGGTGGGACTACATTTTGATGAATAGTTGGTTTTCTTACCATATGTGTGTCTTTTGAGGTACACAGACTTTCTGTTGTGTATTTGGACCAGTAGAGATTTTATGAGATGACTTAATTGCATCAAAGTTGATATGTTTTAATTCTGTAGTGGTTTCTATGTACTGTCGTCTTATGCTTGTAACATTGCTCTGTAGATGCCTGTGTGTAGAAGAGTTAGTGGAAACTCAGGAAGATATTCAGGTTACATCTGACTTGCCTTTGGTTTCATGAAAGCAGCTATTTAAATTATTCCATGTAGCAGAAGATTTAACTGTTGAGATTGTCTTTCAAAGCACAGTGTAAGTTCTAACCTATGTTTAATGGTGGCAGAAAAAATTATCTACAAAGGAAACTGTACCTGTGTTACTTCTTTCTTCTGAAAGAATTTTCACATACTGCTTTACCAATACCTCAGGTCTTCTCTGTTACAGCAGATGAAAACTGAAGTAGCAATTTCAGTGCCCCTAGCTCAATCTGGAAAACAAATAATTTAAAAAATAGTCTTCTGAATATTTGTCATATGCCATAAAGATACAAAAAGGAGACAAGCCTATTTCTTCCTCCCTCTTCCTCACATTTAGTATACTGTTCCTCTTTAAGAAGCTGCTAGAAGCTGTTTAGAGGCAATGTGGTTTTTATTACAAACATGGAGCCTCTCTCCCCTCCCACCAACAGGAAAAACATGTCCTGGGTCTTCCAGTAAGATAATTTTAAAGATTCTAGCTTGTTGATAGGGCTTGCAGTTTTGTGCTGCCTATACCAGGGGCTTTGATAAGAGCCACACCTGCTTGGCATCATTGATGTCAGCTGCACAAAATGGGAACCCTAAAATGCCTGGTTTTCCATGCTGAAACTAATCTGCTGTGGAAAAAGTTTCTGATTTGGGAAGGCTGGGGAAGGAATATTCCTGCTGCTGACTTAATGCATCTAGCTTAGGTCACACTAAGAGGACAGAAGTTAAGACTCCAGGCTACACCTGTGGTTAATGCAGAGGTATTTTCAGGGGCAGTTTTTTCAGAGCATTTAAAACATCAGTGAATAATTTGCTGTTGGAGTCTGCATTCATAGTTACCAGCAATGGGCCAAGGTTAAAAGTAGCAAGGGGTTGGACATACGAAGAAAAACTTCATACTGATATAGTTTCAACATGGCAGCATCTGTTACAGTTTTAGGGTACAATTTTATGTCATTTTGTTGGATACAAAGGCAGCTTAAAAAGTTTCCTCTGCTGCCTGCTGGTATGCAGCTCTTGTAGAGAGGGCTTTTTCCTGTCTCCTGTAGATCCCTCTGTCCATGTTCTGTAACAGCTTGTGGGACCCTGCAGCAAATAGGATTACTAAAATGACTGGGGTTTTGTTTGGAGGTGCTTTTTTTGTTTAGAAACAACAAAGGTTGTGGAGTGTTTGTTTGTGTTAGCCCTGAACATCTCAAGGATCTGGATTGGGCTAAACCCACAAACCATGGCACAGCTGGGCAGGAAGAGGAGCAGACTGCAGTGCTGGCATCTATCTGCCTGTGCCTGAAACTCTCTCCAGCTCTGCTGTTAAAGAAAACACAGTGGGACTTCACAAACATCATGAACTGCCCTGGTAAATAATGACTTGGTTTTGCATAGTGGGGTTTCTGGAGTATTGAATAAACCCTGGCTGGCAGTGAGTCGAACATGTTCATTTTGGACTTGCAAAGAAAATGACAGTTTCAGCTTTTGGGTCCCTGAATTTGCCATGTTGTTTGAAGTATCAGATTAAAAGACAGATTTGGACATGGACTATTTTCTTTTTTTAAAAAAATGCATGTAACTACCTGTTACATGTAGTCTGGTCTCTTCTTAGAACTGTATCCAAACAATGTGATGGGGAAAGGTGTAGAAAAAAAGTATCTCATTTAAAATGTTACTATTGCTTGCCTTCCACGAAGGTCTAGGTTATCTCTTTTACTCCATATTTACTTCTGTACTGACCCAGAAACTCTTGACTTTCTTCAGTAACTTTTTCTGATCAGCATGACCTGGACGAAGCTGCATAATTCTCTCCCTTGTTCTAGAAAAGTTAAAAGACTAGAGGAGGAGCATAAGACCTTTGCAGACCCACCCTTCAATCCATCTCATTCCGAAGCGTGCAGACGACTTCTGATCCCCTTGTGATCCCCTCAGCCACTGAACCCAGGCTTGCTAGGAAATTTTAGTTTTACTGTAGCGATTCCTGAATTACAGTTTTATCACTTCAGTAGTAAGGCTTTTCTTTTCGCACTGCATTATTCTTGAATCTTATGTCTGTTTCTTTCTCGAGGTGTTGTTTTCTTTTTCTTTTTCCCTTTTCCTTGTGCAGTCAGAGGTACACTGCAAATGGCACAGACAGTGTCTCCTATTGTGGCTCAGGCACAAGACTTCACATATGTAAAATGTGACTTGCAGCACTTTCTTTGAAGCCTAACCACAGCCAGGGAGCTGTAATTGCAGTCTTTGATTTGTGCCGACTTCACTTGTGGATTGGGCTTTGCTAGGGCATGCCTCGCCTAGCGAGACTTCAGCTGCAGCCCCCCAGTGAAGCCTTAGATGTGGGAAGTCTTCTGTCTCCTTAGCACATGCCTGTGGTTTCTTGAAAAGAATCCTGATTTGACCTGTTTTATATCTGTAAGGCAACACCATCATCACTCATATTTTTAAAGTATTATTTGGTTTATCAGCAATAGAAGCAATTTCCAGCGTGTAGCCTTAATGTGCAGCTGGGGAAAGGCTGGGTTCTAGATGCTGTTTTCAGGATAGCTACAGTGTAATTTGCTGTACTGCAGTATTCACTTGGAAATAAAAATACGTGAGGCTTCCCTGTGCCTGTCCCCTTCTAGAATCACCGTGGTGTCTGCAGCCTCTCTAGCAGAGCTGGGCATAGTTAGGAGCTATGGAAAGGAGGGAGGCACTGCAAAAGCTGCCTCTGGATTGAGAAAGAAGCAATGGCCGCTGTTGGAAAAAGCTGAGGGCCAGAGCAAGGCCACAGTCGTTATTTTAACCTCTTGACTTCAAAGACAGCTTGCTGGTAAGGGAAGGGGGGAGGAGGCAGGGAACCATCTCAACAGAAGAGCATTTCATTTCCTTCAATGAAGTAGACATTCCTGGCTGCTAATGGGGAGTAGCTCTGAATCACAGCGCTTGTATCAGACTGCTGTGAACTACTGGCCTGGCGCCTCAAGGCCATTCCTCAACAGGAAGCTGAATGTTTTCATGTAAGACTGAGAGGAAAACCTTCCCAGGAAGAGCAACCTGGACCAAACCTTTGAAAATCTGGGATGAAAAGGCACAAAATAAATATAAAGCTGCGGGGTGCTCTCCCCAGTGTTTCTCTGCTGTTTGCTTGGCCTCTCTTTCGTGCTCCTTGGAAAGGTAGAGCCCTTCGTAGCTCTTTGATCCGCACGTGTTACGGAGCACTGCGATACTTTATAAAAAATTAAAAAAAAAAAAAAAGGCAGGAAGCTCAGAAGGCTTTTTTTAGCTGGGACATGGGCTGGTTTTATGAGGAAATAGGAACTGAATTAGTCCACCTCTACTGAAATACAGACCACCTCTGTTGAAACTGCTGGTTTGCCAGTGGACTTCTAGCCATGCTGTTTAAGAGGCCTCAGTGGCTTTAAATGTCCTTTTGTGGCTACCAGCAGCAGGTGAAAATTATTGCTTCTGTACTAGGGATGGCAGTGTTTGGGTGAGGATGGAGTCTGTATCAAATCTAAGCTATACAGAACAGTTTGATATAAATTTGTGCGCATCTTTTTACCTTAGTCTGCAGCCAAACTTCAGTGTCCTCAACTTTCCATTATAACAATAGCCACGAGTGATCTCTGACAAGGAGTCAACTTGTTTAGTAAGATTTTGGGGCCTCAGCTTACGCTGGTTAAAATGAAAGGGTACAAAATGAGTTTTGGATGCTTTCTACCCTGGAGTACATGAGCCAGTGTAACTTCTTACTTGGGAGCCGTACTCAGCCCACAATGGGTGAAATGCTTTGTGTTGTAATGGTTTACATGGAAGCTGTAGAAGACGGGAGGTGGGTGCTCAGTTATAAATGGCCCTGGTTTAAATACTGCTGAAATGTAATGTAATGTAAAATCTGCTGACTAATTCAGCTAGTGGCTCTTGCAGGCTTAAGCACTCTATCTATTATGATTAGTCTAAAAGAAGTTTGACTTGTGGTTTAAACCATTTCTTCATAAACTTGTTCTGTCTTGTCTTGCGTGACTCAAGGTGCTGGCAGTGCCCCTTATTTATGTGACTAAGCATTTTGCGTTTCTTCTGGTGGAAATTTATTTACCTTCTCCAGTGAAGTGCATTCTTGTGCTAATTTTGATCATTCTCAAAAGCTTTGCTCATTGAACCCTCTACTTGTTTGGCAGTTGAGTAGTACAGGGAGACCCTAGAGGTTAATGTTGATTTTTCTGAGATATCAATAATCCCCAAACAGTTACTGGAGAGCATGTGTCCATAAATGTCTGACTCATTAGACAGATTTTGGGTGGAGACCATATTATAACCCACTTGTCGGGATCAGAAGGGCGCAAGGGTGATGGCTGAGTTAGCAATTGTGTAAATCAGCTGATATAACCCAGAGACTAGCGAGGAAGAACTGTTCCTCTCTGGATGAGGAATTCCTATTAGGCTTGTACTGTGGGCCATTTCACATGCTCTAAGAACATAAATCCTTCCAAGGTCCTAGTGAACTTTACTGCTAGGGAGGAAGGCCCATGGTTCTTAAACACCTGGAAGATGTTCCCTACCCCACTGAAGAGCAGAACAAATCCTCCCCAGTCATGAGGACGGATGGTAGAATCAGTGTTCACACAAGCCTCATCCACCACATTCCTCTACCAAACTGCTCGCAGAAGACAACATTTTTTCATTTCTGCAGGGAGTAGAGCTTGAGGCTCTGAAATAGAGGTTTAATTGACCTCAACCACTGCACTGCAGCACCAAAGCCAGAGGATGTCTAGTTTTGTAATGGTATTTGGGTCAAATGTTGTAAATAAATGAAATCCACTACAAAAGAGAAGTACTTCTGCTTAAAACCCCATCTTTCCAGTTGGTATCTCTTTCGAGTCCGAAGTACTTTCCATAAATATAATTGCAAACTTCAAGCAAAAGCAAGTAGTAATAAATTCTGCATTTAACTTTGATATTGTAATGCACATTCCACTAATACAGTTGTCATAAGAGTTCCAGTGACCCATCACCAGCTTCTTTGAAGAATTTTTTTTTTTAAAAAAGTCTTCATGTAGTCTTTATCACACTCTCACTCTCTCTCTCTCTTCCCCCCCTCCTCCCCTTTACTGTAGGTGGGAAAAGAAATGCTTTCTCAACTTGCAAAGCAAAGGCAGCGACACCAGGACCCCTTCTGGAGATGGAAGCTTGTTAAACCCTAGGTGTGTCCTTCATCCGCACAGACCACCCCCGAGGAGTCTGTCTAGGATGTCATTCACCCTGATGTCACTGCTAGAGACACTGAGTCATAAAGACAATCACTGCCAAAATCCTTCACTATCACGAGGTCCAGCCCCAATATAAATAGAGCAAATGAGCTCCTGGGTCAGCAGAGCAGCTTTTGTCTTCACCTCTGCCTTGCACCCTTAAGCCCCCGTCTCATCTGTGTCCATACTGAGTCAGCAAACACAGTAGCATGGCTGTCTCTGCCTGCTTCAGCCAGCAGAATAACGTAGACCACAGCTGCCCCATACAGCACATCGAGGAATGGAATTTGCCTGGACCAGGATGATGCGCTCAACCTTCTTTTTATTTAATGGTGCGACAGGATCAATTTTGGTTTTAGCTTTTTTTAAGAAACTTGAATGCTTTTATATTTTAACTTTTAGTTTGTAATTTCTTTGGTGTATATTTTACTAGGTATGAGCTTTTAAACAAGTGTCAGAAATCTGAAATGCTTTTTAAATAAAAAGAGTTTTTCTTTTTTTTTTTTTTTTTTTGCCAGAGGAAAAATCTGTATGGAAAAAAGGTGGCTGTTTTGTTAAACTATTTGTAACAAATAGTGGCCTCTCAGTCTATATAATACAGTGTCCTATAGAACTAAATAAATGTAACAACAATCAGCTGGTCAGTAGACATGTTAGTCTTGCATCATCTACTCTACTTATGTAAACATAAGCAATACATCCAGCAAATCTGACTGCAGTGAGTTCTCCTTCTCACCCATTCCCCTTCTCCTTGTAAAAAGCCCAGCACTTGAATTATTACTTCAATTGTTCTGTATTTGTATCTGTTTTTGTTAGCCTGTTAGTGGGATTTTATGCCAGTTGTTGAAATGAGCATTGATGTACCCATTTTTTAAAATAGTAAGGCACAGCCTTTGCCAAAAATACTGTCAACCAATTTTTTTTTGTCATTCCAGTTTCAGTTAATGTGCTGAGCATTTGTTTTTTTTAATAAAAGCTTTGTAATAAAACTAAAGTCAACTGTCTTAAAAATTGGCTTTAAAAAAAAAAAAAAAAAAAAAAAAAGAATGGTTTGTGCTAGAATCCCTCAAAGGTAGAAGCAAGCCCAGGAAGGCACAGTCACTTGTAAGGCTGAAGACTTTTGGCTCAGTCTTCTGTTGTAGGAAGTGCAATGTATCTGTTTGGCTGTTCGCTCATCTGAAGTGATATTGGAAAATGACTCTTCAAAAAGTGAGCAGAAGTCTCAGTTCCATGCCAGGAATAAGGAATGAGGAGACTCAGTGCTCCCTTGTGCTGCTCAGTTAGCTCTGGCCTAAATGGAAGTACTAAGGATCCCTCCATCTTCATTTTCCTAGCAAAATCTTAGTGAAGGGAGCAATGGTTTTAAACTGATGATTAGGAATATGGATTCCCTTCTTTATGGATGCAGTCCATGCCCACACAAGAGGTAGAGACCTACAGTTAAATTTTTTATAGCTGTATGAATTATCTCACAGCCAGGGACTGAAGCTGGCTGCAGAATCAGCTGTGGAAGGCCTGGTTTCATGGTCTGAGATCCAGAGTTGGCATGGTCTGCCTACTGTCAGTGGTGCCTGGGAGATGTTCCTGCCATAGCAAGCAGCACAGCTGCCTCACTTCTACTAAGGGACTTCAAAGAAAAGCAAATACTGGAGCCATAAACTAGTCCACAGATTTGTGAGTGCAAAAGAAATATTATGAACTGTACATTGAATCAGCATTCCTTGTATTCCAGCTCCCAAATCTTGTTTGGTGTGAAACTGGACTGAGTCAAGCTTAAGCTGCAAGAAATTACATAGGTCAGTTACTGCCTAAGGAAGCTTTGGAATTGAATTGTTTATAAATGACCCTTTAACTCTGTTGCATAAGAAATTTCATAATTAAAAATGTTATAAAACAGCTTCCTCTTAAACCAGTGTACACTGCACACAAGCCCAGATTTAAGGCTGTAACCAGCCTATTAGTTCTTACAATAACTATTTCTAGCAACTAGTGATTATGTTAAAGAAAAAAAGAAAAACAAGTGACCAGGCTCTCAGATGGCAGGAGAAAATATCTCTTGAGAGAACAGCAACTGTGTACTGGAGTTTTGCAAGACTTGGCTATGTTTCTATTCCATTATCCCAGCCTTTGCTGGAAACCTGTCTGGCTTTTGGTTTGGGGTTTGGTTTTGTTTTTTAAAGGGGAAAAAAGGCAAGCACTTAGTACAGTAATTGTTCTAAATCAAGGATTACTGCAGTAAGATCTGTAAATTACATGTTCCAAAGACAACAGTTCTTTTTAGAACTTTATAAAACATGACGACTTTGTTTAGATTTTTAATGGCTATTTAAAAAGTCATTTACCCATTCTGAAAAAAAATTGTTCCCCATAGAAGTGTTGGCTTTATGTAGCATATTGTCCCAAAAACACTGTTGTGAAATGTTGCCTGTCTT
The DNA here is from genome assembly GCA_013397935.1 of Dasyornis broadbenti. Classification (NCBI taxonomy): domain Eukaryota; kingdom Metazoa; phylum Chordata; class Aves; order Passeriformes; family Dasyornithidae; genus Dasyornis; species Dasyornis broadbenti. Next base: position 587,536 of record VZRN01005370.1, read on the forward strand.
AAGGATGAAATGTCTTTCAGCTCTAATAGTGAAGAAAAAGAATTTGGGAGCTAAAAATAGTATCTCTGCTGTTAACATTCAGTGAACAAGCACCACGTGTTGGGCTCATTCATAGATCAAAGACCTTTCACATATAGCAGCTATGGGAAAGGTTAACTAATATGCAAGGCTTAGGATACTGCCATGAGAGCACCGGAAACAGAGTAACCCAGCTATCCCAGAATACCCTCTGTGACTTGGGTCTGTTTCCTGCCCTCCCTTGCTAATTGGCATTTGTTCCTGTGAGACAAAAAGAGCAAACTGACCTGGGCGCCCACTGTACTATGTCAGCTTGTCAGTGGAGACAGATGACCTAGTAAAGGTAGCCAAAGGATGGTGTTACCCTAGCAGTAAGACTAGGTTTAAATCCTTGTGACACAGAATAAATTATTCCAGGTGAGACTCAAAACCAGCACCTAAATTCCTGATGTGCAATTTAGGCAGAAGTCAGAATCTAACTGCGTCTCTTTTGGATGCCTGAGGAGATGATTATCCTGTATTTCCCATGGAAAATGTCTTCACGGATTTAAATGCTCCTACCTAATGGCTGAGTTAATTATCCAGACACTTCTGTGCAAGCATTCACAAACCACTCTCTCCCCCCACACTTGGTACTGTGCATGTGCTAAAAGCAGTTCTTGCACGGATCACGGCATGGGTAGTCTATAAACACATGATTTACTCAGGACCTAGGAAGCACACAGCCTTTCCCCTCCCTCTCACCAAAAACAGCAGGCATAGAACAGGAGAGTTGAGCCAGGATTATTTACAGCTAATCAGGCTAACATCACAGGATGGTCTGGCTCCTCAGGCTTCTGGATCACCTGGATGAGAGCCATTTTCTCTGTGTTACATAAAAGAACAATGCTTCAGCTAACTTTGGCTTCCTACACAGCAAGTGATGACAGATTCACTAGTTGTGCTTATAGGGACTCACCAGCTCTACAGAATTATCTTCTGTTGTAGTTTCCGCTTTGGATTAGCCAACAGAAGAGGCAGCAACTTAGCTGTACTAAGGATAGCTCGATGCCTGGGTCAATTTGCAGCAAATGTAGGACCTTAAGGACCCAATCCTTGCTCCAGGCTCTAGGACAGCAGAATCCACAGCATCAGTTGTCTGCACTCCTTTGAAACCACTACAGTACACAAGGCTTTGAAGCAACCATTCTATTTCCTGGTGGCCTCCTGCCCTGATCTATGTGGCAGCTAACTAGGCTAAAGCAAGACTGGCAGAAAATGAAGGACACTGCTGAGACCAAGAAATGCCCCATACCCTCTCCCATAAGGCAGCTGCAGTTTGTTCCCTTCATTTGCAAGGGGACTAAGATGCAAGGAAGCCTCTCCTCCACCATAAGGGCCTAATACAGCGTAAAACATTAGAGGGGAAAGAAGTGTATCCACAAATAGCCAGAAGTCTGTCAGCTATGAATACACTTCTAAGTCAGGTCAGTGAAAAACTGCTGGGCTAAAAAGGAAGTCAGCCAAAAGGAGAGCAGCTGTAACAGGAAAATGGTCAGCTGTAAACACATTCCAAGATGAAACCAAAAACCTAGAAAGTATGCCTGAACACATTCATTTTTCCACTTGACATGTCCCTTTGAGTCTCCTCACAGATACGAAAGTCAGCTTTAGAAAGTCAAGCAAGCAAATGGGCATCTGCCCAGGAAAAGGGTCATATCTGCCAGAAATAGGGGAAATGAACCTCTTAATCACCAGTTTTTGGCCAGGTCAAAACAAGGAGTGAAATACTGCTCCCTGTCCTCCCAGATAAAATAGTCATACCTTCTGGCCATGGGTTTCAAATGATGCCTTCTCTTTGGCTGGAAGACTCCTCCTGCAACAACCATGCCTTCACTGAATCACAGAAGTCTGCTTGGCTGAGATAATCACTGCATACCTGGTCTGGGACACTAAGGTTTTTTTCTTGTGGATGATGTTCTAAAAAACATTTTGATAAACTCACCCATCCCACCTTCCAGAAACCCAACACATACAAATAAGCAACAGGTTCATTAACCTGTCAGCTATGGAAACTCAGGATAAACCAGCAGAGCAAGGAGAAAAATTTCTGCTTCATACTGGAAGATCAACTTACCCAAGAAGTGATCTGTCCTGTTCACTGTGCTGACATAATAAACTGTCTGTCATAATAATAACTGACATAATAAAATCTTCAGAAGAATAAGAAAAATTACATACTCCAAAATGAAATGATGGTCAAGAGAGTTATTTGGAGAGGCCATTCTTTGAATTTGTATGAATTTCCTACAGCTAAGAAAAGTGGCTAAAAAAATCATACAGGATATCTGTTAGGCTGAGTTAGGACACCTCTGTCTTTTAAGTGGGAGAGAAAAAGCCACAGAAACAAGGACTCAGATCTTGACAAAGCAAAATGCTATAGGATGGATTAGATTTTCTTGGCACCTGCCTGTGAAAGCGAAGTGCTGGGTAACAAAAGAGGAGACAGCACACAGCACAACCAACATGGCAGTGACTACATCCCTTGGCTGAAAAAAGCCTGAGATGGACAAGATTCTTACATTCTACATTGCTGCTTTTGCTACCCTGAAATGTTTACTTTTTACTCTTCTCCTGTGAAATCCCTTTAATTTTGTCATGACTAACATCAGCAGCAACAACTTCTTTCATTCTACACTCTATTAATCCTAAATTAATAGGCAGTAATCATATTTGCAAACAAATCATGGGACAGAACAGTCACTGCTTTTTGCCTGTAAAGATCTGATAGCTTCAAACTGTACTCTACTTTTTATGACAATATCCAGAAAGAATTCACAATCAAAACACCTTAATCTAATAACCCTCAACAAATTTAACCATGAATAGTTTTAGTCACTGTTTGAATGCTCAAATTTTATGAGGAAGATTTCACAGACGGTCTAAGTTTCCATTTGTGTGGGACTGGTATGATTTCCTAAGAACCTAAAAAGATGGACTTAAATCTAGCACAGGTCTAACGCCTACGCTGTATTTTCATTCAGTCCAGTTTGGAAATAAATACAATTTGAAGGAAGAATGGGGAGAAAGACTAGACAACTGAAGGAAGAATTTCCCTGCCTATCTGTTCCCCAAGCACATTTGAAGGTTGGTACTTCCTTAGCTCCCAGGTATGTTGTGAGGATCAGATACAATTATATGTAACTCATGTAAACCACAGACAGAAGAATTAAGGGATATTTTAAATGAGACACATGCAACTACACTACAGGTATAGTTATCAAAACAGCTATCACACAATTATATAAACATGGAATATACCGATTTATCAACCAAAATTCAAAGAATTCTTCAAATCACCTTACTCCAGCAGTTGTCTCAGTTGCTTAAACCTTTGCCATTTTTGCGTGGGAGATAGCTCACTTTCAGAGGCAATGGCAAGGGAATCGAGACAAAATGGAAAACAAAGCACAGAGAAAGCTGTTGGGTGTCGATTTAACGGCTGCACCTGAACTATTTTCTATTGGGCACTACTGCTGTTGTAGCATTACCCTGTCATGATCCCAGGGGAAGTGTGGAGAAATCCATGCGTAGGCTGAGGGTGTAACTAAGCAGAAGTAACAGCACACAGATAAGATGAAATGAAAAAGTGCTAACACCAGTTCCAACCACCCACCACTACCAGTTGAACAATGAAGACTAGGCAGGGCTTACTCACCTGTACCATTACCAGATTTCATCCAGTTTCTTTTACACATTGTGGCCAATACTTAATTAAGTGATTTGCAGATGACAACTCCTAATCAGGACAGAAAAGCCTTCCACGTTCTTTGCAGCATACAGTAGTTGGGGTTGAAGGATGTCCTTGGTAATTCACATCTTGAAATCACTTCTATTCAAAGATATCCAAAATCCTCTAACACATGCTGGATTTCCAGTTGCCAAATATCAAACATTATTACTTCTCTCTCCATTACCCAGCAGATTCAGCAAGTTCTCCAAAACGACTTCCTTGCTTGCAGAAGGTAGAGAATATGGCACTCATTTTAGATTGATTTTTAGATTTTATTTCCCCATTTCATGTAAATCAGTTGTAAGTTAAACTATATGCCTGTGGACTAGCACCACTCTCATAACATGAATTAAAGCAAATTATAAGTCAGACTGATACCAGCAATAGCTAAACCCAGTCGTATCTGTCACTGAGACATTTCATTCCCTAAAAACACAATAAAAGCAATTTTTCAAAATCAATTTTCACTACAAACTTTCCTCCTTGTAACATTAGAAACTTCTACCATTGTAGAAAAGCTCTGCCCTTTGCCAAAAAGCAAAGTGAAGTTAGTGCCTCTTGTACAATCATTTGACGTACTCATCGTTTGCTATCATTCTGTAGTGCCTATTGTACAATCATTTGACATACTCATCGTTGTTTGCCATTATTCTCCCGTTCCACTGCTATTTCAAATATTACGTATCAATAGGCTAAGCAATGGTTTCAGCTGTAAATGTGTGCAAATAGTCTTTAGAATATAACTCTGTTCTTGAGGTAAACTATATGTTTATCTTTTAATCTGTGACAACCAAATATCCTTACAAATTTAGATCCATGTAACAATACTGGCTTCAGTTCATAGATTTGCCAGTTTAGCATCAACTTAGGCAACAATAGCTTTCAGTCTAAGCCAAAAATAAAACATTAAGTCTCTAGGAAGAGAAAGACTTCTTCCTTAGTTTTAAGTAATGCTTTTGTTTAAAGCAATAAAAAAGATGATATCAAGAAAACTACTTATGTGAAATTCACAGCATCTTCTTTCTGTCCCCTCATATTCTCTCCTGCTAAAAGAAAAATTTACCATTTTAAAACCTTCATCTCTCTAGTACTAAATAAATTAAATTCTCCAAGTATCTTCTGCCTCTTACTCTAAAGTAAGCTATTTAAATGTCCATCATCAATCTCACACTTAACACACATTGCCATTTTCCTAAAAGTACCATGACTGGTTTTAGAATCCACTGCCTCTTTCAAATCAGCTCCCTCTCAATGAAGTACTTCCCTGCAGTCTTATTTCACCCATGCTCCTCAAAGGACTCGCAGAAGTTTTTTTAAGGCACTTAAAACATTATTTGAGTGTCCACTGCTCACTCTCTGACACTGATGTCACAAAAGCACTCAGAAATCCATCTGTAAGCAGTTGGACTAAGCCCTTGACTCAAAAGAAAGTGAAATGAGAGTGTGAAGAAATCAGGAGGCTGTATTTTTTTCAGACTGTCAGAAGCACAGTCTGATTGCTACTGTCTGAAATGACTAATTAGCAAGAGCAGAATTTTGTTCCTACAAGTAATTGTGTCCAAGAAAGTAGACAAATAGGAAACAGAGGAAGAAAAGTATGAAAGTTGCTGTTTTCTTTTACATTTTCTCAAGAACTTAAGGAAGGTGGGAGAACTTGCCATTAAAGTCCATGCCAGTTCTTTTCTAATATTCCCCATTATTTTGGAAATTAAGTTCAAGATATAAAAATAAACTAGGACCCCCAAAATCAGTCTCTTCAATAAATACGTTTTTCAAGTTCTGAGAGGGATTTCAGTGCTGAGAAGAAATCATAGGAAGCTAGATGCCTCATCTGTTTAGACATTCTGGAAAACATCACTAGGCTTCCAAATGAAATAAAAGGCTTTTAGAAATTTCACCCTAAATTGCAATGAAGAAAGAATTGCAACATTAGCTGTAAGGAACCCATTAGCCCTTTTGACATCTTCAGAGAAATAACACAGTTAGAAATAAGTCAGAAACAGTCTACCTTTTACAACCTCTTTAGAGAAAACCAACAACTAAAAAGGCTGTGAAATACAAATGCAGTGTATCTTACACCTGCTTATGTTTGTGGCTTTGTAGGAGTCAAAGCAGCAGGCCTCAAACAAAGTTAATGTAAAGTAGGTGAAGATTCTGAGTTGAAGCAAAGGGCTTCCTTCCAATGACTACAGTGCTCCAATCCAACTCAGGGCACCACTGCATACCAAGGAGTCAGGGAACAGAGTGGTCCCTTCATTGCATTATATGTTACCTACACAGGTCCTGCCACCAACAGAGAAGAGAAACATCAGCCTGCACCCAACCAAGATCCACTTACTGTAAATGTGTGGTTTTACCAATTTCTATTTCACAAATGTTTAATAGATCCATTTGAGTATGCAAGGATAATTAAGAAAAAAAAAAGGGGGGGATTTTATTTGGTGCTAATTCGCCACATGCAAATTCCAGCTGTTTACTGTAGACCTACCACCAAGCATACACTTCTTCCCACAGCTCATCAGAAAGCCTCTTGCTGGTGAAAGTGGTTAATCCACAACATTTTTGTTGCTGAAGCCAAGACTCCAAATGGGGGGTTTAAGTTACTAATGACAAAAAACTTGCATTCTTTAACTAGTGAATACTGTAAGGGTTTGTCCATTTACAGAAAACCACCCTAGAAGTGGGTTGCTGGCAGAAAAATTGGACTAGAATAGAAGAAGCTGTTACCAGGCAGGACAGAGATGTACAAAGCAAAGCAGCAGTCAACAACAGGCTAGGAAAGAAATCCTGTTATCTGGCAGGATGGGACAGCCAAAGTAAGCGACAAGTTCCTTAGTGCCCGCCAAGCAAAAGCCTTGTGCTAAAATATCCTCCTGTGCCATGGCCAACTTGCAGCATCTGACCCCAGGCTGGAAACAAAGCCTGGTCTTATGCCTCACTGTGATGCCTCATGCCACCACATGACAAAAGAAAAGGTTCCTTTAATAACTAGGTTTGATGTTCTGTGTTATTCCTGCTCCAGAAGCAACCAAAACTTCCACCCAGCATTAGAGCTTTATGGTGCTGGTTTCTCTGCAAAGAATGCACTGCTGTGAGCTATCTGCAATTTATGGAAAACCAAATAGAAACTCTCTAGAGGAATAAAAGAGAAGAGTGAATTGAACAAGTGGGAAGCTGCTCCATTGGCATAGAAATCTAAATCTGACTAATATATTATCAGTAACACCTGATATCATCACAGACTGTTCTGTGATCTCATACATTTAATTTAAGACTCTGCATAGCACAGCATTTATAAATGCACAAGTATACTGGATAGTAAATGGTACATAAAGAGTGGTTTTTTTCCTGTTTTGACGTGAACTTTTGAGAAGATCATAAAGCTTAAGGCAGATCATTCTACAAATCATCTTTACAGTTACCAGACTGTGGCTCTACTTAACCCTGCTCTAACAGAATTCAGTAGAAGCACATCCCTCTGGCTGTGAACAACAGGAAAAGCTACTGAAGGAACATATAAGAATCACAGCATCTGCTTTTGCTCCTGGTCTCAGCTCTTCCACAAAACACAGGGAAAAGGCATTAGTCAGCTCAGTTTTATAATTGTTCACATGGCTACAAACTGTAGTGAATAAAAATACTGAGATGTGGGTCTCTGCTGTGGTATTAGCTAGAAATGTAAGAATGTAGCACCACAGCTATATGTTTCTCTCTTGAAAAAAATTAGCTCCAAGCTGTCAGCAGTAAATTTTTGGGGCAGGTTGGTCTCTACAAACTACAGAAACTGCTTCTGGTTTGCCCACATCTTTAAAGTCACTGAGTACTGTGAAGTGGCTTTCTCTAGATGCAAGAATAACAAGCATGCATTAAGCAACAGAGATTGTCTGCTAGTACCTCCATGCTCTAGCACCCACCTTCAGCACCACATCTGGCCACAGGAATACATTGCATTCCATTAGCTTACACCTAACTCATTTGCAGACTTTACTGACCAAAGCCTGGCACAAAGTCAGGAACACACAAGACCTTTTCACACCAAAACCACCTTTTGGGCAGGCAAACAAAACACCTTTTTTTGAGGTGCCCTAGAGAGATGCCCTTCTCTTTCTAGTAACAGATAAAGATTTAACAAGACAATCATATCTCACTACACTTCACTTTATACAGCAAATTTCTTAATTTTTGCTTCTTCACCCTGATAAACATTAATTTATAGTAAGTGGAACTCCAGAAGAGATTGACTGACAAACTTCAGTTGTTTCAGATACCTGGAGGTATGTAAGAGCCCCGTCCACAGTACAAGCCACCAAATACGGCATTAAGAAAACAAACCCAAACCACAACTGAATCTCATTCAGAAGCCACTACCTCACGTTTCAGAGACCTGATTCACTGCTGGAGTAGAGGGCTGGTAGTACTTGATCTCATGGCTCTGAAGAGCCCATGCTAGATGATAGAGTTAACTCCTGTTAATTGATTTTGAAGGACATTTGCATTGTCACCTCAAAACCCTTAGGTCAGATGGCTTAGGGGACAAAGACAACTCATCTATGAAAGAAAAAAGGATACTTTTCCAAGTTATTTTATGCAGTTGCTCAGACAACCATTCTTTCTATTTTGTAAAATAAGGCATAAGTTCACAAAACTCTCATCTGGATAGAGCTGGGCTATCCACTTCAAGTCAGCTACTCATTTTCAGGGGCTAAACTTCCAACAACAGACAATCAATATACATTAAATTATTTGCCAGTGCTGTTTTACCAACTAAGCTCCTACTAACGTGATGTTCTGCAAGCCCCCACAGTGAAGGAAGGAGGAAGCAACAAACTCTACTTTCCATTTCAGAGATAAATCCACACTGGAAGCTGGTACTTGTATCTTCCAAGGAAACTAGTCTCCTGTGGTAGTATGCTGGAAAAGCTCAATGAGTTGCAAACACAAATGCAGATTTAGAACTTCAGGACATCTGCACTCAACAGTGTAACCATTACTATTGACCCACAAATAAGCATTATTGTGTTCAGTGCCTTTAATGCAGAATATTTCATTTGTTAGAACAAAGTCAGATTTCAACTTCTACACACTTAATTCCTCTTCAGATCAAACTTTACTGCTACCTTTTGCACTTTATACTCCATAAGTCCCGTCTGCAGAGCACCTTCCTCTGTCTAATTAAGACTGTGCTTTCAAGTCCCTGTTTAAAATTTGCTGTGCTCCTGTTTTCTCCCCCGCCATGTCAGCAGCTAGGTTGACCACAGATGGAGCATATTTGGCAGCTGAAATGACCCAGATGCTGAATCTGGAGCCATCTTCCCAGCTGCAGTCACTGGGCTCACGTCCGACTCCTCAGCTGTTGGCTGTCAAGCTGCCCTTGAGCCATGCCAAGCATACATCCCAAAGCTTTGACCAAAGTGGGGCAAATGCTCTAAATCTGTGAGGCCTGCTGACAGAAAGGATAATAAAGACTAAAGGTTTTAAATGTAGGCAGTGAGGCAAACTAAACACCCTTCCCTCTTTTCTATGCCTCATTTTTCCCCGCAATCTTTTTTCCATTATTAATAACAATTCAAGGAGAGCTGACCGGTGAGAGCAGGTCTAATGTACCACATCCTAGTCTGAGGTACAGACCAGCAGGAGACCGCCCTTCATCAACACTACATGCAGTGGAAGGTGGCTCATGTACCTCTGCTTCAAGTCACAGCCACAAGGGCTGGAAAACAATCTTTACTGATGAAAAAGTGACAACAGACAATTTCTTTATTTCATTGCATATTCTTTAAGCTCTCTAGAAATCTTTAAACTATCAAAACTGCAGAAATTCTTGTAAAATTCAGGAGCAACTACTTAATATCCTACTTCTGGCTAACTTCCCCATTACTTTGAACCCAGAAGGGACCTCTACATTCTCCATGCCTCCCCACTGAGGAGCAAAAGAAAAGGCTTACCTTGTTTCAATGGGTACAGTCATTCAATTACCACTATGCATTCCGATCTAGATTTAAGAGGAAGTATTTGAAGTTTTCACCTTTTACCTCATCTCTACTCATCCTGGTACAGCACTCCACATGCTGATAAAATAAACTATCCCCAACCACCATTAAAGCACTTCCACAGGGCCTATTCTACTAAGAAAAAGAAGTCTCTTTTCAAATACCAAGTCCAACTTACAAATGCCTCTTTTTCAGGTCTTTTCTATTTATTACATATACACATACTGTACCTGTTAGAGCTCCTGAAAGGAAAGCACTGTTTTAGAGAAAGTTTCTTTTTCTAAAATATCACATTTAATAGTGAAAAATATTTTGCACATTTAACATTAAATAGCCTATGCCTTGCTATAAAACTACCCCTTTCCAAATTAAAGATCATCATCCAAGTAAAGAAAGCAGTAGCAAATTAATTCTGCCTAAATGTTTTTGTAAAACACATAGCATTTTTTAAGACACAAGAGTAATAAACATTCCCATCTTTAATTACTTCTGAAAACAGTAGTACTGAAGCTGACTTCACCCAGCAGTACTTAAAAGTCACTAAACTGAACTACAAGCATTAAGAACCTTCAATGAAACAGATTTCATATGTAAGAAGGGGACTGTATTTTAGTAAAACCAAGTCAATTTCACAATATATCAGCAAAGGAAAGAAACTACTGTCTACAGTACTGTTTCTTTCAAGACAAGTGGCTCAAAATCTGATGATATGTAATTAAGTACCAGGATCCAATAAACCAAAAATTTTATTCTCTACTCAGAGATTTCTTGTGTGATCATGTGCAAGGAAATTGACATCTGTCAGCCTCAGTTTCTTTATATGCAATCTGAATTAGATGATGGAGGAGGGAGGAAGAGACAACTTAGCATTAATAATTATTCATAATCTCTAAAATTAAAAATACACACACACATATATATATATAAGCACTTAGTACAGAAAGTAAAGGAACACTACTTCTGAGTTGAACTGCAACACCAATCCTGATGCCCACTTGCTCTGGAATACTTGAAGAAAAGACAGGATTTAATGCTCTCCCACCACGGACAAATTCAGCTCTGCTAAGCCCCAAGGAAATGAAGTTGCAAAACAGAAGGTGCCTCATGCAGCCAGACACACCTATTTGTTTACACAACACAAATTCCCAATGGCAATCCTGAAAGTACTCAACTATGGTAGCAGTGTATTGTGTAAAAATAACACTTCAAATAGAGCAAATTTACAGGACTCTAGAAAACATTCAGAAGCTTTCACTAGCTTCCTAGCTTATGCCCCTGAGAACAAAAATCACCTAGAAATCTTCATTATGTTTCTACAGCGCCTAGCAAAAGTAGGCCCACAAGCACTAATTGAAAATGCCAGGAAACCCCAACACAAATCATGAGCTCTGCTTTTAAATGCTTTATTGGGAACTTTCTGTTCAGGGAACAGCCTGCCAATGTGAGATTATTTTTAAATATGTCCTTCAAAACATTATTGTTCAAGGCACTGTAATTAACACCTACAGATTAGCGGTGCACTTAAGAAAAATCCTAACAAAACAATTCCCTGCCTTTCCAGTCTGCATTTGCCAGCATGGAAAGAGACTGCCACCCTGTGGGCTCCATCCAAGATATCAACTGCAAGCCCTCACACTCAATACAGAACTGTCGAAAATTTTATTTTTAAGAAAGTGAGGTTATGTTCAGGATTTTCCCCATCAGTATAATAATGTTTCAAATACATAAATTCATTTGTCATTCTGTACCGCACCTGAAAAAAAAAAAATCAACATTTCATTAAGGCACTTCACATAGAAAGCTTTTCAGAATTACATGAAAAAAAGCACTCTACCCAATCATGCTTTGACCATAGTTAACTAGTACAATCACTCAGTTCACAAGTGAGTTATGTTCTAAAGGCAGCTTGTGCCATCCTTGGGAAGGTTTAAACACCTGTATTATGGCAATGCTGAATAGCATATACAGATAGTTTAACAACTGTTGAGGTCTGGAGTTCATTTGTATTTGTAAAATCCTTCTCCAGTCTTTTTGCCCAGCTTCTTTTCTTCTACCAGTTTATTCAGGAGAGGGCTGGGTGCAAAAAGAGGATTGTTGGGCTCTAATGAATGCCATCCTGGAAAGGAAGGGAAGGGGATGAATTAATAACAGTTCTGTTTATGTGCAAAGATAATAGAGATCTGCATCTCCTCAGAAGAATATTCGGAAGTCAGAAAACTGAAGGACTGGAACTTGTTCTAGGCTCTCTGAGACTCTTCAGTACAGCGTCCTAAAGCACAGATCAGTACTGATGATTATGCACAATACTAACAATTAGTCTTTAGGCTCAGTGTAGTCCAGTGTACATTATAATCCCCATCGCTGAGGCTTTTTTAAAAGAATTAAAGAGAACTTTTGAAACACAGTTAAGTACAAAGAAATAAAATAAAGGCTCTGATGAAAAGAAATTGAAGTGCAAAGAAATTCCAAGTTGAATTTCTCCCTGCGAAACACACAGTCACTTAGAACAATATAACGCTACACCACTGTACTGACTAAAAGCAAAACAAATTCCACTGAAAATGCCATCTTCAAAGTGACATTCTGCCTCAGAGAATATTTAAGCTGCTCATTCAAAAGAACACAACAACCAGCAACAAGCTGACACCAATTATGTATGTTTTTGTTACTGTATTGACATTCATCCATTTATTAACTGAAATGACAAGGGAGATGGTTCATCTATGTCTTTTGAGGTATTTACTGGGTTTCCTATTAATGAAGAATGAAAATATGGCTGGTGGAAAAAGGATAGGGAGTCTCAACATTTGTTGCTTTTCATCAGAATTTCTCACCTCCAGTATATGTCACTTTTCCCACTGATTGTTTTTAGTTATATAAATTAATGTCAGTATTATTTATTAACACAATTAACATTATTATTTTCCAATAGCACTTGAGGAAGTCAGCAAAGCCACCACTGTCCTGTCCCCATGTACAAAGGGTACAGGCTTGCAGTACAAATGCTATACTCACACAGCATTCTGAGCCTAATTCTCACTCCTTTCTCCTCAGCAGTTCAAAGGCTATACCATAAACACTCAGTTTAAATAATTAAGAGTCACATTTGCATTAGAACATCTACAATTTAGCTAAAAAGGGGGAAAGCAGAAAAAAAAATGAGCATGCAGTACCATCTATAATGTATTTACTGGTATCCAACCCAACGTAGTCCAGCAGTTCAAATGGACCCATGGGGTAGCCAGCCCCAAGCTTCATAGCAACATCAATATCTTCCTTTGATGCATCTCCTAGAGAAAAGATTGACAGTTTGATAAACAGAGAAGATTCCACATTTCCTTGGCACTATTTATAAATAATTAACAGGATGTTATTTCACCCTGGTGCAGCTCTGCACAGAAATCTTTGCATGTTTCACAGCCACAAAAACTGGAGTCAGCATACACATGCAGGAGCATAAAGCTGAATCTCTCAAAAAAAAAAAAAAAGAGCAAGCCCTGCAGGCCTGCTTTCCATTTTCCTGGCTTAATCTTGCATTTCAATACAGAGCACTGCGCTGCTGATAGAGCTACAGCTACTGTGCTGAACCTATCAGAAAGACTAAAGGAAGAACTGGTCACTATGAAGAAACAAGAGCTTCTTTTAGAGGCAGCAGAACAGGATAAGTAAGGAAACAACTCAATTTCAGCTTCATGAGATCAGCAGCAGCTTTTTGAATGATTCACAGGACAGAGCTACCCTTACTCTACAACTGCCAGAACAGAAGTGATTTCCAGCTGATGGATAAGGCAGGCATGGAGAGGGGAGCAGGAGCAGCTGAGTAACATGTTTAGCTACAGCACCTATCTCTGGAGAATATCTGTTGGGATCAGAGATGGCAGACAGGAGAGACCTGAAAACTGTGCAGATGCAGTGGAGTTCATGAATTTCAAAATTATTTAAAAATAAATAATCAAAATTATCAGAAAATTGTTACTTCTACTTCAGTCTGTGCCTATAAAAATACAATCCTGCATTGCCACATTGTCACAGTTAAAGTTAACCTCATTCCTTAGCTGGGGATACATATTTCAGACTGTCATCAAAGCAGATGCACCTCTACTGCATACTTCTAATTCATATTTTGATAAAAGCAGTACACTTTTTCTGCAGATCCTATGAAAAGGATGAAGTAATACAAACCCCAGAGGTACTTGTTAAGTAACCTCTGTGCTCGATGCATACAGGCATTCAGGGTGTCCACAAGCTTGGTAGACATAGCCTGTGCAAATTATATACCTAAGATCAGAGAATCTTAGAAATAAATTTACAAAATCTCTTGTAAAGGTAACAACTTCAGTGACAGTTCTGTATGAAGTAATAATTAATATATACCTCCCTTTACTCTTTAAAGCTGACAATGTTTTTTTTAGGCCACATTCTATTTCTGAGAAACTGTGGAGAGTAGCTTTACTTAATTCTAACATAATTTCAGTTCCTCAAATTCAAGCACACCTAAATCCTCAGCTCATTTGCAGTTGATGCAGGTATACATATTTGTTCTATCAACAGATTTATCCCACTTTATCAAACTTGGGACTTGACCACCCAACAGTTTCATTACAATAAAATAAAAAATTGTAAAAGAGCAAACAACAGCTATATCCCTAGTTCATTCTAGTCTCTCCTAGTATAAAGCAGACTTCCACAGAAACTTAACTGATTACTTTTTAGTTTTTCCACTAAGAACAGAGAAGTACAGACCATTATACATTAATGTTTACAATATGCCCCCTGTTTAAATCACTGTTAATATACTGAAGGTATTTTGCCTATGCAAATGTGCACATTTAACAGAATGAGATTTTGTATAAATAAGAACTCAAGAACTGGCCCAATAAAATGTCATTTCAGTGCTTGGGGTTACCAGAAAAGAGACACGATTTCATCCTAATGTAGATGACAATCTAGTTCAAGTATCTACTCTGAGAAAAACACAAAGGATATGATGAAAATTTAACCTGATTCACTGGAACATATGAATTAAAAGACAGCCATCAGCCTTCTCAACACATCAACCAGCATGTTAAATAGATTTCATTAGAGTTAAAAATTCACAAATGAACTTTAGCAAGTTTAGAAATATCATACTGAGGGACAAAATACAAAAAGAATTAAGATTAAATCAAAATATTGTTTTGCTTAGGCAGAAGGCAGTCAATTTTAACATACAAACTCAGTGACTGTTTTCTTCTGCATTTAATTAAAAGTTCAGCTGTCTCCTGAAATATGCACAATGATACATGTCCCTTAACAAAGGCACCTCTTTTGAACACAATGAAATACCCATACACTTAATTTAAAACTGTGACTTTTTCTAAAAGAATAATGCCCCCTCAGATCCATGTCTTTGCCTTTCAAGTCACTAAATTTGCTCTTTTCTCCCTTTGAGATGTAATTAGGTACATCTGTTGATGGATAAACAAGTAGTGTTATTTTTTTTTCGAGAGATCAAACCGTCCCTTCCATGTGCTTTAAAAGAGATTTTTAATATTTAAAGCATATTTGGTGGAATCCTGAAAATAGAGTGCTTTCATCTTTAAAAAAGCAGTGATTTCAAAAACAAAATGTTTCAAATGACATTCTTAGTAGCACACTGCTATGAGCAGAGCACTTGAAATAAAAGCAATTACAGTCTTAATTTCATCTTTATCCACTACATTCATTATTGGCTTCTTTTCAAAACAAGCATCAATGCTTTGAAAAATTCAGCGGTTCGTTGGGGATTCATGATTATTTCTACATACGTATTAACATAAAAAAGACCAGCAGTGAGATTGGAGTTCCTGAAGAACCTGTGTCTAAAAAAGGACACAGAAGGGGAACAGGAGGCTTTATGCGGCAGTAGCTGAGCCCAAATCACTCACATGCCAGCACTGTAGTGTGACATTATTACACCACTTACCTCAAAGCTGGTGGTTTGTATCAGAAGCCCTGTAAGTGAACTCAGGAAAACTTTACTAATGGCCCCTTAAAGGAATTTTCAACCATTTTTATCAACACTTCCTGGGATAGAGAGAAGGAAGTTCCTGAATAGCTGGCAGAGGATATTTTTACAATGGTACTACACTCACCTTGTCACCTCCAAGCCAGAAGCATTTTCCATCACCAGGAATTTCACACACAAGCAACTAGTCCCTTCCAACTCTGCATAACCTGGCATTTCAAAGTGAAGGCAAGGCCTTTCCTGCTACACATGTTGGCTCATATTTAACATTCTCTATTCACTTCCAGCCTTTAATGTCTGAAAATTTTGAGGGAATCCCAAGGCTTTTCTGAAGCAATGTAACATTTAGCAGTGTTACATGCCAACATTCAGTGAAGTCAATATCCCACCAAATACCTCTCTCAAAAAGTCGAACAGCTTCCATCATATATGGCACCAAGAGACGGTTCACAACAAATCCTGGAGTATCCTATGAAAAATAAAAAAGGGATTCTAAGTAAATACTCTTTACCAGAACTACACTCAAACACTATATGGACAAATAAAATAAGTGGGTGAAGACATTTATTGTATCATTACTGAAGATACTCTCTGAACTGTATTTTTTATCTGATTTATTTGCTCAGTATTAAAGCATAAAACATTGTGAAATTCAAAAAAGGAATAGCACATAAACAGGCATCATGACTGAGAACAGTAAGACTATTACAAGCCCAACTTGGTTAATCTTAAAACAATTTAATGAGGTCAGTCTTTTCTTTATCAAGATTCTGATGATACAATTTCCTGATGGATAAGAGAAAAGCAGTTTTTCTGTGTGTGTCCACTACCAGAAACACTCCTAACTGAATAGTCTACTTCTCCCCCACTGCTCACTGGTGACCCATACTTTTGAAAGTTAGGATCATTTCAATAGCAAACTTCAGCACTAAGAATGAAAAGATAAGACACATGCTGCCAGAACGTAACAAATGAATACAGAACATCTTTTACATAAGAGTTAATCAAAGTCAGTAATACAATCAAGAGAAAGAGCTTTGCAAATATAATATTATTTTGTAGACTACTACTGTTTCAGATGTTTATTATTCATTCCATTTTATCTCAATATTTAATCAGAGAATTCCAAGCAATGTTTCTTCTATAAGAAGAATTTTTAAAAAAAGAGAAAGTTTCAGACATGGAGACTGCATTATCCTCTATGACAATGGCAGACCCTCTGAACACTATAAAGTCAAAACGTACTCACCTTACAACTGACAGGACTCTTTCCTACTGCTTTACTGAAATCCATAAGTGATTCAAAAGTCTTTTGGCTGGTCATTGGAGTCTTGATGACCTGGGTAGAGGGAAGATAGAGAGAGTACAAGCATATTTATGAGCAGAATCTCTCTCATTTCCCCATTACAGCAATGTAATCCAGAATACTCTTCCAGAAATTCACAAAATGTTTTGCAAAAAACCAACTTCAATGGATATATATGTAACAGACACAGAACACTATTTTAAAGATAGATACAGCATTTTGCAATTATTTGTTTATTTAGGACACTTTTCCATTCGGCCACTATGGCTGGATGGTAAAGGGGACCATTCTTTGAAAGCACACTTAATAGATTATAGTGTAGCACAGAAACTTTAAATGCTACATAGTCTCTGTTGTTTCGGGAAACACAAAGACATCACTCTAGACAACTATTTGAACAGACATACCTCCTAATATAAAACGCGGTAACATTGACCCCACCTCACTACAGCCTTCTCAGGTATTTTTAGGGAGTGATACAGTTTCCTCTGGGCCTCATTTTCTCAGGCTCAATATCCCCAGCTTCCTCAGCTGCTCCTCATGTGAGTTACTGTCTAGACCCTTCACCAGCTCCATTGCCCTTCTCTGGACACACTCCAGCTCATCAATGTCTTTCTTGTAGTGAAGGGCCCAGAATTGGACACAGCCCTTGAGATGTGGCCTCAGCAGTACCGAGTACATGAGGACAATCACTGCCCTGGTCCTGCTGGACACACTATTCCTGACACAAGACAGGATGCCATTGGTCTTCTTGGCCACCTGGGCACACACTGGCTCATGCTCAGCAGAGGTCAGCCAGCACACCCAGGTTCTTTTCCTCTGGGTAGATTTCCAGCCACTCTGTCCCCAGCCTGTAGCACTGGAAACAGTGAAATAAACACACTTGACTTTTGAAACAATGTCACAAGGCAGCAAAAATTCATCTCCTGCCATTTTCTATCGATTCCTCCACTGGTAGCAGCAGTTCTTATGAATAAGTCTGCCTGCCTGAAATGATGGCTATAAACAGCACCTCTGTTGGCAGTTCAGTGGAGAACTCTGGAGCCTTGAGACTGAAGGAGTTACCTCTGTCTCTTTAAAGCTGCCCCTCAACAGAGACTGCACCCTCTTATCACCAGAGGTAGCTAATTCGTTATCAGAAGAGCGGCAAACTGGGATCTGCTCAGCCATCTAACTGAAATCCCACTGCTGATAACTGCACTGCTGGGCTGCAGTTGTTACTGGGATGGAACGTGACCATGATAACCCCTGTAAGATGTGGTCATAAGACACTCACCTCCACAAGCTTCATCATAGGCACAGGGTTGAAGAAATGGAGACCACCAAATCGGTCCTGCCTGGTGGTTGCATTTGCCATCTTTGTGATTGGCAAGGATGAAGTGTTGCTTGCAAATATTGTATGCCTGGAAATAAGAAATATATAGACTGCATAAATGACAGTAGGAGACTGATGCACTGAACATAAATAGATATCCACTGGCTAACCATCCAAGAATTCTCAGAAATATCCCTGCAGTTTATCACAGTCTTTTTGTTAAGGTCTAAGCACTGCAATGACTAAATAATCACTGCAAGGACCACATGATTTTCTAATTCTCAAGGGAGTATATTGAATACTTTAATTAGGTGCCATAAAAAAGACTGTGCAGTAGAAAATTTTATTTAGCTCCCCAAATCCATTCCATGTAATTCCTTCAGCAATCCTAGAAACCTAAGGGTACTTCTGTTGTTAAACATTTACATATTTATTGAAATGCAATCATATGTCATGTCAAAAATGCACTTTGGAGTCTTAAGTGAAATTTGGAATCTACTTTGTTTTATAATGATCACTGATAGACATGATGAGCATACATACCACCAGAGCAAAGATTTGATAGGGAAAAAAAAACAGAGAAAAGATAAGACTTGCCATGCATAGGACACTGCAAAGGATACACAAAATGCCAAAAAAGTCAAGATGTATATTTTTCCAGACATAAAACACATTTCCTAACTGCAATTTATAATGGTTTCTGGGAAGAAAAGCCCAAACATCTCAAAACCTCAAGAGCCCTGCTACAATGACACCACACCAAAAACAATGAAATAGCTTTTTCTTCCTATCACAAAAATCAGAAACTAAATTAGAGATGAAAACCTACTTTCCATTCTGGGCTGCATCCTACTACCCCTTCAGAAAGTTATCCTACTGGACTCAACAAATGTTTATATACATTGATATTTTGCTTACATTGTACTAAGATGTAAATGAGCTTTACAATAGAGCTTTCAGAAAAGTTATGTCCAAATCATGGGGACAAATTATAGTGGCATTAAAAGAAAACATTTCAGGATCAAAACCACACTTTTTTTTTATTTTTGTCATTTTTTATTGCGTTTTTTTTGTTATAGTGAAGAAAACAAAAAATCCTGAAAATCCCTGTTTACTCTACATAGAAATATTCTTTTGTTAACTGCGCACCATAAAGTGGCCTTTTATTATTCTGAGGTGAGGTACTAAAAGAAGCATTCTGTGTTTCACAGTTCTGACCTTGCAAGGTCAGTGCATACAAAAGCCACTTATCCTCACCAAAAATTTGCCACTGTATATAAAAATTAAAATATTCATATAAAAATTAAGCACATTGATTTGTGAAATATAATCATTGCTAGGTTTATATCTGAGGTCACTTCAGCAGGAGATTTTACCTCAGGACCACTTTCGTGGGTGAATACTTGTAGCCTCACACAACATAAAGCCTTGGGGGTGAAAAAAAAAAAAAGCATTGAATTTGCACTGTGAACAAGTGCATTTTAGTTACACTTTCTTCTCTGACTAACCAATTGATTTCAAAATACAATTTTCATGCCTCTATGACTTAGAATTACACAATCCACGCTTCAGATGACTGCAGAGTTGGAAGGCTTTGGAAAGTCAATACTAGTGAAGCCATAGTGATGGTTTTCCCAGCACCGGAGTGCTTTCTCTTGGTGCCATCTAGTGGCTCAGGGGAAGACGTTCAAAACAGAGCCCAACACAAGAGAAGCAGACCATTCCAATAAATCCGGCTCCTACAGTCCCTCTGCTTTACACAGCAAACACTGAACAATGCTACTCTTTGAAACAATTTTATAACACTTACATTCTAAAAGAATGAACAGCTGAAAAACACAGGTCCGAGTTGAGTTTCCACATCTACAGGTAAATCCTAGACCAAGAAATATTGATAGGCATTCCCACATCCCAGAAAAAAAACAGAAAGCAAGTACAGAAAAGTTCTTAAAGTGGATACCCAAAAGTTATTTTGTCATATTCGTTATGACCCTGTTTGAAAAAGTGCTGCAGTGTCTACAAACACCCTTGCCTGACCTTTTGTAAAATGGAAATGCAAGACTGATTCAATTCAAGAAAAGACAAACAAAACTGAAGAGCAGGTAGAGATGCTTTACTCTGATCCAAAGATGATGATCATGTAAAACAGTAATAAATACCAAATATGATGAGTATAACACTGAGAGGAATAGAACATACACAAGGAATTTTGCAAAGCTCCAAGAACATAAACCAGTATGTTCTCAGACTGGCAGCATCCAAGTAATAGCATCCACTGTTTCAGCTGGACAGTTACCCACATGAGAAATACCCTAAGTTTCCAAGGTGCTCTGGGGTTGCCAAATGCTCCTGGTTTATTACATTTGTTTTGAACACTTGAAGAGAAATTCAATCCCCCCTCACAAATACAACTTCTATCAATAAAAGAACAACTTTCCCACTCCCCTACATTTCTAGGTCCACTTTCTGAGCAATTACAGTTCTTTTAAAAGAAAAAGGAAGAGGAATTAAGTTAATTGTGCTTTGTTTCTTCAATGTAATGTTTTAGTTTTGTGCTGTCCCCAGACTTACTTATTTTCCTTGGAGATGTCTTCATAGTGCAAAAAGGGGAGATGAACAAGTAGCTGTTGCAGCTGGGGAAATGCATGAGACATGAAATACAGCACGAACGAAAAATAATGCAGGGTTTCACACAGCTTATGTTTCACAGGCAGAATTCATCATCTTGTCAGAACAACTGCCCCTTAAGTTTCCATCTGCTATCAGCTACCTCTGTAGTAAGTCCTGAGATTTGAATAAAGCCAAGTCCTCCCTCCACAGCAGCCTGGTCTCTGCCTGTAACCACACTTCAGAGGGCCATCAACGCCCAGAGCCCCTCAGAAGCAAAGCTTCACATCAGACTCTAAGCTGTCTTTAAACAAATCCTGTCTTTGTTACCAATTAATCACAAGTTTACTACCCCTACTGCGCTGACACAACAGTTAGTCCATACAATAGGTTTATAAATTTTGTACTGTTCAGTCTTAGTAAAGGCTGTAGAATGCTTGAACTGACAGGGAGAGCTTTCCATTCCACCACAGTGCCGTGTGGTATGAGTAAAGCCTACTTTTCCCTTCTAACATATGAAAAATACTCACTACGTGTTTCTGCCTTTCCCCACACTACTCACATGATTTGCAACTCTATACTCTCACAATTACAAATTACCTTTTGTATTCAATAGCTAATATTTTAAACACTTGACTGCTAAATTTCACTATTTTACAGGTTTTTTGATCTAGACTTTCTACACTGCAACCCATTTTCTTCGCCATTCATTTGATTTTCCTTTATCCTACACATAAAATACACATATGTTTATAATAATTTCCAAATATCCTCTTAAAAAGGAAGACTTCTTGTCTTAGTCATTTTTCCCAACCCTGCAAAATAATGCCTTTTGCAATGGGCAGGAGCATATTTGAACAACTCCCAATATCTTTTGTAATGTAAAATTTTATGTTTTGCAGCAGCTATGCTGACAAATAGCTCAGTCTTATAAAAATGGCCTCATGTGCTCCAAACACACACATTTTTAAATAAGGTTCCAAGTCCCTATGCCCACATTTCCTTGCTGACTGGTTTTAGACAGTTTGCCATTTAGTACACTCTAATTTGCTCATTAAATACTCAGGCAGCCAATGATCTGTTTGCACAAAATAGGCACAATCCAAACATAACAAGGTACTCTCATAAATGTGGAAGGCAGCTACTTACTTTTGTGTGTCAGGGTAATAGCAAGTTACCCTGTACTCAGTACCTGGCTTCTTGTGATCATTTATTGTTTTCAAAAGTACCAGGTAATTTTAATTACTGACAGTATGAGAAAGCCTGAAAATCTCCCCATGCTGAAGTCAACTAATGATAACATCTTTCCTCCCTTGACATTATATTCAAGGTACAGCTTGCCCAGTTGACAGGCTAGACCATCTAGAATATCTCTTAGCCAATAACCCCACATTTACCTGCACTAGTTAAAATCTCAACCTGCAAGCAGTCAAGGTCTTGTGATCCTGACTCATCAATTAGAAGGCTCAAATTTCCAAGACTGCATGCTCACCTTAACAGCATTTTTGGGTTTGGATACAATTTAACAGTAACTTCCAACAGTTATTGAAACATAGAGCTTAAAACTTTGTGATATTAGGATTTAGTAAAAAAACTCACTTGCTGAAAATAGTTAAAATAAATGCAACAGGCTAGCAAGCCCAGCTGAAAATGATTAAGAAAGTTAATAATTAGCTAAAAAGTAGAACTCAGAAATGAGTTTGAAAAATTATGTAATTAGTTATTTGCCATTTTTATTTGCATAGCTGGAGTAAAAAACAATCACTGATTATTCAATTAGAAAAACCCATTTAGAATAAAAGAAGGCAAAAACTGGAGGTCTTCCAGAGGCCATATAAATCATAATAAATCACTATGACCCAGAAAGGTTGACAGGTCAACACTAAGGAAGAAGAAAAAAGAAGAAAGTTTTCAGACCCCAGCCTCTATTTAACAACCCCTGACCCATTTTAAAGGGCTGATTGCGCATGCTTAATTGTTTTTTTAATTAATTACCATACAAAGTAGGAATGAGAAGTGGCAATGTTATGAACATGCATTTCTATTGTAGTTTTATAAATAAATAGACTTTGTAACGCTTTGTAAAGGTGCTCTGCGCATTTAAAGGTGACTCCACGCAGCCGCCTGGCCGTAATTGGAATAAACATACACTTTCTAACCTTGTTAGAGAGTCTTGTCCGTTTCAGTTGGGCACCAATATTAGATCGTTACCCATTTTTTAGTCAATCATTATCAAATCCAGTTCAAAGACATTTCCAGGGACTGTAAGTAACCCAATGAGTGCACACTAAAATACCATCTACACTTTTACACCACACATAATAACCAGCAATGAGCTGTTTCCAAACTCTTGCAATACAAAGTAAACTTAGTTCACTTAAGATACTATTGAGCTGACTGAGGCTTCTTAAAACTAGTTTATGTCAGCCATACTGAAAAGAAATACTTTATCATCCCAATTCCCTATTTAAGTCTGGTAACACAACGTTAACCATAACCCATGTGTACTGGAACAAGTTCATTCTGCTGTTCTGCATTTGCAGGTGGATTTAGATTTGAACTTGCCAAGTAGATGGGCAACTTTCTGACTAAACACCCCTGGAAGAACAAATGAAGCAATGCAACACACCTGAGAATGTTTGTAACATATGCACCTGGCACAACAACCATACCATACAAACACAATACTCTGGAGGCAGTCAAATAGTGAAAAATTCATTTTTAAATAAAGCAGATAAGAAAATGAAGAACTAACTCTTACGTATAAAAAACAGAAAATAAAATAGTCTTAAGTTTCAAAACGCAACAGGAAAAATACACATACTCTGGAGCAAACTTATCCAGCCTCTTGAAGAGTTCATTTTTAACTTCCAGGTTCTCCACAATGGCTTCTATCACCAAATCTGTGCTGTGGACCACTGATGCTGCATCTGTGCTTGTTGTGAGGTTCTTCAAGGTCTTCTCAATGAACTGAGCACCAGCCTGAAACATTTTCCAGAAGCTGTAATGTCTATTTACAGTGATTTAATTTACTTTTACATGAAAATCCCCTTATGTGCTCTGAGGTGGTTTTGAACCCCCAAAAATGTAGGCAGTCTACAAGAAGAAATCAATGAGAAAGTTTTAAGTGGGTACAGACACGATACTTTCCACTGACAAAATTTTCCTAGCCAATCAAATTCATTTTGAAGCAAACAGGAGACCTTTAAACTCATTCTTTTAGGAAGACCACTTGCTGCAGTCTAACCTTCAGCACAAGAGTCTGAGTGATCACCTGGCTGGTCAATCAGTAGCTATAGTTCCAGTGCAAAAGTGGGGGAAAATTATTTTCTCACTAACAAATCTGTTGACATAGTTTTGATTGTAGAAATCAAATAGAAATGCAAGCCTTTCAGCCAAGGGTAAATGAAGACATAGTACAAACAAAAAAAACCCTACATGGTGGAATATTCTGTCATACAAAAAGTGCAAGTCTTATGTGAACAGTTTTCTTTTTGATTAAAAGACTCCCCATAATTATGTATGCATGCTCTACTTATCCTGGCACTTCTCTACTCCTGCAAACAAGCCCTTTTCATTTCCTTTGTCTGCTGCATCATTCCTCTGGCAGTCACCAATATCAGTATACATTGTATACATTAACATGTATCAAAAGAATAAATGAATCTGCTGTGGAATTTAGAAAAACAAGCATAGCAAAAAGTAACCCTTAGGATACAAAGTTAGACACATCCACAGTGGCTTGCTGCATGCAAGTCTTACTCAGCAATGCAAATGCAGTTATACTTCTAACATGTGTCACTTGCACTCTCATTTCCCTTGCAGTAATCCTGTGCCCAAGTGTTAGGAGAAAAAAAAAAAAAAAAAAACTTACTCAGGTATTAAGATAATTTTGTTCCTATTTGTTTTTGGACAAAATGGGTGGGTTCCCAGGTAAGCACTCAAAGATTGCTTGCTATTAAATTAGGATGAATAATTTGACTCCATTTCACACTTAGCATCTGTTTTAAAAGATCACCAAGTTGGCTGAAAACTTCACCTCAAGACTGAAGTTCACTAAGGAATGAAAATGAGGTAAGACATTTTTCAACCTTCCTAAATGAAAAAAAAATCCCAAAAATCCAAGTTCTTTAGCACACTGGGATAAGTTTTCTTTTTAAGCAAGTACAACAATATGCTCTATATAAGGCATAACTGCAATATCAGAAGTTCAATATGGCAGTTTTTATTCTCTCAAGTTTTCCTAGAGAAATAATGATGATGTCAACCTCAGGCTTATCTGCAAACTTCTTCTTTGTCACTCTCTTCAAACTCTCTTCAATTCCTTTTGTAGACTTTTTAAGGATTTCTTCTGACTGGTCTACTAACACCACAGTGTGACCACTGGCTGCTGCAACCTGAAAGTTAAAAAAAAAATAAAAAAAAATTCAACATCAATGTCATAAAACAACCAACCACATTAATTTGTGTCAACAGACAATATGCCAAGCAATAATTAGGCAAAAGAGAGCTAAAGAACGTTGAATTAAATGCACTTTAATAGAAAAATCATAAAAATCTGCACACAGCTGGAGTGGAGCCGAAGGGAAAAAGGTCTCAAAAAACTTTAGTGAAATGGAAAAAAGAAATCCCTCTTTCTCTCATACTGTCTGCAGAATCTTGTGTCTGAAGGCATCCAAATTCTTTGGCCATGGCTGCCACTTAGTCACCCCACATCAGCATATCAAAAATCAGCCGTTCGTTATCTGTTACTTCACTATTCATTTATTTATGAGCCTCTTGTTAGTTATCAACAGCCTATTTCCACTTGCAGATTTCTTGAACTAACAGAGCTGTAATATGACTGTGTAAAACAGATATTAAAACATGGTTCCACTGATGGTTTTTAAAGTCACTCAACTTCAGAGCTTCCCTTCTGAAATCTTTTACTTTGCATTTAACCTTACACCTGGTGACTAAAGACTCATGTGCCCACGAGACCTACTCCAACGAAGTTAGCTGAAATGAAAAATATAGATATCTCAAGAAGAAAAGCATGGTGATATTCTCATCCAATTTGCCTCACTAATCCAGCAAATAAAGAAATGCCAGATTGCCTCTGGACAGCAGCAGTAGAGCTTTAACATGGGGCCAGTCTACAGATGAACATTTCTTTATCCAACTCGGGTTTTTATTTTCACTATCGTCATTCCACTAAAAAACCTGAATCATAAAAGCCACTTAAAACAAGCTTGTATTTCTACTCCTACCACTTTGTTTGTTGCTGTTCGAAAGAGTGAAGCAAGACCCTTCAACCTTCAGATAAAAAATCAATACCAAGCACATTCATAAGAGATGCTTCACTGAGGATCTATTTATGACACCATCACTGACCAGCTGGTAAAAAATCCTAGAAAAATTCCTAGAAAAAAAGGGAAAACTCCCTTTTCCCACCATATTTACATGGACAGAAAGGAAGAAAATGAGACAAGATCATATCATCTCTTTGCAATTCAAACACACACATGCCTAGACTCTACTATCCAATGATCTTAAGAATGCTAAGTAAGAAACATGAGTGCTGGGGACTCAATTAATGTTTTTCTCATACAGAAGTGCTTTTCACAGAGCAGAATCAAAAATTATGCCTTTCAACCATACATTTTAGCAGAGGTTAGCTTCACTTGACAGTATAAAAAAAGCAAGATGAGAGATGACACAATTTCTTAAGTATTCAAAAAAGGAGGAAAAGCAGTTTTATGAACAGGGTACAGGGGAGACACCACTCAGTGTTACAATCACTGCTGCTTTGAGCTAATTTTGGATTGATAAATTGGAGGCAGATGGCCAGCAAAACAATCCTGAGTCCTTAACAGTGGTAGAAACCTGCAACCCCTGTTACTTGTCAAATGCCAGACATGTTTCTTTTGACAAGCTGCTCTCTGGAAATGTGCAGTCTAGCAGAATATGAAGATCATCTCACTTTCCCTGGAAAATTAAAAGCTTTGCATAATGTGCATCTTCTTCAAACATATGAACAACTTTCTTCAAAGTTTTTCTTTGGTGGTTCCTTCAGTGGAAGCCTCAGGCTCTAGTATCAAGATACAGAGAAGGCTCTTTCTCCGAATTAACTAAGTACCTAAATTTTAATTCACTGACAGGACTGGTCAGTTTTGTGTCCCAAAGCTATCAAGTTAAAGGTGAGCTTGAAAGCCAAAGGCCTGAGACTAAACTCTGGGAAAATAAGTCCTATTTAAATATTAACCGCTTCATAATTCTGCAGATGACTGACAGCTAAATGCTAATTTTAGCTGCTGCATTCTACTGGTAAAATGTCTAAAATGTCATTTGATCTGCTCCCTTGGCAAGTTGGAAGAAGCTTCTTTTTGGGACCAACGTTTCCCACATAATATTACACACTGTCTGTTTACAATTAGTCCACTCATTGTCTTAAGAACCACCTTAAAGAACTCAAACCATCCGCCTTGGTTCTTCTCGCTGATCCGTCTGACCTGAAGATGTGCGGATTAGCAAGCGGAGGAGAAGTGTGAAAGTTGAGCAAGCAGAGAGCAGCGGAGTAGCAATGCTTTGTACCCCGCTCGGCAGCAGTTACACCCGAACCTGTAGCTCCGGCAGCGGAGCGCAAGGCGCGTCCCAGCCACGGCCGAACGCCAGCGCAGCCACTGCTTCCCCCCACCACACACACACAGCCGGGAAAGGCACGGCGCGAAGGAGTTTCAACACCAACTATAACACCTTCAGAGAAGCGTTAGGAGGGTTAGTTTGTTTTGTTGTGGGTTTCATTAATGTTGGTCCGCCGGCGAACCGCTTGCCCTTCCTTGTGCTCGCCCTTTCCCGCCCGGGGACAGCGCGGAGCGCGGCACCGGGGCCGGGCTCAGCTCCGAGCGAAGTGCAGGACGCGCAGGGGATGTCGGAGCAGCAGCCCGGGAAGGGCCCGCCCTAATAGCAGGGCTCGCCCCGCGGCCC
>VZRN01005373.1:3682-23312 GCA_013397935.1 Dasyornis broadbenti
CCATCCTTTCACATCTCTCGCCCCTCCCCCAAATTACCCGATTTCCTCCCCCCCATTTTTGAGGAGGGGATCACGCGATTCCCGAGGCCCTGTGGGTGAGCTCCCTCATTTCCCGATGGGAATTTGGCCTCTTCCTGGAGGAATCCAGGGCGGATCCAGGGGGGATCAGATCGCAGCAGGACCCCCGATTTTGGAAGGATGGGAATTAATCACGATTTATCCCCACCCCCATCAGCCCCACCTCCTTTTCACCTCTGCAAATTCCCACTGCTGGAATTACACATTTTTCTTCTCCGGAGACAGAAGAGGATGGGAAGACGGGGATAATCAAAGAACTTAATTAAAATTAATGAGCTGCACCCTCAGCCCCTTTCTGTTCCCGTTCCCATTTCCTCTCCCCCTTCCCAACTTATTCCCCCCACAATCCCTCCCAGACTGTCCCGCTCCAAAAATGAGCTGAAAAACCTTAGGAATGGGAAAATCCTCCCCCCACCAACCCTATTAATTGATTCATTAATCCAGGGGTTTCTTTCCTGGGTTTCAGAATTTAATGACAATTCCTCATCTATAATCCAGGGGAGTTTTAATAAAACAATCCAGGAAAAATCAAATTGTGCTGTGGGAATGATTTTTGTGGCTGGAGCAGGTGGAATCCACTGCCTCCAGGAATAATTAAATGCAATATTTTTAATGGATTTTGGAGCATTTACTCACTGGAAGTTGGCAGATTCCCCAAAAATCCACCAAATTGGGCTCATCCATGAGGAATTTTTTAGGAGTCTTGTGCTTTATTAGCGCTCTGGTGCTGCTGGATAATGACATTCCTGACTTAATTCCTGACTAATTCCTGGTTTCCCTCCAGCCCAGCATTAGGAGCTCGTTCCTCCAGAGACATCGGAGACTCCCATGCCCATAGGTAGGTGCCGGAATTTCGGGAACCCGCCCACCCCAGGATCTGGGAAGTGACATCCCACTGGAATATTTTCCTTGGAAGTGGCAGATTTCCTTGGAATTAGGAATAAAATTGCCATGGGTGGGAGGGAATGGTGGCGCCAGGGCTGGAAAAGAGCAGGAATGGAGTTTAATTAAAAATTTATTTCCTGGTATCCCTGGAATTGCAGTGGTTTTCCTGGGAAAGCCACACTGGGATGAACTCCTGCCAGATCCAGCAGAAATCAATCCCTCTCTTTCCCAGAAAACCACTTTCACAATATGTGTTTCCTCATAAGAAGAGGGAAAATGAACGGCTCTGCCTGTTTGAGGAGGGAGATTCCCAAAGGCTGGAATGACTTAAACTGGGATAAATCCCTGCATGTGAGGGGAGCAGGTGCTAGGAAATCTGAGTTTTCCCAGTGCCAGAACAACCCAAATGGAGAAAATCGGGGGAAACCATCCCTGGATGTGTGTTTGATCCCATTTCCCATCATTCCGGGGAATGATGGAACCCTCAGAATGCTGGTTCCCAGGCAGCAATCCCCCAGCCCGGGAATTCTGTGGGTGTTGAACCTTCCTTCCTTTAAATCTGAGAATTTTAAGTCCAAAGAGTTTCTGGGGGAGGCCAGGGATGCACACAGGTCCTCGGGAAGCTGCTCCGGAACCATTTTTACAGATGAAGGAGCTTCTAGGCACTGCCAAGGAAGTTTACTGATGGATTTTGAGAATTTCCCACCCCTCTCCATGGCTGCTCTGTGGCCTGGGAATCGCTGCCCTGGTGCTGAAATACAGGTTTTCCAGCAGGAAACGTGCTGGAACATGGACGTTTGTGTTACCTTTTCCTGACCCCCAGGTCCTGAAATTATTAAATCCATAGATTTGGCACTGCTTTGGAGCATTCACAGGCTTTTGCCTGGAAAAACGAGCGTTTTGCTTTGAAAGGTTCTTTTCTTTCTTTTTTTCTTCTGGAAAAAGAGGATTTTTCCAGGAAAACATACCCTGGGCTTTGCCCGGAAAAGGGAGGAACTTGCCTTGGATAAGGAGGGATTTGCATGGAAAAATGAGGGGTTTGCCTGGGAAAAGGGTTTTTTTTTTTTCTGGAAAAGGAGGTTTTTCCCTGGAAAGAGAAGGGATTTGCCTGGAAAAGGAGCATCTCCCACAAGAATTCCAGTGGCTTTGGGTGGAATCTCTCCCTCTTTCGGACTGGAGGGTGGATGCAGCTTCCCAGCATCCCAGCAAGCCCATTCCAACCAACCCCAGATGGGGATGAGCATTCCGACTCTTCGTGGCCCTTCTGAATTACCAGAAATTCCCAGATCTTACACAGAAGCGGCGCTTTTCCCTCCGCAGCCCCCCAGGATGGATCAGGATGGGGCATTCCCAGTCCTTGTTCCTTGATGATGGACTTGGAAGGGGAGATCTTGATGATGGATTGCGAAGGGGCTTTTCTATCCCTCATCTCTCTGTGATGAATTGGGAAGGAGATTCCTGTCCCTCGTTCCCGAATGATGGAGTAGGATGCAGATTTCCTATCCCTTGTTCCTAGACGATGGGTTGGGAAGGAGATTCCCATCCCACATTCCCAAATTATGGATTGGGAAGCAGATTTCCCATCCTTCCTGCTTTGAGGATGGATTGGGAGTGGGATTCGTATTGTTTGTTCCCAAATGATGGATTTGGGAGGGGATTCCTTGCTCTTTATTCCTTGCTAACAGATTTGGAAGCAGATTTCCCATTCCAGCTGCCTCAAGGCTGGATTAGGAAGGGAATTCCTTGTGCCTGAGCATGGACTGGGGAGAGGGTTTCTTGCTCATTCCTTGATCATGGATTGGGAAGGTTATTTCCCACCCCATGCTCCCTCAGTTCATTCCCAGAATTAACCCGGACCCCCCATTCCAGGTGTGGCTCCAGGCGCCGATTCCCAGCTCTGGATGTGAGATGGCGACTCCGGAGCCTCCACTGGGAGGGACCCCCCGGCCTGGCCCCTCTCCCGGTCCTGGCCCCTCCCCGGGATCCATGCTGGGTCCCTCTCCCGGCCCTTCACCTGGGTCCGGACACTCGGGACACTCGGGACATGCACTCCCAGCAGCAGGATACGCCCCGGACACCATCCACCCCCTGCATAAGGTGAGGCATCTGGCATTCCAGGCCTCTGAAATCCTCGGGCTTGGGTGGGGGATTTATTCTGATCCATGTGTGTGTCCCCCACTTTATCACCTCTGCAAATTCCTACTGTTGGAATGATCCATTTTCCTCCTCCAGTGTCAGAAGGAGATGGGAAGAGGGGGGTAATTAAGGGATTTAATTAAAATCCATGAGCTACACCTGGAGTCCCTTCCCATTAGCATTTTTTCCCTCCCGGATTTATTTCACCCCTCTATCCCCCCAAATCCCTCCTTGGCTGTCCTGCTCCAAAAATGCAAGGAAAAACCCCAGGAATGGGAAAATCCCCGACCCCAGCCCCATTAATTAACTCATTAATTGAGAAGTTTTTCTCCTGGATTTTGGGATTTAACAACAATTCGTTGCCTGTAATCTAAGGGGCTTTTAATAAGAAAAATCCAGAAAATTGTGCTGCAGGAAGGATTTCTGTGGCTGGAGCAGGTGGAATCTGGTATCTCTGGGAATAATGAAGTGGAGCTCCTGCTCCAACCCCAGGGAATTCTGTGGGCAGGTTGGGTTGGGAGCATCAGGATTTCCTCTGGGAATGCTCTGCCGGTGTCTAATTTCCCGGGATGTTTCCCTCCTGCAGCCCCTGGATCCGATGCACGAGAAGGGAATGTCGGAGGATCCACGCTACGGGCAGATGAAGGGAATGGGAATGCGGCCGGGGGCGCACGCAGGAATGGGCCCCCCCCCAAGCCCCATGGATCAGCATTCCCAAGGTTGGGACTATGGGAAGAAGCATGACAATGCGGGACTGGAATCATGTCCAAATCTGGGATTTGGAGAGGAGGGGTTTCATCACTCCTGGCTTAAATCCTGGATTCCGTCAGCACTCCAGGGGATTTCCAGGTCTCCATGCTAGATTTTGGGGAAGGAATGATAAAATCCTGTGGGGTTTAGGGTGGAAATCCTTAACTTGAGGATTAACTTAACAACTCTCCCAGTATTCCAGCTGTAAATCATTCATTTTGGTTTGAAATTCAACCCCTTGGATCACTCCCAAGCCCATCCCTGTTTTCCCCACCAGGTTATCCATCTCCTCTGGGCAGTTCGGAGCACGCCTCCAGCCCAGTGCCATCCAACGGCCCCTCCAGCAGCTCCACAGGTGGCTCTGGCACGGCACTGGATGGCTCCGGCTCAGACTCGCCAGCACTGGGCCGGGGTCCGTCCCCATTCAATGCAGCACAGCTGCACCAGCTCCGTGCCCAGATCATGGCCTACAAGCTGCTGGCGCGGGGGCAGCCACTCCCGGAGCACCTCCAGGTCGCTGTCCAGGGAAAGCGGCCCCTGCCCGGGATGCAGCCGCAGATTCCCGCTCTACCTCCACCTGCTGGCGCCACACAGGGCCCCGGACAAGCGCCCGGAGCAGGGCCAGCACCGCCCGGGTATTCCAGACCTCATGGTGAGATGGGGCTGGAGGGAAAGGGGGGGGACCTGGGGGTGTCTGTCCGGTTGTGTCTTGGGGGATCCAAGGGGAGCACATCCTGTTCCGTCCTGAGGGGTCTGTGGGGAGCTTATCCTGTTCCGTCCTAGGGATCTATGGGGAACTCGTCTCATTCCATCACACATTATCTTGGGAGATCCAGGGGAGCTTGTCCTGGGATATTCATGGAGAGCTTGTCCTGTTCTATCCCAGGGGATCCATGGGGAGATCATCCAATTCCATCCCAGAATATCCATGGGAAGGGACCTCAAAGCTCGTTCCGTTCTATCCTGGTTCGTCCATGGGAAGCGTTTGGTCCCAGTTTGCCCCAATATCCCCCAGTCTGGGTTTCTCACTTTCTTCCCATTTATGTCTGTGAGCATTCCAGAGGCTAGGATTTCAGATCCATCCAGACTCTGGCAGTTTGGGAGAAAGGGGGCTGTAGCTGTGGGTCCTCATCTTCAGCTGGAGCAGACCAACCATCCCACTGGGAATCTCCCCCAGGAGTCAGTATCCTCATGGGATTTCCCTCGTTTTTTCCCTTTTCTGCCTGATTGTTGGGAATTTCCAGGAATAGGAGGGCCCAACATGCCCCCGCCCGGACCCTCAGGAGTTCCCCCCGGCATGCCGGGACAGCCCCCTGGGGGCCCCCCAAAGCCCTGGCCAGAAGGTAAGACTTGGATCCCAAAAATTATGGGAATTCATCCCAGATCTCTGAGCAAGGAATGCGGTGCAGGGTGGGAATGAAAGGAAGTTACTGGTTAAAACCCTGGAATTGGGCTGGAGTTCTGCGAATGGCTGGTTTAACTTGCATACTGGAGTTTTCCAGGGAAACGTGCTCTTTCCAAGACTGATATTTGAGGTTTTTAGGGAATTGTGGTTAATTTTCAGATAAACAGCTGGAGTTTTGGGAGATTTGGACCTGATTTCCTGCCAAATAACTGCATTTTTTTGCAGGGAATAGGGTTTAATTTCCAGCCAAATAATTGGACTTTTTTGGGAATTTAGGGTTGATTCCCAGGTAAATAATTGGAGTTTTGGAGGGAATTGGGATGAATTTCCCATTAAATCTCTGCAATTACTCTGCAAGCTCATTCTGAGCCAGTCATTCAAGTTTTTGGGGAATTTAACTTCATTTCTGACCAAATAATGAGATTTTTTTGCGGAAATTGAGATCCACATCCCCTGAGAAGCTATGCCTGTGCCAAGGCTGGCATTCCCAGACTCCCTGTTCCCATAGGACCGCTATCGGCGGCTGCTCCGAGCGGGGCCCCCCAGAAGCTGCTGCCGCCCCCACCTGCTGGCCGCCCCTCCCCTGCGCCCCCGGC
The DNA here is from genome assembly GCA_013397935.1 of Dasyornis broadbenti. NCBI lineage: Eukaryota > Metazoa > Chordata > Aves > Passeriformes > Dasyornithidae > Dasyornis > Dasyornis broadbenti. Next base: position 9,533 of record VZRN01005373.1, read on the forward strand.
TGTGCCCCCAGCATCCCCGGGGCCCCCCCCACCCTCACCGGGGCAGCCAGCGCCGCCCGCGCTTCCGATCCATCCCAAACAGAACCGGATCACCCCTATCCAGAAACCCCGTGGCCTCGACCCCGTTGAGATCCTGCAGGAGCGGGAGTACAGGTATGGCTCCACTTGGATTTCCTGGGAATTCCCAGGGTTCCTCACAGTCCCAACTGACCCCATCCCATGTTTCTTCTTCCCGAGACTCCTCTGGATGAGCAAGAGGACATTTTCCTTGCAATTTCCAAGGCTTCTCCCAGCCCCAATTGCCCCCATCCTGTTTTCCCTCTTTCTAATGTCCACAGGTCCAGAGGGATGAGTGGGAGTGTGTTTTCCTTGGAGATTCCCAAGGTTCCTCCCATCCCCAACTGCCTTCATCCCATTTTTCCTCTTTCTGAGATCCAGAGGGATGAGCTGGAAAACATTTTCCTTGGGGATTCTTCCTGACTGTTCCCAGCTCCTTTGCCCTTCTCTAGCCATGCTCCGGCCCTGCCATGTTCTTATTCCCATGGGGGTCCCCAAAACCCATTCCGGGATTCCAGAAGCGACACTTTCTGATGCCCTCGTCCTGCTCCCATGCTCTTACAATGGGAACCAGGATGGCAGTGGAACTGAACTTGTCCCGAAATCCCTCCCTCTCCTCCACAGGCTCCAAGCTCGCATTGCCCACCGCATCCAAGAGCTGGAAAACCTTCCCGGCTCCTTGGCCGGAGACCTGCGGACCAAAGCAACTATTGAGCTGAAGGCTCTGCGGCTGCTCAACTTCCAGCGCCAGGTGAGTGCCAAGAACATGAGCAGGGGAGGCTGTGGGGTCACTTCGGGGACTGATGCCACACGGTTTTCCCGGGATTGCAGCTGCGGCAGGAGGTGGTGGTGTGCATGCGGCGGGACACGGCGCTGGAGACGGCACTCAATGCCAAGGCCTACAAGCGCAGCAAGCGGCAGTCATTACGTGAGGCCCGGATCACAGAGAAGCTGGAGAAGCAGCAGAAGATCGAGCAGGAGCGGAAGCGCCGGCAGAAGCACCAGGTCGGGGGATTCCCAGGAATCAGGGCAGAGAGGTAGCAGGGGTGGAGGTTTTAAGGGAATCGCCGGGATTGAGGGAGGTTGACTCTGGATGATGGGGGCCAAGGGTTTGGTGATGGCCATTGGGACCATCCGATGGCAGCTGGGATTCTCTGATGGCCGTTGGGACCCTCTAAGGCTCATTGGGACCCTCCAATTGCCGTTGCTTTCTTCCAGTGACCACTAATCCCTCCCAATTTCACCATTCTCCAACTTCCCATGCAATCCCTGCACACTGAGCAGTGTGATCTGATGCCCATGTCCCATTCCCATAGGAATACCTCAACAGCATCCTGCAGCACGCCAAGGACTTCAAGGAATACCACCGGAGTGTGAGTGGGAAGATCCAGAAGCTGACCAAGGCAGTGGCCACGTACCACGCCAACACAGAGCGTGAACAGAAGAAGGAGAACGAGCGCATCGAGAAGGAGCGGATGCGCCGGCTCATGGTGAGCCAGATGCGGGATACAGGGAAAAAGGCGGCCAAAAGACAGGAGGGGTGGGATCGGGATGGATGCAGTGGGACCTTTGTCCTCACTGAGGGTGAGGAGGGAGGAGGGGCACCAAGGGGTGTGTGGGGTGAGGTCAGGGTATTCCCAGCTGCTCCCAGGTAATTCTAAGTGTGTTTTTCACCCCGGGCAGGCAGAGGATGAGGAGGGCTACCGGAAGCTCATCGATCAGAAGAAGGACAAGCGCCTGGCCTACCTGCTGCAGCAGACAGACGAGTATGTGGCCAACCTGACAGAGCTTGTGCGGCAGCACAAGGCAGCCCAGGTGGCCAAGGAGAAGAAGAAGAAAAAGAAGAAGAAGGTGGGAGAAAGGAGAAACTACAGGAATGGCACCGGGATGGGCTCACGTTGGGAGCACCAGGGCTAGACTGCCCAGGCTGACTCCCCTCTCCTTCCACCTCCTCCTCTTCTTTCTTTTTTTCGCTTCTTCCTCTCGTTCTCCTTCCTCTCCTTTTTGTTCTTCCTCTCCTTCCTTCTCCTTTTTCTTCTCTTCTTCTTCCTTTCTCTTTTTCTTTCTCTTCTTCTCGTCTTTTTCCTTTCTCTGCTTCCGTTATTCTTCCCCTTCTTCTCTTTGCTCTCTTTCTCTGCTTCTCATTCATCTTCTCTCCTCCTTTTCTTCCTTTTCTTCCTTTTCTTCCCATCTTTCCTTCCCTTTCTCCCTCTCCTTCCTTTCCTTTTCTTCTTTCTCTTCCTCCTCTTCCTTTTCTTTTCCTCCCTCCCCCTCCTCCTCTCCATTTTTTTCCTTCTCCTGCCCCATTGCTCCCGCAGAAGGCAGAGAATGCCGAGGGACAGGCTCCGGCCATCGGCCCGGATGGGGAGGTGAGTCCAGGCTCATCCCACAGATCCTGGGATGGGTGGGAAGAGGCCACCGGGATCATCCCACTCCAGCCCACCATGGGCAGGGAGTGCAGGCCATGTCCCACTGAGTCCATCAGGTTTCTCCCTCCTCCCTTTCCCCCCACTCTTCCCAGTGGGTTTGGGGGGCTTTGAGGCCGAGAATTCGCAATCCCGATCCATCAGTTCTTCCCGCAGCCGCTGGATGAGACGAGCCAAATGAGCGACCTCCCGGTGAAGGTGATCCATGTGGAGAGTGGGAAGATCCTCACTGGCACCGATGCGCCCAAGGCCGGGCAGCTCGAAGCCTGGCTGGAGATGAATCCTGGGTATGCCAGGAATACCAGGAATGGTGGGGCTGTGAATGTTGCAACTGGGAATACCAGAGCTGGGAATGCTGGAGCTGAGAGGGAATGGGGTACTGGGAATGCTGGAGCTTGGCATTCTGGAGTCAGGAATGAGAGTGGAGGAATGGGAGTGGGAATGAGGAACTAGGAATGCTGGATCCGGGAGGAAACTGGAGGCTGGGAATGCAAGAGCTGGGAGGGAACAGGGACCTGGAAACGCCAGAGCCAGATTCCATTTGGAATTCCCTGTTGCCCCTTTTTCCACTCCCCCAGATACGAGGTGGCTCCACGCTCCGACAGTGAGGAGAGCGGCTCTGAGGAGGAGGAGGAGGTGAGGGGGGTCCCACCACATTCCTGCCAGGAGTATTCTGGGAAGGATGGGAAAGAGCTGACCTCGGCAATGGCGTTTTGGCAGCTCAAAAAAAATGCGATAGAATGGAACTAAACAGGGGGATAACATGGATTAAAATGAGACAGAATAGTAGGATAACATGGAATAAAGCTGTAGGGTAAAACAGGACAAAACAGTAAGATAACGTAGTATAAAATTAATTCCAATGGAATAAAGAAATGGGATACAAAAGTATAAAAAATAGGATAAACTGAGATATAAAAATGGAACAAAATAGCTGGGTAAAATGTAATCTCTGTGTTGAACAAACACTGGGCAGCCAGTAACACTTGGGAATTCCTTTTGGGACATCTTGGTTTTCATCCCATATGTTGCTGACATGAGTCTTCAGCCATTCCAAAGGGATCCTGTGGGAGGCTCTCATCTCTGTGAGCTTCATGGGGACAGTGGGGGCGGGTGCTTCCCAGGGTGTTCCCAAGATGGTTTTCCCTGGAATTCCTGGGAATCCCACAGGAGGAGGAAGAGGAGCAACCCCAGCCGGCACAGCCGGCACTGCCTGTGGAGGAGAAGAAGAAGATTCCAGATCCGGACAGCGACGATGTCTCGGAAGTGGATGCCCGACACATCATCGAGTGAGCTCTTCCCTCCCTCTTTCCGTTTTCTTGCTCCAGCTTCGCATTGCCAACCGCTTCCCTGCCCCAGGGGTGTGGCTCCATGAGCAGCATGTCCCCAAGCCCATTTTTTCCCACATCTTCCCAAAACAAGCCGTAACGTGGCATTTCTCTGGAAATTCATTGGGAAAACCACCCTGTACAGGACTGACAGCCCTTCCCAGGAATTCCCTCAACAGCATGATCCTTCAAACCTGTCATTTTTCACCCCAAGAATGCAAATTGTCTCCCTTTTTCCTCCTTTTTTTCCTATTTTGGCCCATGAGGAACAGGGATTCCCCCCTCTCATCCATGTTTTTACCCCCAGGATCACCATCTCTCCCTGCTATTCCTGTTTTTTCCCCCAGTTTCTCCCTCTCTTCCATTATTCCCATTTTTACCCTGAGTTTCCCCTTGTCCCCCTGTTTATCCCGTATTTTCTGCCAGGCCCCCCATCTCATCTGTTATCCCAGTTTTGCCCCCATTTCGCCCTCTCACCCCATTTATCCCCCGCTGTACTCCCTCCCACCCCATTCCCCCCTTTTTATCCCCGCTCTGGCCCCGTTCCCTGGCACATTGTGACACGTTATTCCGGTTTTCCTGGCAGGAACGCCAAGCAGGACGTGGATGATGAGTACGGGGTGTCGCAGGCACTAGCACGGGGGCTCCAGTCCTACTATGCCGTGGCTCACGCAGTGACCGAGCGTGTGGACAAGCAGTCGGCCCTGATGGTCAATGGCGTCCTCAAGCAGTACCAGGTCTGTGAATGTCGGGGATGTGGAAGTGCTGTGGGAGGTAACAGAGGTTATGGTGGTCCAGGGGTGGGATAATGGAATAAGGAGCTGGATCCAGTGTGGGATGAAAATCTGTGGTGGGATAACAGCGGGGGCACAATAAGGAACCGGAGCTGGTGCAGGGTAAGGAGTCAGAGCTGGGAAGGAATAATGAGCTGGAGAAGGGATAAGGAGTCTGAAGTGGTGCGGGGTAATGAGCCAGAGCCAGAGTGGGATACGGAGGTGGAGTTGGAATGGGATAATGAGCTGGAGTCACTCCCTGCTGAAAGCCAAACCCATCATATTCCATGCGAATCCATGGAATATCCCAATTCCTGTGACTGGCTCTGACTAATTAACCCAACCTCACTACTGGCTTATTTGCATGGGCCCGGACAGGGGCGGGGCCACTCTCCCACCCCCATTCCCACCCCCCTGCACGTTCCCACAGATAAAAGGCCTGGAATGGCTGGTGTCCCTGTACAACAACAACCTCAATGGAATCCTGGCGGACGAGATGGGTTTGGGGAAAACCATCCAGACCATCGCCCTCATCACGTACCTCATGGAGCATAAGCGGATCAATGGCCCCTTCCTCATCATCGTCCCACTCTCGTGAGTGACAGAGCACCCAGAAAATCCCACCCAGCCACTGCTCTAGCCCCACATTCCCAGAGTCCCACCCTTTCCATGTCTTTACCCCAGGACTTTGTCCAACTGGGCTTATGAGTTCGATAAATGGGCTCCTTCTGTGGTCAAGGTCTCCTACAAGGTAAGTGCCACATTCCTTGGATTCCAGCTTCCCTTTTCCTCTTCCCACTCTGTTACCATTATCCTAAAGAAGCTGCCCTGCATTCCAAATCCATGAAAATCCGTGAAATACCATTTTTGGTTGTTCCACAGCAGCAGGAAACCCCACACCTCCTCTTTGTTCCCTGTGGATAACAGCTCCTCCCATCCCCTCTGCTCCTGGGAATTCCCTCCTGGCCTGACACTCATGGTTGGAATTCTCCCTCCAGGGCTCTCCGGCAGCACGACGCGCCTTCGTCCCACAGCTCCGGAGTGGAAAATTCAATGTCTTGCTCACAACATACGAGTACATCATTAAGGACAAGCACATCCTGGCCAAGGTGAGGCTGGGAAGTGCTGGTCCCAGAGGTTTTTCCAATCTCGCTATGTTCATGGATGCTGCAAACAGGAAAACCCCTGCCTTTTTTACCCCAAATCCTGGTATTTTATTCCCTGGAGTCTCCACAGGAGCTACTCCACCCTCGGCAGCTAAAGCCTGCTCCTGCTCTTGGTTTTTGGTGACGTATCCCATGATCCAGCAGACATATGGTTTACTTTTCATGAAAAATTCCCAGGATAATTAATATTAATTGGATCCCTACAAGATCCGCGTTGCCAAAGGGTTCAGATCCATGGTCCTGGAGGAAGAATAAGTGGGATGGAGCAGTTGTGCCAATGGAACAGCGCTCGGATAATGCTCCAAATACCAAATTTTGGGATTGAGGGGTTGGGGCTCAGTGGAGCTGGGATCCACCATCCTGGCAGGGATCCCCTGGATTCCCATCCCGGTGTGGATCTCTCCTGGTGTTGGGGGACACTCCTGGCATATTCCCCTTCCAGTGCCTTTTTGAGCCACTCCTGCATGACAGAGCCATCACAGGCTACTCCAGGAACATCCACACCATTCCCACCATCCCTGCCCTTCCTGCTCCCACAGATCCGCTGGAAGTACATGATTGTGGATGAGGGGCACCGGATGAAGAACCATCACTGCAAATTGACGCAGGTGCTCAACACCCACTATGTGGCCCCACGGCGGCTACTCCTCACTGGGACCCCACTCCAGAACAAGCTCCCGGAGCTCTGGGCACTCCTCAACTTCCTGCTCCCGACCATCTTCAAGAGCTGCAGCACCTTCGAGCAGTGGTTCAATGCGCCCTTTGCCATGACTGGGGAAAAGGTGCAGAAAAGGGCAAATGCAGGAGAGGGCAGGGGCTGCTGGCAGTGGGGATGGGCTTGGGGTCAATGTTAATGGATAGGGAGAGGTTGGAAGTGTCCCTCGAGTTCTGAGATGTGGCTCAGTGTCACCATTAACAGCTCCAGAGGAGTTGGAAGTGTCCGTGGAGTTGGGATGTGGCTCAATGTCACCACTGAGGGCTCTGTTCCCTTCTCTGGGTGACAATTCCCTTCCCTGGTGACAATTCCCTGCCCTTCCCCATCCTGGGATACACTCATGGAGCTTCATCCCACTCCGGACTCACTGTTGGGTCGAGCAGGCAGTTGGATTGATCCCACTAGGAATTGAGGGTCCGGGGGATCTTGGAGCAGAGGGACCAGATGTATTGGGATGTTGGGGGTCCATCCAGTCCTGTTTCTGATGACAATTCCCATTTTTGGTGACAATTGCCTGCCCTGGCCAGGTTGACCTGAACGAGGAGGAGACGATCCTCATTATCCGCCGCCTGCACAAGGTGCTCCGACCTTTCCTTCTCCGGCGCCTCAAGAAGGAGGTAGAAGCACAGCTCCCGGAAAAGGTGACACTGGGGGCTGTCCCCCCCACCTTTCCCCATCCCAGGATATGCGTGAGGGGTCCATCCCTCTGGGAATTGGGAGTTTCCCAGAGTGGAAGGACCCCATATCCAGGGTTCCAAGGGGCTGGACGTGACTTCCCCCTTGGGTCCTGGCAGGTCGAGTATGTGATCAAGTGTGACATGTCGGCACTGCAGCGAGTCCTGTACCGGCACATGCAGGCCAAGGGCGTTCTCCTCACCGACGGCTCTGAGAAGGACAAGAAGGTCTGGATTTGGGAACTGGTGCTGAGAATGCTGAGTGGGGGTTGGTTTGTCTCCACTGCAGGGTGGGCTGAGCTTGGGCCCCCAATGTGTTTGGGTGATCCATGGAGGCTGTTCAAAGCCATCAGTGGGTCTGTGAGGAGAATAAAACCACAAAATAATTGGAAAGAGATGCTTGGATCCCAACTAAAAGCTGGAGGTGAGAAATCCTCTGTTTTCTAGCTCCATTCCCCCAAAACAGCCAGGCAGGAGCAGCCTCACCTCGAGGGGACTTGGAAGTTTTTTAAAACCTTGAATTTATTTTAATATCTCAGAGCCCCCTTTTCAGGGCTGTGAACTCCCTGTCAATGCTCCAAACATTCCTGGGAAAGCCAGACTGGCAGATAAAGATGGAACCCAGCATTAATCTGGGTTTTTAACCTCCTGGATGGTTTCTGGCAGGGGAAAGGTGGGACGAAGACACTGATGAACACGATCATGCAGCTGCGCAAGATCTGCAACCACCCCTACATGTTCCAGCACATCGAGGTGGGATCGACATGGAAATGGGGATAAATCCAGGGGATGAACCCAAACAGACATAAACCCAACAGGGTTAAATCCAGCAAAGCCAGGGATGAACCAAAATAAGAGATAAACCCAACAGGGATAAACGCACAAAACCAGGGATAAACTAAAATCGGGGATAACCCCAATGGGGATAAACCCAAACAGGGATAAACCAAAGCAGGAATAAACCAAAACAGAGCTAAACCAAATTGGGGCATTGGGCCAACCCACCTTCTGTCGCTCTGTTTTACACCCAAACCTATCCATTCTCTCACCAGTTTCCCAAGAGAACTGGGGAGGGAGCAGGGCTTGGCACTTTGGGGCAGCTCCAGATTTTTTGCGTTGGTTTGTGCTGGTTTCTGATACCATTTCTCTTCCCGATTTCAGGAATCCTTCTCGGAGCACTTGGGGTTCACAGGCGGGATTGTGCAGGGGTGAGTCAGGGATTTTAGGACTACCAGTGGAGAAATTTGTGACTTTACAAACTCAAAGGGTTTCTGGGGTTGGAGGATGAACCACCCCCACCCCAGGAAGCCACATAATCCCAGCAAGGGGGAGACACCACATTTTCAGCCTCGAATGCCAGTTTTCCTCTGATTGTACCCATTTTTATCCATCCCAGGCTGGATTTATACCGTGCCTCCGGGAAGTTCGAGCTCCTGGACCGGATCCTGCCCAAGCTCCGGGCCACCAACCACAAGGTGCTGCTCTTCTGCCAGATGACCTCCCTGATGACCATCATGGAGGACTATTTTGCTTACCGTGGCTTCAAATACCTCAGACTGGACGGTGAGTGCCCTTGGGGGCCTGGGGGGCCAGTGGTACCCCCAGGGGTGTGGGGGGACAGTGGGTGCCCTGCTCAAGGTGGAGCTCAAGATCAAAATATCAAGAAAGATAACAAGATGTGAAAAAACAAAGATATTGGGCTGGACAGAAAGATACTGCTATCAAGACACAAAAATACAAAACCATCATGATAGGAAGATAAATCTCTAAGTAAAGATGTAAAGATATCAAAATAGATGTGAAGATATAGAGATAAATCTCAGTGTGTCAAAATAGATACCAAGGGAAGAAGTGAGCTATCAATAAAGACATAAGATCAATATCTTGTTATCTAGATCGTACAATCAATATCAAGACATTGATATTGAGACATCAATGGTGAGATTTATGTCGAGGTTTATATCAAGATCAACATCAAGGATATCAAGATTGATGCTGAGATTTCAAACATCAGTATCTATATCCAGATTGCAAGATCAATATCAAGACATTGAGATCAACATTGAGATAGCAAAATTGATATAAATATTTATGTCAAGATCAACATCAACAGGCGTCAAGATTGATATCAAGATCAATATCTTGATATCCAGATCACAAGATGTATATTGAAACATTGATATTAAGATACCAAGAGAGATTGATGTCAAGGTTTGTATCTAGATCAGCCTTGAAGATATCAAGGTCAAGGTTTATATCAAGACTGATATCAAGAAATCAGAGATTGATATCAAGATTTTTTAAAGACTGATATCAAGGTATCAGAGATTTTATCAAGATATCAAAGATCAGTATCGAGTTGTAGAAGATTGATGTCAAGATATCAAATACCGATATCAAGATGTCGAAGATGGATATCAAGGCATCGTGTCCTCATCACCTGCTGCTGTTCTTCCCATTTATTTAGCCAATCCCCTGATTAGTCGTGAGATCCCATCAGATTGGGGGAGGGTACTGGAGTTCCCATGCGATTAAAATAAATATGGATCAATTCGTAGGATTGCAGGATGGGCTTTAAGGTCCCTTCCAACCCAAGTCATTCTGTGATTCTAAAATAAACAGGGATTAAGAACTGAACTCTGGGGTTTGAGCACAAAATGTGACCTGTGGTCCCCACGTATTCCTGGTAACAGCCCCAAAATGGCCTCAACACTGCCATAATTCTGGCTGCTGTGATCCCGACTCCTGGGAGAGCTCCCACTCCACCTCAGAGCAGGATTCACCCCTTTTTCCCTCCTTTTTCCAATCTCTACCAAAATCAGCCCAACCTTTCACAGGACCCTCCTCCCAGGGGACAAGGGCTCCCCATTCCCAATGAAACCACCCTCCAGACTCCCCGGTGCCCCCGGCTCTGGTGCTGGGGGGTGGGAGTAATGCCTATGTGGGATTCCAGGGACCACGAAGGCAGAGGACCGGGGGATGTTGCTGAAAACATTCAACGAGCCGGGCTCCGAGTATTTCATCTTCCTGCTGAGCACGCGGGCTGGCGGGCTGGGCCTCAACCTCCAGTCAGCTGACACTGTCATCATCTTCGACAGCGACTGGAACCCGCACCAGGTACGGCTGGGACTTGCCCTCCCAGAGACCAGCCCTGAAATGGATCTATGGAATCAAAAATTGACCCAAAAATCAATTTTAAATTGGCCCATTGATCCTAAAAACAACCCGTACCCCAACCCATTGACCTGAAAATCAACCTGAAACCAACCAACCCAGAAACCACAGACTGACACAAAAATCAACCAAAACCCAACTGTTTGTCACAAAACCCAGCTGACCAATCTGAGACCAACCAAACAACCTAAAAACCAACTGACCAACCCAAAGATCAACCCAAAAACTAACTGACCCCAGATCAACTGACCCAAAATCCAACCGACCTAGAATTGAACCAAACAAAAAACCAAACATCATAAAAACCAACGATCTGACCCAAAACCATCTGACTGACCCAAACCCCCACCAACCAACCCAAAACTAATTGCCTGACCCAAAACCCAATGAACCAGCCTCAAAACCAACTGACCCAAAGAAGAGCCACAGGGCTGGAATTCTATCATTCTCCAGACCTACTGGTGCCGTCCTGGAGAGCTTCCCCCAAATCCCAGTGCTGTGGCTGGGTTTTCCCTGCACCCTCTGTCTCCAAAGGAAAGAGCAACCAATGATCCCATTCTGGAATTCCCGTAATCGTCTGGGATTGCTGGGGGCACATACCATGTCTTTGAGGATAAAAATGGGGTTTCCAGGACCCCTCATCTAATGCTGCTCCTTCCCACAGGAATCCTGTTCCTAGGGTCCTGGTGATCCTGTTACCAAATTCCCATAATCCTTAGGGATCTCTGAACTCCTCATGGCACATCCTACATCTCTCCCATGGTTTATGTGAGGTTAAAACCAGCTTTTTTTGCCCCTCTTAGCCAGTGTGGCCATTTCCTCCAGGACCTACATGGTCCCAACAATCCCACTACGCAAATTCTCATAATCCTTAGGGATCTTCGAGAGCCCTTGGGCTGCATCCCGTATTTTCCCCATTAAGGCTAAAAGTGGAGTTTGGCATCTCTTGGCCAACACTGCCCCTTCCCACAGGACCTCCATAATCCCATTAGTGAATCCCTGTGATCCTTGGGGATCCCTGAGCTCCCTCAGGGCTCATCCCACATCTTCCCATGGATTTTGAGGACAAAAGTGGGATTTTTGGGACCCGTCTTCCAACACTTGCCCTGTCCCACAGGACTTAACATAGTCCATAGGTGTTTCTGTTGCCATGTCCCAGTCATCCTTGGGAATCCCTGAACACCATCAGGCCTTGTCCCACATTTCGCCCCATGCATTTTGAGGACAAAAGTGGGATTTTTGTGAGCCTGGTGCTATTGCTGCCCCTTCCCCCAGGACCTGCAGGCCCAGGATCGGGCCCACCGCATCGGGCAGCAGAACGAGGTCCGCGTGCTGCGGCTCTGCACTGTCAACAGCGTGGAGGAGAAGATCCTGGCAGCCGCCAAGTACAAGCTCAATGTGGACCAGAAGGTGATCCAGGCCGGAATGTTTGACCAGAAATCCTCCAGCCACGAGCGCCGGGCATTCCTTCAGGCCATCCTGGAGCACGAGGAGCAGGATGAGGTGAGGGCTGGAGCAGAGTTCCTGTGGGAATTCGGGGGTCAGGAGCCAGAGAGAAGAGAAGGAAAAAAAAAGGAAAAAAAAAAAAAACCAACAAACCAACCCCAGAGCAGGAGCATGGCGGCTTGTTTGGAATTTTTTGGGAGTAGCGTCGGGAACAAAGGCGCCGGATTGACAGCCCTGGAGACTGAATCCCTGTGTTTATCCACAGAGCAGACAGAGCGCGGGCAGTGGCAGCTTCCCCCACGCTGCCTCCTCCCTGTGCCTGGGCGCTGAGTCGGAGGAAGCACCTCTAAAGGTGAGCGGGGTCGTTCAGTCTCCACTGCCCATTCAATCCTCCCGCCAGCACCACCCGGCACCGCCGCGCCACAGGCAGGATCAGCCCACAAGGAGCCACAGCTGGTCAGGGAGGGACAGAATTCAGAAACGGGCTGGGAAGAGCAAGAAATGAGATTGAAATTGCTTGGAAGGGCCAAAAGTGAGACTAAAGTGGCGTGAAAACGGCCAAGTGTGAGTTAGAAATGGCCTGGAAGTGCCAAAAGTGAGATTAAAATGGCCTATAAATGCCGGAAATGAGATCTAAATGGCCTGGAACAGCCAAAAATGAGTTAGGACTGGCCTGAAAATGCCAACAGTAAGATTAAAATGGCTTGAAAGTGCCAAAACTGAGGAAAAAACAGCCTGATAACAGCCAAAGATGAGTTAAAACTGGCCTAAAAGTGCCAGAAGGGATTTAAAGCGAGCCCAAAAGTGCTAAAAATGAGCCTGAAAACAGCTCAGAATGAGTTAAAATCAGTCTGAAAGTGCAAAAGTGAGAAAAAACAGCCTGAAAGTTCCAAAAGTGAGTTAAAATCTGCCTGAAAGGGCTGAAAGTGAGTTCAAACTGGCCTGAAAGTGCCAGAAGTGAGTTAAAAACTGCCTGAAAGTGCAAAAAGTGAGAAAAACTGTCCTGAAAAGAACAAAAATTAGTTTAAAATGGCCTGAAAGTGCCAAAGGAGAGAAAAACTTGCCCAAAACCAGGCAAAACGAGCTAAAGACAGTACAAAAAGAGCCATAAAAGACTAAAATAATGGCCTGAATAGAGTCAAAAATGAGAAGAAACTGCCTGAAAGCCAAAATGAGCTGAAAGCATCATATTCATATTCATGAAACATGAATAAAAATGCCGGAAAATGAGAAAACTTTAAAAAGAAAATCACACTGAAATCCCCCCAAAAATGAACTAAAAGCCACCTAAAACTACCCTGAAAGCAGCAAAAAGTGAGTTGCAATCACCCAAAAATGAGGGAAAACAACACAGAAAAAACAGTTAAAAATGCCCCAAACTGAACTAGAACCACCCTGAAATGAGCTGAAGTTCCAAAAAAAGAGCACATAGACATTAAAACATCCCAAAATGAGGAAAAACACTGAAACCACCCAAAAATGACTGAAAACACACTGGAACCCCCCAAAATGAGCAAACCATACTAGAATCATCAAAAAAAAGAGCAAAAACACACTGAAACCACCCAAAAATAAACAAAAACGAGCCTGAAGTGCCCCAAAATGGGGTCAAATGACAACAAAAGATCCAAAGGGGAGCACAAGGCCCCCAAACCCTGAGGAAGGTCCCCGAGCTGTGGGAAGCCAACGAGCGTCGGAGGGGTCTTGGGGGGGCCGTGCCTGAGGCGCTGGGGGCAGCAGCTCAATCCCTGGATTTGGGTTTTCACAGGAGGAAGACGAGGTGCCTGATGATGAGACGGTGAATCAGATGATTGCTCGGCACGAGGAGGAGTTCGACCTGTTCATGGTGAGGAAGAGGAGGAGGGGGAGAGGGAGGAAAGGGCAGGACAGGAGGAGGAGTGCAGGAGACAGGAGGAGAGGAGGAAGATCTCCCAAGGAGGAGATGGGGAAAGGTCTCACAAGGTGGAGGAGGAGGAAGAGCAACAGGAGGAGGAAGAGGAACAGGAGGGGGAGGGGGAGGG
>VZRN01005376.1:0-112814 GCA_013397935.1 Dasyornis broadbenti
GGCGCGGAGGGGCGCGGAGGGGGGCGGAGCGGCCCCGCCTGATGCAGCTGTGCTTCTCGGTGCTTGCAGCGGTGCCAGCGGCGGCCTGGGGGACGATGCGGAACCGCTGACCAAGCGGCACATAGACGGCATCTTCACGGACAGCTACAGCCGCTACCGGAAACAAATGGCTGTCAAGAAATACTTAGCAGCCGTCCTGGGGAAAAGGTATAAACAAAGAGTTAAAAACAAAGGACGCCGAGTAGCGTATTTGTAGCGATGTGAGTAACCAGCCACTCCTGTGTATACAAAGTCCTAAGAGAGAGAGAGAGAGAGAGAGAGAGAGAGAAAGAGAGAGAGAGAGAGATAAACCCAACAACAACAAAAAAATCTAAACAAAAACAAAAGTCATTTCCAAACTGACTGAACAATCACCGCTCCTGTGTTATCTAAACATGTATTTATGTATGAAGTAAAGCCATTAAATGAATATTTTGATAATAATATTGTTTTTCTTTTGTACAAAAAGCACTAGAGAAACGCACAGATCTACTTTGTGGACCAATCATTAAGTTATATATAATATATAAATATATATATATAAATACTACTAAGAATAGTAAAGAACAATTCTTCATGAAAAGCCTGCACAAGAACAAGAATTCGCCTGAGCTGTTTATGTTTTTATATAAAATTAATAGAAAAAAAAGGACAATCATTGTTTTGAATATTACTCCTATTTTTGTAACAGAAATTAAAAGGATAGTATTTTTATCCACGACAGGGTCGAAGACATAAATTTTCACCATTTGCTACTGTACATAGAGAAGGATGACCTGCTCCCAGGGGGATTATGAGGAAATTGATTTGGGAGAATTGGTGAAGCAGATTCTTCCCCTGGTGAGTCTTAAGGCAGGCTCCTTTGCCACTAGCCTCTCTGAAGGGGCAGCGTCCCCTTTCTTCTAGATTTCGATTATGTTTTTTTTCTCTCCTGCTTTCTTTGATTCCAGTTGTATCTGTATTAGTGTATCCTCAAACAAAGAGCTTAGAGGATAATTACCTTGTGAAAACAACAGCTCGATCCAAATTGTTCATCTCTGTTGCCTATTGGAGGGAGAAATAGTTAAAAAAACCAAAACCAAAATAACAACAACAACAAAAAAATTCAAAATAAAACCAAAAAAGCCAAACTCAAAACCCCAACCCCAAAATCCCGAACCAGCAGCAAGGGTAGTAAGTACTAAGCCCCGTGCACTGCTCTTCTGGCTGGCTGGGCAGAGTTGCAGAACAAAGCCAAAGCAGAGACAGGACCCGTTTGGAAAGAGTGGGGAAGTGAGCGGGGGCGGCCCCCGGCGCGCCCCGGGGCCGGAGCCGGTACCGGAGCCGGTGCCGCAGGGTCGAGGTAAAACGAGGCGATCCCACCTCCGATCCGCTACCCAACTGCCCCGGGCAGCTCGGTACTGGACCTGGATGCAAAGTACAGTGTGTTACTCTCCAGTGCTGTCCATGCTTCTCATCATGTGTACTAATGAGCAGGGTTCTCGCCTTTGCATTTTTCGGTCGGAGTTGCTCTTTTCTTTGATTGCTTTTTCTTGTAGGACCTCCCGCCTCTCATCCTCTCTTCGAACTTTTCCTAGCTCTGTTTAACCCACCTGAGTCATCTTTTTGGGTTATTTTTTTTGGAAAAAAAAAAAAAAAAAGATTGTGAACGCTCTCTCACTCCTTTGTTCTGTTTTATGCAAGCTCTTATTGTACAAGTTTAGGAACCCCTGTTGTAGCTACCACTAAAGAATTATGCACTACTACGAAAGTTTTTGTTCCTTGTTTATTGAGTTTGGAGGTAAAATGTATTTTTCTACATTCTGGCTTATTGCTTAGTAAAATTTATTTCATAAAACAAACTTTTGTCATAAAAGAATGTGTAGTGTTCACCTGTGGTCCGGTTTCTAACGAGATAAACCATTTTCACCTCATGTCTCTATGTACGGACTCCTATCTTACCGTCCGCCCGCGGGCTGGTCCCGTCCCCCGCCCGGGCCGGGAGCGAAGGAGGACACGTAGGTACCCGCTTCCTTCCAGCTCACCACACAAACCTTACAGGAGTCTTTCCAAAGACACAAAACGAGCCCCGCATTCAAGACGTCGGAAAGCAACCTCCCACCCCCCCAAAAAAAACCCCTCGCGGGTAAAACCTTCCTTCCCCGGCCGGGAGGAGCGGAGCGGGCCGGGCAGAGCCGGTCGGGCGCGGGCAGGCGCTGCCGACACTGCCTGTCCGGGCTGTCCGGGCTGCCCGCACTGCCGGCACCGCCCGCCCGCGCTGCCCCGGGGCTCATGCAGCCCCGCCCGCCCCGCCCGGGCGCGCTCCCGGGGCGCGGGGACGCGGGCGCAGTGTGCAGCTTTCGTGCCTTCTCTTCACCTTGTAAATCGCCACGAGTTCACGGATGGCTATTTAGTGGCCCTACGATGCTGCAACACATCGGCTTGCGTTTTAGTCGTCCTTCTGTTCTTTGGCCATGGGCAGAGTGCGCTGTGTTTGTGTCGGCTGTGGTATAATGACATAGGGCTCTCTTGACGTTTTGTTTATGACCTTATCAGTTAGAGTTCAGTGGCTAGTCGCAAGCATTATGAAGTGATCACCTAGGTTATTATCCTTTGTACGATTTCTTTTTCTTTTTTTTTTAGAAACGCCAACAGCCTTACCAAAATTTGAGCAGATTTGAGATACAGTCATAGAAGGTAGATGTTAGTCTTGGAGAACTTATTTTGTGTGCAAATGAATATAAAAAGAACTTAAACAAAGTATTATTACACACATGATATCTATAACTAGGACTTTGATAACTGTTATATAAAGTGTGTAAAGTTTGTATTAATAAATTTTTGTAAACAATGCAATTTCGTCTAATGTTTGGGGGAGAGAAATCTAGAATCTAACAGTGAAAGCTGCATTTAATTTAATTTTTTTTTAATTAGTTCATTTTTAAGCAGTGTTCTTCTGCAGCGTTTTATGTCCGGGATATCTTTTTATTAAGTCTCCACATTTTATCACCTCTAACGTTTTTTACTGATGGTTACTACTCTGTTCGAGTAAACTAAACAGAACTGCCGGAGTAAGGAGCCTAGTTCCACACACATCAGCTCAAAACACTCTCTAAAATATGCAAACCAAACTAGTCAGCACCTATGGTCCATTCCTCTAACAATTCCTGTGCTTAGAAGCCGTTTATTTTAAGCAGAATTGGTATGTTTGATGAGATCTTCTCCTAATCCGCTTTTAATGAACATTCTGTATGCCATAATGTGCTTCCAAGTGTCACCCAGCTCAGGCAAAGGCAGCATCTTTCTTCGGATTAAAGATGTACTAGCTGTGCTAAAAAAATTACACTGCAACACGACAAAGAGTTCCTTAAGTTTTACAGGGTAATAGGTGGCTACAGCAAAAAAGCACAGGGTAGTCTGTCTGCACAAAGTGGAGGTCAGGATACCTGAACTTAAATCTTGGCTTTAGCTTAGCAATAGCTGCTTACGTTAATAATTTTTATTGTAGTGCCAGGACTTTACTCAAGTATGATGAAAAGTAGCGGCAATTTAGTTTAAACAAAACTGTATTTCTTTCTAAGATCATACAATTAAAAAACAAAGCACAGGAACTAAATGACAATTTCATAGCAATTTATTTTGCAAATCCCCAAGGCCAGGGTTTGAGACAGGCTGGTCGTATCCTCTCTGCCATTTGTTCACCTTCTAAACTGGTTTCAACAGTATTTTACTGCCTAACTGGAAAACACTGAGGGAACTTAACTGATTATGTCAGTTGCACACATTAGGAGTTGCTGCAAAGTGACATAAAAATGCTGATTAAATGCAGATCACATCAGAGAAGAATGCCAACTCCTACCAGACCCCCCAAAACACTCTTGTTGGGGAGAGGGGGAGCTGTCAGTGATTTCCCGGACTTACAGCATAACAAAATCCAGCCACTGTTTCCCAAAGACAACATGCAGCAAACATCTGCTCTTAGGCTTATTCAGTGCTCGCACATATAACTACACTACATTTCCTGCCCATCAAAACTGAGAATGTGAATAAAACATCCAAGCTGAATACCTTCTTGGTATTGCTACAGGATGAAACTTAGGATTGGTCCACATAACAAGTAAGGTCTTCTTCAAGTCCTGGTACTTGTTGAAGATGTTCAAGAATTTCTGCTGTAAATCACATGGCGATAGTCTTAGCCTCACTCTACCGAAATTCCCCTTTACCAAATCAAACCCAATTTCATGGAAAAGATCAGCTCAATTCCCAGTGATTTAAAGGGCCATCTTAAATTATAGTCTTGGAAAATGTGCAATACTGAGTCTCACAGTATGAGTTTTGGGGGGATTACTAGAGTTCTGTACACTGCTCTTTGACTAGGAGCAGAAATGGGTAAAGCCAGCTGAGGAAACAAGAATGACTAGGCAAGACACGGTTTTGGAGCATTGCATTGTAAAAACCTCTTGACATTCAGTCAAAGTGATTAAATCCAGTTAGTAAAGGAGGCTGCTATAGATTCCATCCCTTGGAAATGTGGTGCAACACGGCATCTATTGCAGAGCTACATAGGCAGTCAGAACCAAAAAAAGCCAGTTTCTGTAGAGCCTGTTGTAAACCCAGCTGTAGCCAGTATCTGCCTTGCACAAGATTTGCTTGTGAGGATGCTGACATCCTCGCCATGTGCCTTCAGAACCTTGCAGTCTTCTTCAAAACACAGAGTTTGTCTATTGGCTGTATAAGTTTTCACCTAGAATTAAGGAAAACAGGAGGAAATTTGATCTTTTGGGGTCTTGTTACTTCATACCTTTGCAGCTTACTTTCCAGTTATAGGATAAATAATTTAGACTATCTTCAGTAAAAACTTTCAGGGAAAGCTCATCCTAAAAAAACATAACTTAGCCTTGAGAAGTACATGTTCTCTGAACTACACTCATGGATTTTTAAGACACAAGTGGAGTCTTACAATCATCTACTCTATTTTAGATAATACAGGGCATAGGATTTCATGGAGTCCTTCATTCAGCATTTCATTTCTGAGTGAGCTATTCTGTATGACAGCACTATTGATTGCAAGGCTAGAAGGGATGGCAAATTTACTGGATAAGTTGTTCCAAATGTGGCAGTTTAGCACTCTGTTCTTTGTCTCAGTTTATCTCATTTTTAAATCCAAGAGATTTGTAGCCTGCTGAAGAATCTCCAATGCCTGTAGATTTCCCTCTCCACATAGGTAGTCTTAGGCAGTGATTTACTCTCCTCTGTGCCCTTTCTTTGAGGTAGTGAGGTTGATCTTTAAGTGCTCAGCACGAGGGAGATTTTCCTCAGGAGTCACTATTTCTGTACCGTTTGTATTTATTAACATCCTTGCTAAAGTGTTTAGACTAGAAATGGTTACAAAACCTAGTAGTGACCACCTTGAGGATGTGACAAAAGGTAGGAACATCCTCCTTCTTCTTCAGGTGCTGCTCATTGCTAACAAGGGTTGCATTTGCTCTCTTGGCCATTTTGTCATGCTGTGAGATCACGACCTGTTCATAATCCTCTCCCACAGCTAGCTTATTTTCCAGATGATTACTTCTCATGCACAAAAGCCATGGCCTGGAAGGGACACCATGGTTCTTGGTTCCTATTTTGCACTATTTTTTTATGCTTTGTTAAAGCCTTTTTTCCCAGATATTTTACCTCACTGAGCTATTACTCTGGAAAACATTAATATTTTTTTTCTGCACAAAGACCATTCTGTGTCATCTCTGCTGTCACCTGGCACCCATTTCTGCCACCTTTAGAAAGAAGACCCTTTCCAACAATGCTGCTAGTGTATTTGTGCATTGTGATACATGGGCTCAATCCTGCTGCAGTGCAGATCTGTATAATTATTTCAGATAAGGATTTGACCCAGTTGTAAGTGCAAATCCTGGGACAGAGCAAGTCAGACTGACTCATAGCAGGTTGCTGGCCAGACCTCCTTTAGCACTTGGGTTCCTAGAGGCAATCCCATACTGGCATAGCTGAGGTCCCATTCACTCTAAACCTATGTGGGACATCTGAAAGTGCTTTTTACTAAAACCATGGCTCAGTTACTTACCTGGAATACACAGACAAGAAAAATAGTTTGGGATGCATTAACGGTAATGTGGTTGAACTTCTAAGGCAGAATAAATGTAAAACCTAACTCATCTTTTGAAATATTTAGTTAATTGGCTGTTGGTAAGATTTATCCAAGTGTAAAAATGGAGTTTAGTTTTCAACAAAGATATTTGAGAACCAGAAATATGCCAGTTTACAGGCAGTGTAAACTATATTAACCATTTATGCAATGGTTTTTGTTTTGCAACTTCAATAATGAAATATCTCCAACAGTTAGAGATATTGATCTCTGAAACAGCATATAGAATTTATGAGGACCACATCAAGAGGACTTCTTTCTCCTCAGTTTCGAGATGAGTTTCAGATGTTCCACTTCAAAAAGAACCTCATGGAGATTCATGGTAGTATGCAAGAGAGAGTCGGACAGAAAAATGACAGTCACTTCTGGTTCTTCTGAGGTGTCGCCCAGTATCAGAATATCATAGAATCACAGAATCATAGAATATACTGAGTTGGAAGGGACCCATCAGGACCAACAAGTCCAACTCCTGACCCTGTCCAGGACACCCCAAAAATCACACCATGTGCCTGAGAGCATTGTCCAAACACTTTTTGAACTCTCTCAGGGTTTGTGCTGTGACCACTGCCCTGAGCAACCTGTTCCAGTGCCTGACCATCCTAGGTAAAGAATCCTTTCGTGATTCCAACCTAAATCTCCCCTGGCTCAGCTTCATGCCGTTTCCTAGTGCCCTGAAACTGGTCACCAGAGAGAAGAGATCAATACCTGCTCCTCCACTTCCCCTCATGAGGATGTTGCAATGAGGTCTCCCCTCAGTCTCCTCGTCTCCAGGCTGGACTAGCAAAGTCACCTCAGACACTCCCTTTATGGCTTTTCCTCCATATCCTTCACCATCTTTATGGCCCTCCTTTGGATGGTCTCTAAAAGCTTAATGCTATTTTTGTCTTGTAGTGCCCAAAACAGCACACAGCACTCAAGGTGAGGCCACCCCAGTGCAGAGCAGAGCGGGACAATCCCCTCCCTTGCCCGGCTGGCGATGCTGTGCCTGATGCCCCCCAGGACACGGTTGGCCCTGCTGGCTGCCAGGGCACTGCTGGCTCAGATTCAACTTGCCATTGACCAGGACCCCCAGATCCCTTCCTGCAGCACTGCTTTCCAGCCTCTCATTCCCCATCTATACACACAACCAGGGTTGCCCCATCCCAGGTGCAGAATCCAGCACTTTCCCTTGTTAAATTTCACATGGCTGGGGACTGCCCATGTCTCTAATTTGTTGACATCTCTCTGCAGAGTGCCCCTGCCTTTGATAGAGTCAACAACTTTTCCCAATTTAGTATCATTGCCAAACTTAGTATTCCTTGCAGTCCTGTGTTCAAGTAATTTATGAAGATGTTGAAGAGCACAGGGCCAAAGATGGAGCCCTGCAGAACCCCGCTAGTGACAGGTCACCAGTCTGATGTCACCCCATTCTCTGTAACCCTTTGTGCCCAGCCTGTGAGCCAGTTACTCACCCATCCCGTAACATGGTTATCCAGCTGTGTGCTGGACATTTCATCCAGAAGGATCCTGTGAGACAATATAAAAAGCTGTCCTGAGGTCCAGAAGGATTACATCTACTGGTTTTCCTAGATCACCTCAGTGGGTCATCCTGTTGTAGAAGGAAGTCACATTTGACAAGCAGGACTTTCCCATCATGAAAATGTGTTGGCTGTGACTGATGACTGCGTTGTCCTCCAGGTGTTTTTCCATACCTTCCGGAATAACCTTCTCTATGATTTAACTGGGCACTAAAGCAAGACTGACAGGCCTGTAGTTTCGGGGGTCATCCTTCTTGTTCTCGAAAATCGTGACAATCGTTTTTATGAGAATATGAGGAACTCCATAGATACAATTTGATGGGAAAGGATGTAGCATAAATAAACACCTCCCAGCTGACATCCCCAAAATGAAAATGTGAGCTGGAGAAAGGAGAGGGACAATGAGAATGAACAGTTTTTTGGGAAAGGGAATTTCCGTTGCTGTCTTCCACAGACACTCAGGTAGGGCCCTGTTTTTCTCATTTGTTGGACCAGACACTTGGGAGTGGAGGGCCTGCTGATTTCAGGTGCATGTTGAAAGATAGATATATTTTAACAAAAATTAATGTGTTTTTTTCCCTCTCTGTTACACATTTCTGGAAGTCTTGTGCTTTGTTTTCTCTTTGCTCATAACAGAAACATTGGTCAGCATCGTATCCTGTCCATATTAGCAGGATTAATATGCTTCTCTGACAGCATATATCCATTCTGATATGCATATTTATAGATGGAGAGGGCAGACTGAGGAAATAGTTGCCCAGGCTAAAGGGTTTACTATTCAAGATTTGACAACAGATCTAAATATATATTCATTTTGGACAGATTAGATTAGACTCAGCCTATGGATGGTCTCTGTTTTGACATTTATCTCCATGGTGAGAAGAATGGTTACTTTTGAGTGGTAGAGTTATGAATAAGTGACTGCTTTTCCCCCAGGAGTGAAGATTAGTGTCACAAGAAATCAGCCATCATGTATGTTATATGCCGAATGTGTACTCTCTCAGCTCCCACTGCTTGGATGGGATTGAAACTTTCCTGACAGTTTGAGAGAATGAAGAGTGCTTGGGCGTTGTGGCAATCAAGCTGCTCTGAAAATGGTTAAACTTCTAATCAGCTGTGAGCTCTTATGTCACCAGCAAAATAACAATATATGTAAATGAAACAGTAAAAATAGCGCAAAGAAGTCTTTCTCTCCCTTGCTATGTATATATATGCATATGTGCATGTATATACACATCATTCTTAAGCAGACAAGAATGAGAACACATTAAAGTTCCGATATTTATGTATTGGCCATAGCTAAACTTAGACACAACATCTAATTTACACTGACGTCTTTCTTTAACAAGTTTTGTGAGAGGAATGATATAAGTTCAAGGAAGTGCACTGAGTCATCTGCACGGTGGGCCAGTGGCTGAGCTAAGTTTAGAATCAAGGGGAAGTTTGGATCTTCTGGCTCCAAGTTTTTCCCCTTACATCTTTGCTTTTCTCATTCTCAGTGTTTAAAAAAAAAAAAAAAAAAAAAGAAAAGAAACTTTCTTCCCAGTTTCTATTCTTTTCTTACTTGATTGTTTTATGCATCCTTGTTTCTCTAGTCTTCTATAGTAAACCAGAGATTTTAATTTAATGAGCTGAGTTTTTAAAGTGAGGTTAGCTGATGACCTAGAAAAGAGTACCTTGAGACATCTCTGTTTCAGGAGTGCTGAGATTAAAAAGCATAAATGAAAAATGTGAGGTTTGTCCAAGTGATACCTGAGCAAAGCAGTGTTCCCCAGTCTCAAGGTAAAAAAACAGATGAAGCAGAGCAAAGTCAGTCCAACCCAGCCCACTCAGCGCAGCCCCTGTTGCTACCTGCCCTATGTAAAACTACATATGGTCACTGTTTTCAGCCCTCTTTCCTCCCAAGGCTTTCTGTGGGCCAATGAGTTTCCTGCCAGCCCAAGGGCATCATACAGGTTATGGCACACCATGGCCTGAGGAATCCAGCTCATCCCTGCTCCGAGAGACACCTCTGAAAACAGACTCATATCCAGAACAAGGGAAGACCAGTGCACTCTCTCCATAAACGAGCTGCAGACAGGCTGTTCCCAGCAGGTTATGAGTCTGTTTCCTCTGCTGCACTTCTTGTGCAACATGGATTAGAGCTTCATGAGTTCCCCTCCACTCTTGCGGCACGTCTCCCCAGCACAGCCCAACTGATGGATATTACAAGGCACAACTCATCTCTGATACAAATCAAACGGTTAATCTGCTTTAGTACAACTTCTGTAGATAGATATTTTTTTTCCTGGACCAACAGATACACAAAAACTAAGAAAGACTGGCCCGAGTCTTTAAGGCTATGCATGTTTAATAATTTCTGGTATCTCTAATTGATTTGGTGCATTGCTGTGTTTTGCATCAGGAAAGAGCCATGACATAGCTAAGAGGTGATTAAGCCCAGGACTTTGTGTATCATGCTGTATGCAGGCAGGTGGAACATTTATACAGAAACGAAGCAGTTTTCTGATTATATTTCACTTTCTATAATACAATGTACTTATGTTTTATACCGGTTTTATTTTATTCATTGTATTTCAATGACAGCCTTATTACACCACTGTTTATGCTTTTTTAAAAGCTTAGTCATTGTTTAATCTTATAAACAGAGAGTCAGCTTCATGCCTGATAGTTGTTGCACCTCATGCTTCTAGGCTCTAACACAGGTGGAGGTACCATGGGATGGGCATGTAAAACTGATTAGATAACCTGGTCATTGTAAGAGTCCTACCGGGCAACCCCATACTGTTGTTACTTGCCAGTAGAACTGGTCACTCAGAAAAAAATAAAGATATTGGAATCTATTGAATCTATTGAAATCTATTAATTAGCACTTGGTACACAACAGTATTGCACTTGCATGTACATTGTATTCAGCTTTATTTTACTAGTAATGATAGTGTTAATGTCAATGGGGCCAAAAGAAGAAGGAAAATGCCACTCAACCTGAGTGAGCTTCATCAAAATCTGACCCTGTCTCATTAAAAAAGACTTTTTCAGTGTGTGCAGTCTTTTCATATTCCAGATCAGTGGTTCCTAAAGGGTGGGCTTCAGAGTCAGAAAATCACAATACTCCCTTGTAACTTCACAGTGAGCAGCTGTCACTCTGTTAAGATAAATGCCACCTTTTATAAGCTGCAGTTACTGTTCACTTTTCTCCATACTCCTTATATCACTGCTTTGACCTAGTCTGAGTCATTCCCTGCATGGGAAACATTTCTTCCTGTGGGCATACATTATGACTGGGGTTGTGTACTGATAAAAGAGGGATAATGCGTCCTCTGACTCCTCAGTGAAATGCTGCTGCCTGGAATTAGGATGCACACACAGTGAAGACAAAAGCCAGCAGGAGTTTGTTAGATTCCCCTGCTGTAGGTAGATGACTGGTGGAAAAGTGGTTTCTAAATGGCAATGAATACCTTGCCTGTGCACCTGCATAGGCACAGGCAGGCACAAACTGGGAGAATGAGTGTGTCCAAGGGCCCTACTGCAACTGTGTTCAGGGGCCTTGAGAAGGCACCAAAGGGGAAGAACTTTGTTCCTCCACCTTTGAATTGTGAGAAATAAGAACTGACTTCTTTTCTGCTCAACTCTAGTATCAAAAGCATAAGAGCTTCCATATGGACCAGGCCAAAGGCTAGCCCAGCAGCCTGTTTCTGATGGTCATCAACAGTTTAAGAAATGTCTCCAAATCTGGGCGTGTGGAAGGACCAACTTTGCCAAAATGAGCATCTGGCCATCAGAAAATTAAGTGCTTGCTACTTCTAAGCTGTCTTTATCTGAGTGCTTAACAGACCAGGTGGACATCCATTGATTTACTGGCTCCCTTTAAAAGTCCTTTTCATTTTAAACTTTATTTTAGTAATGAATATCCCATTTTAATTATGCACTATGCATTCTTGTGTTTTGATAAATTATGTTGTTACATGCATAACCACCCCCGGAAGACACCTCTGAGTATCTATAGCCAAAGTATCATTAATGTATATTCCAAGACATGATACATGTTGGCTCTTGGAGATTATGGAAAAATCACAGCTCATTAAAATATACTAATCTTATCTGAATTATTATTTTCTGTCCGTTCTTCCTGCCTTGTTTACAATTTAGGGATTTTTAAAATTTCTTGCTATGACTTTCAAGCTATTTATAAACTTTGTGTTTATACGCAGTACAGCTTTTTATGTCTCAGGAGCATTCTCACTTCTGTTCCTCTAACAATGCCTTTAGAACAAACACCATGAGAAAGCAGGGTATGATAGCTTTGTTATGCTTTCCAGATAGCTCCAAAGCCTGAGTTTGAAACCTAGGAGGGAATTTTTGCAACTAAACTGCAGGTAAATCCACCAGAGCTTCTGTATACTTTTGTAATACAAAGCCACACATTTGAACACCAGCTTCGGATGTTTCCACATCTTGCCCAAAAACTTGTAGTGATTACAGTGAAACATCGAAGAAATCACCTTTTTTTTTGCCCAGTCTGAGACTTTCTCCAGCTTGGTGAAAAACTGGAATTGTTTTTCTTTTGAAATTTTATCTTTTTTATATATATACACACCCAATTGTACAGAGACTATAGTGTAGCCGTGTAGGCAAAAAGAGATACCCCCAAAATACTTATCAAAATTCACAATACCCAAAGAATGACATAATCCTTTGAATCTCACAGAGAGCTGCTGCTGGTGCTTGCTGCATTTCATGGCTGAAACCCTTTCAAGCAGAGATTCCCTCTGACTTTCAATGACTTTAGGCATGCAGAGAAATCAGCCCGGGCTCATTGCTGTTGGAATACGAAAGGGGCAGGAAATGCTGGTGCCTTCCTCTGACCACTTGGAACTAAGATTCTCTGCATCACAGTGAAAGACATAAGCCAGCAGGAGTTTGTTAGAGTCTGGTTGCCTTAATCAGAAAAAAAATCTGGTGAACTGAAGATATCCAGATGGGTTTATAAAGATAAAAATAACAGACTGTGTTCTTCCCCCCCATTACAAGAAATAATTCCATGTTGGTGATGCTGCCACAACATGCCACCTCTTCTGCTACCAGGGCAGGTTTCACAGCAAAGAGCCTCGCATGGTCATGAGCAAAGGCAAGTGAGATTCCATTAATTCAGCAGGAGCTCTGTGTGTAGCTCAAAAAGGGAAATAGTACTGCAGAGTAAGAAGATACCTCCAGGAAAGAGGACTTGACTCCACCAGCAAAGTTCATGGATGCCAGCGCACAGACAACAGGGTCAGGGAAAACTTCAGGTAGTGGTTTGGATTGGCAAGGAGCTGACCTTCAGCACCAGGATCCTTTCTGATAGCGATGCACATATATCACATTGTCTTGTGTTGACAGATCCATCATTTTGTTGAATGACTTATACCAATCACATGGGAAAAGACAAGCTGACCACAGTATGGACATCATTCTATAGTGAGTGTTTCATCTTGGGTGGAAAAGAGGGTGGAATTCATATCAGATGCATCAAAAGTGACATATACACCAAAGTGGTTAGATTGGATGCTGGGTTTTTTATGTTTCCAAGCCAGCAGAAAGTCATCAGATTGTTTTTTAAGGAGCATTTGCTCAAGAGTTTTAGCAGAGAGAAGACAGAGTTGTGAGTTCCAGTTCTCCTAGAAATAATTGTGGCAATGACTGCGAGCTCCAAATCAGAAAAATTTCCCCAGTGCCCACAGTTAATTGTATGCCTCTATCAGCTGTGGAGGAGCCAGACCCTCTGCTTTCCTCAGTCTGCACTTGGAACAGTCTGTGGAAGAAATCTGTCTTTCCACCTGCAGTAAAGCTTTTCAATAAATCTTTTCACAAACCCTCATTTTTGCCCAGTTTAATGTTCATGGTCAGTAGAAGAGAGGGGGGAACTCAGTGGGGCTTCCGTCTTGTGTGGCTGCCTGGAGGGGGCTGGAAGGCACTTGCAAATGCAGCAGATGAGCACTTGCAGACGGTGCTTTAATGTGGACAGTTATGTAGAATGATATTGAACACAAATGATATTCTCTTTAATGAAGTCTCAACAGGGAACCTGGGAAATGTTCTGCGTGGATCAGCTCTGCAGGGGTGGCCCCATGCCTTTGCCAAAGGTGTAGAGCAGGGGTTAGTGGCCCATTGGTAAGCCATGCTCTGCTCAACCAGAAAGATGAAGAGTAACCCAACTTCGCCTTACAATTCTGTTTATGATCTATATAAAGCTAATGCCGGAACCACTTGTATCGATTATTCTAACTCTGAACAGACTGTGAAGATCCTATTTCAAATCTTAATTTTTTAGGCTGAAATGCTTAAATGACACAGGTTTAAACATTAAGTTTGCCACTACTTACCATGTCAAAATTTGGCTCCCTAACCAACAACACTGAATGTCTTTGCACCTTTAGGAGGATAAAGACACCGAAAAGATGTATTAGCTTCTCTTCTACCTCACTGTAGTCCTTCATTTTCCCCCCTTGACTTTGGATTTTCAATACACAGGAAGATTCTCTATTTTGGACAATAGTTGGTGTTAAAAGTGTGCATCAGGTTACTGCTGTTAACAAGCAGCTTGTCTCTTTGATCTGAGGTAAAGCAGGGACTGGATGCTCCTGGATCACTGTGCTTGTCATGATAAATTTTCTTGGTAGGTTGGTGGTAGATATACCCTAGGGTTTGGCATTGAGGGCTGGAATCATCAGGAAGAAGAGATGGCCTGGTGCCTGAGAGAACGCTGTGTTCGTGCGCCTCCCACCCAGCTGTACAGATGTTTGAAGGTCACTGGTCTATCTCCTTGTCCTGGCAACACATCAGTTTTCTGTGGGCAGACATTTTCTGTGGGCAGGCTTGATTGACTAAAGCCCTGACATGAACAAATATTAGCCTGTTTGACAGGATCTATAAACCAGATATTACCTCACCTACTGACTGCTCAGGGTGTTGTCAGGTGTGCTTGTGAGGGATGTCACCCCCACAGGGTACAGAATCAGGCAGAAGTCAGTGATTAAGTTGTGAGCTGGAGAAATGGGGGTCATATCCTACTGCTCTCCCCCATTGCATCTTTGGCCACTTGTTTTCCTACGACAAAGTCAGAATGATCTTTCATAACCTGCTGTCTTTGAAAGAGCAGAAAGTAGCTTTGGCTGTGGTTAAACTGCAATTTCACTTTTCTTCCATGTAATGTCCTCTTTCAAAGAATGCTCGTTATGATATAGAGTCAAATTACTCTCTTCTGTTCTGCTGTGAAGAAGACATGAGTTGGAGGAGTATCTTCTGTAACCAGAGGATTTGGTAACAGGTGAGATTTTTTTTTTAAATTTCCCATTTTTCCCTGCTGAGGCCTGCTATGGAAAGATAAAAGCAGTTGTTACTGCTGTACTTTAATTCTTCAGAAATGCTTTCTGTAACTAATAACTATTTCAGAATAACTCACTTTTTTAAAAAAGTGCAGTAGTAAGCAACTGCAATTCCCATATGTCTATGTTCCTGTTGGTCCTTAGTCCTATGTAGTGTGCTATATTGCAATGAAGATGCAATGCATTATCAACTTAATTTTTCGAGGTTTATCTTTAGAAACATGAGCTTCTTTTATATCTGCACAATATCATCATGTCTTTTTACTATCCCTGAACACTGTAGACTTAACTTTCTCTCTTTGCAAGCCAGAAATGTTTATACTTTCTGCTTTTAACATGTAATTTTTCATCTCTTTTAGAAATATGTCAACAGGCAAAAATATACTTAAACATTTCAATGACCACAGAGCTACTGGATATTATAAGGTATATTTGTCACTGTACAAGAATGAAGGTTTTTATTTCCTTATTTTCTAAATACACCTAGCAGCAGTTTCTATGTGATTAATACACACACATATGAATGTTGCTATTTATCTCTGTATGACCTTAATGTATCATTCTTATAGTATTGAATATAATTTTGTTCCAATAA
This sequence comes from Dasyornis broadbenti, assembly GCA_013397935.1. Lineage (NCBI taxonomy): Eukaryota > Metazoa > Chordata > Aves > Passeriformes > Dasyornithidae > Dasyornis > Dasyornis broadbenti. The sequence continues at coordinate 15,655 of VZRN01005376.1, forward strand.
AGAAGGAAATCTGCAGGCACTTCGGATTTACCAATATTTGTTATTTTCCCATGCAAAACAGGAGGAAAACCAGCAATTTTTCTGTATGGCTCTGATTTCTAAAACTTATGTCCATCAGTGGAAATGCATGTTATTACACTTTCAGAAAAAAAGACAGTGAAGAATCTCATAATTTTGAGATTATTCAGAAAGCATCAGTTCTGTGGTTCTTTCAAGTATAACTCTTGATCTAGAGCTTTGTGTTGCATCTTGATTCCATGAACTTATTTCTTGTTATATGATAAATAAAAATATTCTTTAAAGGGAGTATAAATGCAAATTAGAGGTATTTTGTGGCTTTTTTTGCACAGCTGGAGAAGTGTAAAAGGTTTTTCATCTGAATGAGAGTGGGCATGTCATGGTACTGTACAGAAACAGAAGCCCATGAAGTTGCTGTTTGTCCTTCATATGTGCAAACTCACGGGTTTGGACATGCCTGGCTCTGGCATTTGCACTCACATGCCCACACATCTCCTCCCAGGCACACCTCTGGCAACATGGAATCAAAGCCATGACCAGCACTGCCAAAATGCTGCAGCATTACGTGGTAGAGCCACAATATAATTTCCTGGAGTGTACAAGGCATGATAGTTGAAAAGTGTTTTAGGGCACACTAGTCACTCAGAAATATCTCTCAGAAATGCTAAACTGTAGGAAGTGTAGTTATTTTAATTCTAGAGATCATGCTTACAAAATCAGAATATTTTATTCCAATGTATTATTTTTACTATTTATTTATTACTTGTATTGCCATAGCAACTAGGAGCTCAGCCACAGTGAAAACCCCCACTCTGTTAGGAGCTGCACAAACAGGAAAAAGAGATGAGGAGCTCACGTTCGCATAAATAAGGTGTTCTTAATTTTAAAAGGTCTCTGAGGTCATGTATGCAGCTGCAGACAATAGATGTAAAGCAAGTTCCAATATGAAGGATAAATAAAACCACAATCAGACCCTCAGTGATAACTTGGCTTTCTGCTAAAATTCCTCAGAGAAATGCTGGCATTAACAGCAGACCTTGAATTGTGCCCTTAAGAAAATAAATTCAGGCTCTATCAAGCCAAGAAGGAAGGGCCAACTAAGGACCTCATGCTGCAGCATCTCTACATTTACTGTGTGGATGGTTAGTGGGAACATCTCTGCTGATTCATCTGAGCATGATCTCCTCACGTGAGGAAAGCTATGCAAAACTCTTTAGTACAGATTTCAGGCTTTAATGAACCTGGCACCTGGAAATATTCCTTTCCCCATTATCTTGCCATTGACCTGAGGGAACCTTCTTGCTCGTTAAGAAGAAAAGTTGTCAACCTTCCATAAGAAACCATCACCCTATGAATCCCAATGGGGATACTACTTGAAGGACCATGATTACACAAAACAATGACCTTCTTAAATTCTACTACATTTCAGAGCATATCGATTCCTGGCATGGTATTGAGCTGTGTAATACGAATGCTCTTTTACATTCCAGAAATGCTAGCCCTGTTAATGCCTTGAAATCTTCCTTTAATCTTTTGTGCCCTATAAAGACTCCCATTAACTCCTTCCCTTCTCTCAGTATCTCTTTATTTTAGTTTCCTATTTATTTTTCTCTCTCTTTTGTTCTTGGCCTTTTTTTCTGCAACATGTTGACACCACAAATTGCTGCCTGAAAGAAGACATGATTTATTTGGTTATGTTAATGCAGGGAGTTTGCACAACGCATGTAGTTTTGGATTCTTTCAAAAGAAAGACAAGACAAACATGTATGTGCTAATTAAACACACCATACTAATGATGTGGCAGTGTGTAGCCCTCTGGCAGCCACGAGAAGAGTCCTGAGGGAGGCATATTTCTTCAGACTGAATCGCTGTAGGGATCTTTGCAGGGAGGCTCTCCATTTTATTTCTGAAGGCACTATGCTGGTGGGGGATGTGCTCTTGTCTAACAAGCCCACTGCCCCTGCCCTTTTTCTCGCTGTTTTAAGCAGCTGATAAATCTTCCTGATCATCCTGTAAAGTAGAAGAGAGAACTAAAACCACAGTCTTTCAAACCAGCAAGACTTCAGAAAACAGGAGTGTGTGTGATGTTGCAGAGGGGGGATTCAGCTGGTGTGAAGTCCCCTTGTTTGCAGGCGGCCTCACTTATCGCCCGGCAGAAATGGGGAGGCAGGGTCTGGTCTCGTCCATCCCGTGGGAGCCCTGGTGCCTGGGGACTGGCTTTGTTCAGGGGCACAGCTGCCAGAGCCAGAGGCTGCACCCCAGGTTTTGGGAGCTGTCAACAGGGTACATCTTATGAAGCTGGAAAGGGGCCTAAGCTTTCTGGGAAGGTGTAGTCAGGGAGATTTTTTTCATTTTTTTCTTTTTAATAGGTACGCATTTATAAGTATCTTGATTTGATTTTCTGATTGCATGTAGGGCTTACAGGAGCAGAGTGGTTTGAAAAGCATGGCCCTCTGGGTACCATAAGGACATGGTTTGAAAAGCATGGACCTCTGGATACCATAAGGACAATCCTAGTTTTTGTCTATTCATATGAGTATGGCAAAATTACACATAGGAGAAAGAAACAAATTTAATTAAAATCATTTACATCACATCAACTGAAGCAGGGCAAACCTTTGAGGTTTGCTCAATCCCTACTTGGAAAAAATGCCTGTTCCTGGGTATGAGGCTTTTTAAGCCAAATGCCTAGACAATTTGCTATTAACAGGCAAATGAATGGGAAACCAATTCAGAATTGATGCTAGAAAATGTTCAAGGTCAAATGACAGTATGTAGCTCTCATAGAGTTTTGTGTCTGCATGCATCTACAGATTGAGTATCTTAAGTCTCAATTCTATCATTTATTGGTATAAAAGATTCATGTTCAGAGGAAGGAAAGGTGCTCTCAAAACTGGACCCTAAAGTTTCCCCAGATGTGCAGCAGAGATTGAAGCCCAGGCTGGTGAGCAGCACTGATCTGAGAAAGGAGGGATGAATGAATGAATGGACACGCTGCATGCACAGCACAGTTTGGCTCTAATGGGATGGGATGTAAAGAGCCTTTTTCTTTCTGCTGCCTCATGCATGGTGGCTGCCTTTTGTGAATACTTTTAGGAGGACAGTTCCAAAGAAATACTAGGAAGCTCACAGACTAACTGCTTTGGAGAATATTTTTTGCAAGACCTTTCTGTTGTAGGCATTGACTCACCTCTGACTCTGGTAAAAAATTGCCTGCTAGCTGTACAGAGGTGGTGTGTTCAAATATTTGGAGATTGTTTGGTATAATCTGTCAAGATTGTTGGCATAGTCTATCATAGAGCCCTGAGTTCTCTGCTACCAACACACCTTTGACTTTCAGTCATATCCATCTTTAGCTTTTTAGGGATTCTTTTGATGGATATTTTATGACTGGGCACAGAACAAGGCTGTCAAAAAGTCAACTCAGTGGCTTTTTGCCTCTGGCTCGTGAACTCAGTCTTCACCGTTCACTGCTGCCTTCTGAGGGGCTGATTCAGAAGGGTTGCCTCTTCCTGCTTTATCCTGCATGAATTAAACTTTATTTTGCTCCCCAGGCTACAGATGAGTAAATTCCCTTCCTTACCAGCAAAGATAGGATTCGTGGCTCAGTTGGCACTTGGGCACATCCTGCCGGCTTCATGCAAAGGATGTTCGTTCACCTCTCCTCTGCTTTTGGCCCTGAATGCCTGTTCCTGCCAAGTGTGCTGTGGGAACGTGTGCTAAATGTTACTGTCACTTTTAGTATATGAAAGATGATAAATACTGTGGAGACAAGCTGTGAAGAATGAAGACAAGAAGCTGATGTTTGGTGTGAATGAAGAGGGGGAAGGCTGTGAAAAGTGAAATCACATGTTCAGAGCAAAAGGGTAGGAAGGTTTTCTTCACTGTAATGCTATGAATGGAAATAGGTAGCAATGTTATATTTGACAAATTTGTAGATGATGCTAGTAGAAATGGGAGATGGTGAGAGCCTGGAGGAGTGCTTTGCGTTATGAATGAGAATACAAGTGTATAACTTATAACTGCAAAGTTAAAACGGGGAGTAAGTATCAATTGAAAATTCAGCTAAAGGCTGCGCCAAGGCCATGGACCTGAGGAGCTGGAGAAGAGGCAAGACAGTGGTATTTCCATAGTGACAGGAAAAGCAGAACATATCAGAGGGAAAGATGAAGAACCATGCCACTCTTAAGCAGATGGCTGAAACATGGAGCAGGTACTTTATTTATTTGTTTTGCAGATGAGATTATCTGGAATTTGATTATTTGCATAATTATCTGTAAATGAATTATCTGGAGACAACATGAAAGAGAGACAGACCCCAGGTGTAGAAGGCTTCTGTGGAAAACTGGAAGGAAGAATGAGAAAAATCTTTTGAAGTGTACATTGGAGTATGGTTAGATGGAAAAGAGGACAATCAAGCCACAGAAGAGTCAAAGTCCACGGAGAGCATCTTCACAAGAGAAGTCTTGCAGGCAGATTGGAGAGGGTGACAAGGGATCAGTTCTGGGTTTTGGCAGGAATGATTTGTGGGGCACTTTGGTGAAAATGTGTCTTCTTCACTGGAGGGCAAAGGGAAGAAGTTAGAAAAAAAAGAAGGCTTAAGAGTGAGCTTGATTGGAAGAGCTCCAGAATACATTTTCAGACAAAACAGTGGGCGGGATGGTCGGTAGAGAGGAGAGAGGAGTCAAAGATGGTTTATTTTTAAAAGGACAGTTATATTGTGAGGTGGAGCATCTTGAGGAAATTGAGAAGTAGAGATACTCAAGAGGGAGTGGAAGAGTGCCAGTGAGATTAAAGGACAAGCTTGAAAGAAGCAGATAAGATGTTTGTCTGCTTAGAATGAATATTGCAGAATGTATGTCCTGCATGTCCTGCGAAAGGGAAGGAGTTTTGAAAAACCTGACGATTCTCTTGACAAAGAGAAGTGTAGGGTTGGGAAGGGGGAAAAGGAAAAGGAAAAGGAAAAGGAAAAGGAAAAGGAAAAGGAAAAGGAAAAGGAAAAGGAAAAGGAAAAGGAAAAGGAAAAGATGACAGAAGGACTAATTCAGGGTGGTGGTAAGCTGTCAGCTCAGGAAACATGGGATTCAGTTAAAGTATAGAAGTATAGAGTGGGTTTTTTTTGAGTAGGGATGTAGCAGAACTGAAGAACTGAAGGAGAAAGGGAGAAGAAGGGAAGGAATTCAGAGTGGAGGGTGTTGCCTAGGCTGGGAAGAAAAGGAAGAGAGGAAACAGGAGGGGGATATACCTTGCAGTGGGAAAGTAGGGAAAAAAAATGTGTGAGTGGAGAGATGCAAGGTCTGGAGGACTTCATGAGCATATGATAACAGAGGAAAGAGAAAGAGTGAGTAGGAGACACTGAAGAGCAGAAGAAGGAGGTATCTGTGCTTGTGATCTGGACATGGGAACAAGGTAGACTGAGGAGACAGATGATTGATGGTCATTTGTCAAGACAGAGAGGTAAATCCTCTAAGCTGGCCAGCAAGCCAAATGGAAAAGCAAAGCTGATTTATGGCAAAAGGAATCAGGTATACTATTAACACAGTACTCCAAGATATGGAGCATAGGTGAGGAAAAATATTCTGTGATTCTATGAAAGCTGGGAAGAAAGAGACACAAGTTCAAAATGATTAGAAAGAATGGAAAAGTTTGTAATTTGGAACACTTGTTACTGGGATAGAGTTTTGTAAAAAAGTTGTAACTTCTGATACTTCTGATAATGCTGTTGCTATTATAATGCTTGATGAGAGTAGCTTGCTTTTGAATGTCAGGCTTAATGTAACTCATTAGGTTTTTATGTTTCCTTTGAAAATTCAAATTGTCCACTCATAATACCTTAAAGTTATTTTCTGTGTGCCCCATTAATATTCTTCCCAGAATGCCATCTTCTTAGTGCAGAGCCTATAATATACTCATTTATATCTAGAAGCTCCTTAGAACTTAAAAATATTAAGCTTACTGAACAATGTATTAACTTAAATAATGAGTCAATGAGTAAGAAATTATGAAGTGCTTCCTACATCAATAGGTACTGTGAATTAATAGGAAAATGTATTCTGAAGAAAACTCTGAATAGAGTTCTTATGAATGCCAGAGTAATAATGATGAAGGTCAACACTAATCCAGGTATATTTTTTATTTATTTATTTATTTAATTTTTATTTGTAGAGCTGCAGGTAGAAGATAAAGCTGAATAAATATGTAGCACCTCAGATACACACACACACACGTCTATGTCTATATCATCTACATCTTTATATTTATATCTATACATCTATATCTGTATCTATCAATATGCAATCATCTCAAATATATACCTATTTAGAAGCAGGAGTTACATGATTTCTCAGCAGGTTAGAAATTTTTGCTGTGATCCTGGAAAATTCTGAAGCACACTCTTATTTTGAATCTTTATCGATCTGATGATGCAGCATCAACAAATTACTTGCTAAGCCAGGCACATTATTTATGACAAGTGTCACTGTCATTTTCTAATTAAAAGAGTTTTTTTCCTCCATTAAAAGCATGAGATTTCACTTCCATTGGAAAGGATGCCCTTAGTCACCTAATGCTTTCTCATAATCTAGCCATTTCTATCCAAAACTGCTTTTCAGCTGTATAAGAGGTTTAAATAAGGTGCCTTATTTTGATGTTTACTCTGTTAGATTTCTCTCAAAAGTCATTAAGGCTTCTTGTGGGTGTGATCCTTGTTTCTGGAGGGATTGTTTGTTAATACAATATTACTGCAACTGAGAAATAAATGCCATGTATAGCTCTGCTAGCCCCTCCTTCATGGCCAGAAAGCTGTGCAAACTGGAAGCGTGGTGTCAGATCTGTGAGCTGTGATGCCTCTTTTTCAGTGTCGTTCTTAATCAAAAAATCCTTAATAATTTTTAAACTTAGGAAATGTTAACAGCAACACAAAGAGAAGGAGCTACTGTAGAGTACAGATTTAGCTGTTGGGAACGTTCTCCGATTTTCAGAGGTATGAAAAGATGATGAACTTGGGCAATGCTGGACTGAGCAAACGGCTACATCTATGCCAGGAAATTAAGTGGTGACAGGCAAGGCTCCAGGGCACAGGCACCTGGTTGTCTGTACTGTTATTGCTGCAACAGCCCACGAATGGCACACTTGTGACCCACAGAAAATAACAGCTCACAGCCAACTCAGAGTGATTCAGGTGCTAGCAACTCCCCAAAGGCCTCTTGGAGACCAGGAGAATTTAAAAGCATGGACAGAGCTAGTCCATGCCTGTGGGTCTCAGTGCCAGACTGCAGACCAGGGAAAATTTAATTAACCAATGTGAAGAAGCCTTACAACACTATACATTATATGTGTCAGGAAAATTTGGAAAAGGAGCGAGCGGTCTGTTGATTGCTCCGAGTGAAAAGGTGAGCTGAGTCAGTTGATGATGGCGGTAGGGACAGTACTCTTCACAAAAGGATCTATATTAAGGCAGGCATCATTTCTTGAATCTTCCTTTTTCTTTTTTTTTCTTTTTTTAATGTCTAAATATTTGTTCTAGAGATGAATCATCATTCTTATTGAGCTTCATACAAGCCATAAAGTTCTTCATTTTACAGCTCCTGCAGTAAGAAAATATTAGAATAAATAGGCTTTTGGGTAAAATATAACAACAGGTTAATGCCATTTTTTTCTATTTATTTCCTATGGCTAGCCATTTCTAGGAAACAAGCTAAGAGAAGCAGAGAGTCTGTGATTCCCTTTGTGATGTTTTACTGACTTAGTAGCTTATGATGACACTTTCATGCTTTCTAAGTGATGGTTATACCTATTAGAAGGTTAATTTTTTTTCAATTTTAATGAACTCTAAGGAGTATTTGAAGGATAGGTGAATTGACCTGAATTTTCTCCTCACAGCTGGAGATTCAATGGAGCCTTAAAAAGTTCAGTTTATATTTAATTTTTCTGCTGTCTGAATAGGTTGGAAGAAAGAAACTTTTACATTCTCCTCCCTGCTAAGTGCTTTAGCATGGCCAATACCATCACTGCACTGATCAATAGTCTCATGGTACAAAAGAGACCCTCAGGCAATGACTTGAAGCAAAGTGCCCAACTGTCTAAGTACATCAGGAAAAGCATTTCTGAAATACAAAGGGAAAGGCTGTTCTAACTGTTCCGATGCAATTATTACTTGATATATGCTGACTAGAGTGAACAGAATTGGGCATTATATCCAAACACAAATCTGTCCATGTGCTCACACAAAAATAGATACAGTTCTCAGGCTTAAGAAGAGAACAGAGCAAGAAGCTATATTGTGACCAAGACATTTGGAAATGATTTTGACTTTGGGACCTTCCATCTGTGAAGTTTGATGCAGATGTTTTTTATTCATAAGAGAGGAGCTCGTCATTCTCTGCAACTCTGGAAAGGTCTCAGTCTGGACAAGACATTATCATTTGAGAACCTCTGTCTTCTTGTAACTTTCCTAGCCTATAAAGCTTGTTGGCTTTATACTTTTGTATGTGCTGTATCACAAGAAAGTTCAGCTGCAACTGCATTGCCATCTGTTTCTGAGGGTTACTAGAGAAAGGGATGGGTCTGTGTCTGGACTCACCTTGATTTTGCACCTTTGTCACCCCGTTAATAGGAATGAGAACAATGACACCAAGGATGACAGGATTGCTCCTTATTTGCAACTCTACAGCAATTGCAAGCCTGTCTTCCTTCTGGCAGCAAAGTTTCAAGTCTCTTTTACTAACACTTAGGAAAGCATATCTGACATTCTTGCCTGCTTTATGTCAAAGCCGCATCCGCTAGGAGAGCTTTATCTATGAAAAAGTGAATGAGGTTTCAGATAACCTTTGTGACAGGCTCTTAAACTATATTTGAGCTCCCAGTGTTAGGAGGCTGTGAGGTAAATTTAGATTAGTGTGGACTAAATATAAATATACTGCTCCCTTCCCTGAGCAGTTGATGTGAAGGGGTTAGACTTCCAGAAATAGGACCCTAAGTCCCTGCTCTGTGCTGTTTTTCTGTGGAGGCTGAGGTAAATCATTGAGACATCCAGCGCATTGAATGGGATCCTTGGCCTTCACTTCCCATTGGTAAAGTGGCACAATAATACTTAATTACTGAATAGGGACAGTTAAAAAATGTCTGAATCAGTTTGGTAGCTAGAAACATTTTAGCCCCTGTACCAGTAATGCAAGAGTCCAGCAGTTACCTTGACATACAGAGACAAGTTTTAGTGGCACGACCTTTGCTCCATTACACGTCTGCTGTACTTAAAAGATAAAATGTATTGATTCAGACATTTGGAATTCAACAGGGCACAAATACAAAAGTAACAAGGAAAATTAATAATTATAGAACTAAGAAATTTTAAAGGGGAATCAATGGAGGCCTTGGATTGAAGATATGTTTTATGCTTTCCCAGAGTATAACATGAAGGTGAAAGCTTTATATCAGCAGAATTAAACACCACTTCTTTATTTCTTTAACCTTTATGAGGAGCATACAGGAACAGGGAAATCATAAAAACTGATGCTGCAGTTTGGTTCACAGTGGCTGCTGAGTGAGCTGACAGAGTTCATTTAAACCTTCTGCCAGGCAATGCTTTTAAACACAAATGAAACTCACACCTGTTCAGGAAAGCACTGAGTCACATACCCACAGGCCAATATAATTCGAGTGCTGTTGGCTTCAGCGGGATCTGAGTGTTTGTGGCTGCACCCTACTGAAACAGGGGTGTTACTCAGAGCAGGGCCTGAAGGCTGATTTTCTCTGTAGATGACAAGACTGTGCAGCACTTGTTAGTATATGAACAAGCTCTGAGTTGGGTGGCTCTCCTGAGACTGTGCTTCTTGAAATAATGTGCTTTGTTGCATTTGTGTATTCCCAAAGATTTTCTGTTAAGTCCCCAATCTTTAAAGACTATTTTGGAAGTATTTTTCCACAGTAACTAGATTTTATTTGATTAAATTCAGTATCTAAAGGTATATAAGATTTCCAGTGCTGCTATTTAAATTACCTAGGGAAGCAATTTTTGCGTGGTGCTGATTAAAAGATGGTTTCAACAAGTATGTTTTTCCTTTTATATTTTTTTTCATTTTCAAGCCAGGGAGTAACCAAACAAACATCCCAAGATATTCATAATGGAAAGTGACATAGGGAACAATTTGTTCAGAACTCAAAGGCAAGTCAGACAAGTCAGGCTTCATATATCTGTCCAAAGAAATTGCAAAAGCACAAAATGATTTTCCATGACATTAGCTTTGGCAATGCAAGTACAGAAACAGAAGAAAAGATTCTTCCTTCCCCACACCTCTGGGAAGAAATCTGGATGGTGTTTTTCCTAGTTTTAAGCCTGGGACTCACAGGAAAGTAACAGTGAGTTTTTCCGAGTTTTGATGAGAGCAAATACTTCATTCATCTGACAAACCTGAGCACAGGCTTCCAGGCTATTTTTCATCCCCTGCTATTCATGCGATAAATGAAAGAAAATAGCTCTTTTCTGGCTTTTTGTGTAGATAACAGAAAAAGCAAGGGAGAAGCCTTGAGGGTTTTTCTCAGTGAGTTAAAGCTTTCAGCACACCTATAAAACACAACACAGCTGTTCTTGAGAATACGGATGGAGAGGCTGCAAACATGGAGCAGCATTGTTCTGTAGCCCAGTCCATACCATGGAGCTCTGCCTTATCAAGCTGTTCTCCTCGTTACGGCCCCAGAGATGCAGGGAGTTGTGTTCTGAGCCATCCCTCAGCTCTCCTTCTCTCCCGGGCAGGGCTCACCATCACCTCCCAGCTGCACAGGGGCTGGACCGTGCCTCAGGTGTGGGGAGCGCAGGCACAGCCTCGGGAGGGCTGCAGAGCTGGGAGCAGGGCAGTCACAGGGGCTGAGGGAGTGATGGGCAAGAGCACAGGAGAAGGATGGACCTCTCTGAGGCTGCCTCACTTGAGGGAAATGAAGTGTAGGCAAAGGGGGCAAGCACTTGGTCACAGGTTTATTTACCACTACTGATACAGACAAAGAGACCTTGGGACATCCCAATCTACAGCTACTTATTTCTTATTGCTCCTTTGGCAAGCAATAAGTTTGTTTCTGATTTATTTTCTCTTTGCAACTGATTTAATCACGACAGCTCCTGAATCTGCTGCTGCTAGTTTGGCTGTGGCCTTTGAGGTGAGTTGAGAACCATAAATATATGCTTGACTGCAAGACAAAACAAACCTAATTTTGTGCCTCAGGCAGCAAAGCTGCCTATGCAGCATACTGCTGAATATTACAACCTCTGTTATGGACTGGGAGCATCCAAAGGGCAGTTTGATCATGGAAAGGGGGAATGTGCTGCCAACTCCCTCCACTGGCCACCTTGTAAGATAGGGAAATGTTAAAACAAAACAACAGCAAAATAGTTAGAGATGATAAGGTCATCCTTCCAGCAAAATATGAGGGGATTTCTGCTGCTAATTCACAAGATTTGTAGGTTGTCTGGATATTGCTCATGTGTGGTAAACTGTGTTTAAGCAAAAGCACCTTATTTATCTGCAGCCTGACTGAAGAAGAATAGGATTTGTTATATGGCTGACATAGACAAGATATTAAGCACTGCCTTTAAACTCCCACTTACATTTTGTTATCAAAGTAAAATATAAGCTACATTATGGTAAAACAAGTAGTTAAGTAAGCAAAAAACAGCTTACAGGCGTGGTCAGTGCCGTCCAATGCAAAATTTCCTTCTTTTAGTGGAATTTTATATTCTATGCTGAGTGTCCATCCTTTAATAGAAACATTCAGTACTAGGACAAAGACCAATGGCCTAAAGCTCCGTAGGTTCTAAAGCGGAAAGTTTGTGTACCCAGTTTTACCTTTCCGATTTTCTTCATGCCTCTCGCTCTCCAGTTTTTGGGGTTTTTTTTTTGTATAGAACCAGACAGTGGTCAGTCTTCCAGCTGAGTGTTGGGTGATACAGACATACATGTCTGCACCAGGGAGAGCTCACCCACAAGGCTTAGTACAGTTTCCTGTTGCAGGTATATTTTTTCAATTGCTACCAGTGAATATCAATGAATGTTGCGCATCTTGCATGACAGAAATGATTTATTACCCATGTATTCTAATGTAAATTCAAAGATATGAGAGAGATCACTGCTCAGGGACAAACAAACCTGAATTATTTCTGCAGCACATTGTTTGGATTCAAAGAATTTTAGGAGATGAGAAGCTGAGTGCTGTGCCTCATTTTATGGTGCAAGAGTGGCAAATGTCTCTCCACTTTGTCTAGTGTGGCAGCTTTACTCAGAGTCTTGTTCTGCCAGAGCTTCAGCTGATATAAATCAAGGAGTATTGATTTGTCATGCCTGAAGATTTTGCCCTGTGCCTCCTCACTTGCCAAATGCTCAGTAGTTGAGTGGTCTTCTTCCACAAAGTCCCATTGTTTGGCTAAAATTTGCGGGCACAGTAAAATGGCAGAACTTGCAAGTTTTAAAGCCCACTATATTTCCTGAAACTGCATGAAAGAGTGCATGTACACAACGAATTAAATATTTTGTGGTGTGGACACTGTCTCCTGTTCCATGTGCTGAAGTTGTGTAAGCTGCCTTTTCCAAAAAGATCATGGTAGCTCTCACAATAGATATCCTTCATCATTTCTAGCCCAGGTCATCAGCTTTAAGATGGACCAAAGCCCTCAATATAGAACAAAAGACACATTTGGTGCCTGCCAAACTCAGCCAAACTGTTGTGTGATCCAGCAGCAAGAAGTCTATCCCTACTCCCTAAGGAATTAAAACCATACTGCACAAAACTAATACTTACAAAATAGGACTTTATGCCTCAGCTTTTGAGTATAAAAATTAATTAGCTGGATCAAACCTTTCTCACAGCTAAAAGATGAAATTGCTGCCTTATTTTAGATGTGTGATTGTTCATTGCTAATTTTTACAGACAATTGTTTATGCAGCATGTAAAAGTGGGAGGGTCCACGCTTATACGTCCCTCAGTCTGTTCTAGAGGAGTTGAGAGGACTGCAGGCAACATCGCTGCACCTGAAACTCGTACAACCAAGCTTCAGGGATGATCATTGCAGAGACTTCCTCTTCTTACGGTTCTTGTATGAAATAGAGGATCATAGACACCATTACAGGGCTATGAACCTGATATTTAATGTGCTCATAAGTAATGTGACTGTTAAATTATTCTGTGGATTTTCTACAAGATGGCCACATTAATGTTTTTATATTATGATGCCTCCAATAAAAGAGAGTTGCTGCATTACAGAGTTTAGTTACATTGCTAAGGATTGTGTGCAAACCGTGTATATCAAAAGGGCAAGTGACATGATAAAGAGAAGTGTGAAAAGAACAAAGTAAAACCTCATTTTAAAAGCTTTAATTTGTACAACTATGACTCAACTTGAACAAGGGATTTTTTTTTTTTTTTTCAATTAAATAGGAATGAACCATATGTACTGTTCAGAAAAGGAAGCGGATAGAGCACAGCATTTCAAAATAAACAGCTGTTCAAATATAAATTTCCTGTTTATTGAGATATTCAGTTGTATCAGAGGAAAGGTCTCAGAGTGCCTGAGCAAGTCAATCATTATATACCTTGTTAGTGTGACAGCCCCCTGTGTATTGTTTAACTGGAAATAAAACACAAATACTCCAGACCCCTACTGTGTCTGCTTCATGGTGCATAAATCTATTGTGTGTCATGTCACTTAGAGTTTTGATGGCAGGATACCAAATGGCAGAGGAAAATACACAATCAAGCCTTCATTTTCATAAATGAGATTAAAGTACACACAGGAAATATAGAACAGAAGTGTTTTCATTAGTGCTATTCCAAGGGTCCATCACTCAAAATGGAGACTTTGCAAGCCCCACTGAACATTTGAATACATATGCAAATGAGTGGTTTTCTCAAGTATATATTATTTTCTTTTCCAAATTTGATGGTCTTTTTGTAATAATGAACCTGTGCCAAATAATTTTCACTAGTATTATGTCTTGCACCTGGCTGGACTGACAAAGACAGAACCCTTGGTCACTAGTGTGCTCTGAGGACTTCCTTCACAGAAGCCTTGGAGGTGTTAGAGGTGTTTAAACACCAAAATGCATGGCCTCTAAAGTCAACACTATAATTAGAATAAATGCCAATATGAAGTTTAGGTTAGCTGTTATCATCAATTCCTGAGTTTTCTTTACCTAAATACTGGCTGTTAGAAAACACCTATAAATAATTGACTTAATGTTGTTGAGCATTGAACAGTGGAAAAGCAAAAAGCAAGATCTTCCCTTAAACCTTGCGATCTAAACTGGCATGTACACTGTGCTTGGCAAAGGGTGAGTTTTGCGTAAAAGCATAAACAAAGACATGCTCTAAAGACAACTGTTCACCCTGCATCATTTTGGGATCTCAAAAAAGAAAAAAAAAAACGATAAATTTGAGAATTAGATTTTTCAACTATACTTTGAGAAAAATGATCTGCTAATATGTAGTATAAAAAGTTGACTGGTAATATTTAGATTAAGCTAGATTTTGTCAGTATTATCACTCTCTTGTTTACGCTATTACACTCCTGTCAAAGCTTGAAACATCTGTTTGTTTTATTTCATTGAGCCCTAGGAGTCCCATGATTGAAATCATACCTAACTTCAAAAAGGTGGTCTCCAAAGAGGGTTCTCTGCAACACTGCCCAAAATAAAAGGAAAAGAAAACAAAAATCCCAAAGAAACAGTGTGTGGGATCCAGTCTGCTGAACCTGAGCACGGAACTTGTTTGGAAGTGCCAGGTGCACAGTGAAGCAGTCTTGGAGCAAGTGACAAGTTTCTTGCCTCGTCTGTGACAAGAATTCCTGTGAAGGTCTCCAAGGGAATCTACTGTCTGCGTAATGTAGATGCTACCCATCTTCAGAACTCTGGTCTCACTGCAGGCATTTTCCCCCTTTGCTGCAGAGCAGCCCTAAAGAAGGAGCAACTGGGACAAGCACAGACAATGGAGGCATATGTTCAGCCTCTGTGCTAAATGATGGGTGACCATCAAGATGTCCTCTTCTAAGGCTCCAGTGTTCCTGTGGTATGGTCAATAGAAGCTAATGGGACTTTTGGAGTTACCTGGAGAATGTAGACATCCACATCATGCTGCTGTCTAACAGGAAGTCCTGTAAATGTCTTGGAGAAAAACTCAGCTGCAATTCTCACTTTAGACAGAAGGCAAAAGTGCTCAAACTCAGCCACAGAAAGAGCACAAACAAAAGTTGCTGGTGGTGTGATTTTATACGTACATTCTGATTGTAAGAATGGGAAAAATGGCTTTCTATTGATTAAAATTAATTATGCACTGGTTAAAGCATTTCCCCTGTATCATATTGTGTTCTTCCAACTGTCCCATTAGAGGTGGGAATTTCAGGAGGGTGCACAATGATTTTGACTCCAAATTTTGTGGCAAGATTAGACATTTTTCATTGCTTTTCCTTGCTGGTATCTTATGACTAGCATTTATTTCTACAGATTTGGGCTGAATTGCTCATGTCTTAAGAAGCAAGTGATGCATTAGAATACTTGTTTTCTTGGAAAAAAAGGTGTGTTATCTATACCTTTTAAGGACAGGTACAGTCACAGGCACAAGTTATTCATCCTCTTGAAGGTAAGAAACATAACAGAGGGAAAAAATGCTTCCCTAAAAGAGAAATTTCTACTGTGTATTTCTGGTCTCTATACTTCAAAGAGTTGTTTTAGTTTAAAATAGTATCAGGAGTAAATGGATATGGGTAGCAGTTTGTCTTGCTGAATGCTTATTTTGTTCAGATGAATGTTTTCTGCTGCACCTTACTGGTTTTCCTGCTTTAGGCCATGAGCACTGCTCTGAGTACTTATTATCAATGATCTTTTTCTAGTCAGCTATTCCTATTTTATAGCCCAGACCTCTTTCACTGACAAACGGGGAATGGTCCAGACTTCCAGGAGGTATAACCATCCAGCAACACTGCTGTACTGACTGTACTCAGCATTACTCATCCAAACCAGTTAACCCAGCTTACAATTACAGCTTAAACTCATCACATTTCCAAAGGCTACGGATGTGATATGACAAAAGCCTTCATGGTGTTGCTGACAGAAGATCTCAATAGAAGGAGTTTGAACTTTCAGCTATATGTTCTTGCCTCTATTTCTGTTTTTCACAATTTGAAAGCAAATGTAAAGGATAACAAAGTCTATTTCTGGTTAACTTTATTGATGCATTTAATCCCATTTTACTCAAGAAGAGACACTACAATTTGGTCTAGCAAGGACGTGAATTTTTAACATAGAAAAAATGATCTGTGAAAAAGATGGGATTGACAGCTCTAGGAACTTAAAGCTTGTACTCATTCAGTCAACTGAACACAAGCTATAACTATGCAGTTCTCCCTCTCTTTACCCCATTGAGATGCTCCAGTTATTTATTAGAGAAATCCCTACTGGTTAGGATTTGTGCCAGGTCGTTGCCTGGCTTCTCTGAGGAGCATCTCAACAGGGGATCTGTATCTTGTGGTTGAGAAAAGGAAATAATTGGAGAGAGTTTGACCAGGCACTATGGATTTGGTGTTACTGCATGGACTGAGCTATTCTGGACAAGCAGGGGCTGGGAGTTTGTACTTCTGTATTGATTCCAAGTTACCATCACTAAATCTTTTCAAAATCCTCCTTTTCCTCCTCCCTCTCACCACACTATGCCACGTGAGGATGCTTAAGACTCACATATGGAGGAACACTGAATCCTTAAGCATTTTGAATTAAGATCACTGACAAATTATATGTATATTTTGAGGGAATATCAGTCCTCCAGAAGTTACTTTTGAGCAAGTCTATTGGCTTCAATAAAACACCACTGACAAAAATAGTATTTGACATTGGGATTTATTGTTTTGTAAGATTTGAAACACTAGAACACTCCAGCCATATTTTAGTTGCTATAAATAGAAAATTATACTATACTCTTAATTTCAGTTAGGTCAGTAATAGCAGGAAGTTATCAACAGTTCTGCCCTCAAAATAATCAGTGATAATTTACAGCTAGGAAGAGTAATCAATATGCATGAATTGGCTTCATTTTGGGTAAATTGAAATCTTTGACCTGGCAAGAACTGATGCCTTGCTCTAAACAAGACTGAAGTCTCCTGTGGTAGAAGGGGTAGTCCAAATTCTTACATTAATTTACCTAAAAGTAGTAAATATAAGGACGTCAGTTCACTGACATCAAGACACACTTGCAAGCCAGAGAAGAAGTTTAGTATTAAAAAGTCCTTTAGCAGTGAAGAGGTATAAACTCAGACCATCTCAAAGTTTGTATGATTTCTCTGTCTTAATTTTTTGTTTCTGCTTGGCACATAATTTGTAATGGTATTGGATTTTAATATAGCAAAAATATCTTAAACTGACAGAGCAATTCCTTGACAATCCATGATAGTGAAATAGTACTTTGAGAACCTCCAGTTATGTCTTGAAGTACCCTAATTTTAGCTGAGATTCAGTCTTCCATGCATCAGAAATTCATTCTTTGTTTCGTTTGTACTGGAAAAAAAATCACAGTCTCCCAGTAAAACGCCTTATTTAGCTTGTCATGAACTTAGTTCCCGTAGGTAGGCTCTCGCTGTGTCAGAGCCTCTGGTCTAATAATAATCCTTCAAATCTGTTCCGTAAATTTTCTGGCTTGATACAGGCTTTGCTGATTAATGTTGTCAGAATGTGATGTGCTGAAAAACACCTTCTGATGCATTACATGAAAGGCTCAGTCTAACAGATGTACGAGATCAGTTTATTGTCATGATCTTTTACCAGGAAAAGTCAAGACTTTGGGCTAAATCAATGGTACAATTTGTTTAATGTGAAGTTTGATTTTGCTTGAGTCAGACCTCAGTGGTCTTTTCTTTCTCGGAGGCAGAATAAGTTTCTTTTTTAAGTGTCTGATTTCCTTTATTTTTTTTTTTCTAGATTTGCTTCTCCTGCTGTGAGTGAGTTATTTGAAGAATATTTATTCATAAAGTAGGTTCTTTCCTGCCTGAACTGAATGAAAATAGCTTGCGGATTCTCCTGACTCTTTCAGAAGTATTTTGATCCTAACACTTTGTGTACGGCAAAAGTCTCACAACCACTGAGCTGGTGCATTTGCTTTGATGAAACTTCTAAATCTTGTGTTATGAAATATGGAAATGCTTTGGCATCCAGGTGGAAAATATAAAGATACTTAGATTTAATATGCAAGAATGAAATCTGCAAAACCAACACTACATCTTTGCAGAAAATAGAGCTTTATCGGGAAACATCACATTTAAAGGATCTGCTCTTGAATACGGATAAAAGAGATGTTGACGATAATTTTTGTGCAGTTCCTGATTATTAAGAAATGATACATGTAATTGCACATTCTGGAATGAAAGCTATGGCACTACCTGTTCCCTTTTTGCAACTTCTTCCTGGTTATCCCTGTGCTGCTTACAACCAGTTGGAAAGGGGTCTTCAGGCTCTGCAATGTTTTACATGGTGTGTTGAGTGTAGGTGCTGGCAGTGGGGGCTGGAGGGGTGGCCTTTGGGGTAAAAGGCTGGGCCTGCCCCGTGCCACACACAAACAGCTTCAGGTGGCTTCAACCCATTTACTGCAGGGCACAGCTGAACCCCTCAACCAAAATGGTGGCACCTTGGGGCCGATATTTATCACTGTATGTTTAAGCTGCAATAAATGAAACTGATTCTCCCTAAGCAGAGACTATTTTGCCCACGATGGCAACATTTAAATTATCTCCTCATCTTTTTCTTGACCCATGAACTTTTTAAGCTCATTTTTAACCCCTGACGTTCTGTTGAGAGGGTAGAGTGAGTGAGTGGCTGAACAGGCATTTGGCTGCTGGCTAGCCTAACCCACCACATCTGGACATGGGGGATCCATAATTTATTTAAACTGACCTTCATTTATTTTGGTTTTACCACTTTAATTTTAAAGTTTGAATAATTTTTTCTGGCAACACTGAATCTATAGATGTTTCTTCTGTGTGTCTGGCTATCATTCAGAGAAGTACTTGCTATTTAAATACACTCATGAATAAAAAAGAGGAGGAACACTAAAAAAGAAAAATCTTGTCTCCAGTTTCGGAGATGCATGTTTCTAAGCTTTTCTAGGACTAAATCTGTCCTATGTAGGGTAGAAACCCACCCTTTATTTACTGCAGCAATGATGTTGTTGTAAAGACAATCTTCAATGACAAGTAGGTCAAATGCATCTCTGAGGTATGTGAGTTTTACTGAGAGAAACCCACTTGCCCAAGCACTTGGGTCCAGAAGGACCCTGCACCCGCACCTCAGTGGCAGACTTGGTTGGTGTTGTGATTGACGAAACCTTGCAGTCAGTCCCTGACTGGACACTCACCATGTGAGCACCATGGATCATCCAGCATGTCTGTGGGAATTTGTCTTCCCTGGACTTGAGCAGAGGGGAGACACTGCTCTTTACTGAAGCACATTTTTGTGGGGCCAGAAAGTCATTCGTTCTTTAGTATTGCATCAATAGCTGCATGAGGCAGTAAGTCCATATTTCTGTGTTCTCAGTATCTCAGCATCTACAGATCTGCTTCATGCAGCTCTTCTGCCTTCTTCCCAAGCTGAAGAACTTCTCTCTGTGTCTGCTTTTCAGGTCAGAGAGCCAGCTGCAGTACTGACTCAGGATCACTCTTACTACAAAAATACTTAATTTGTACGTATGAGTTTTGGAGTCTCATTGGCTCCCCCTTAAATGTTGTGGTTGTATGAGCTAATATCAAGGTCACTGCTTCTTTAATCTGGTTCCAAACTCTGCCTCTCAATCTTGAGATTTAGGATTTATCCTTGACTCAGTTCCTTTGCTGGAACAACCATAAATCTTAATTTGCCATCACCGTGCCTCACTGTAGGGCAGAATGGAAGCAGGTTTTACCTGATCTGACCTCAGCTTCACACATCCCAAATCTTTCTCCTGACCTTGTCAGCACTAACACATTGGTTATATTCAATTCAGCAAGGAGTGCTGGAAGTGGAACTGTGGTGAGAGATCGTGCCAAGAGCCCATTGCCCACATGATGCCCACATGATAGCTTTTCAAGGGTTTTCCTTTTGGCTGGTTCTAGCCTGGTCCTGAAGGTAGACTGAAAGCTCATTTGTGGCTGGAGTACATTAGATGTTCTTCTGGAGGGTGTCGCTGGGGATCCTTCATCTCAAAGGAATCTGGTTCATGTGCTCTGTTGCTGCGTCACTGTGTTGAGAGCAGTGATCTTGGAGCCATTCTTAGCTTGAGCTAAAATGCTGATGCAAATGTACCACGGGCTGTACATGAACAACTTCTCTAAGTTGTCGTAAGGAACTTCTGGGTTTGCTGTGTATGTAGGTATGACTCAGAAATGCTTTTATTTTGTGTGTCCTACTTTTCTGATCTTCTTCCTCACAGGCAAGAAGACTGTATTAATTTGCTTCCAGAAACAATGCGGGCTGAAAAGGAAAGCACATGCTATCTTAATTTTTGTTCCCTTTTTGAAACCTGAAAAAAGTTGAATGTTTGTTCTGTGTGGAGGAAAACGAAATGTTTAACAATAAAACAGAAGATAGCAAGAAATGTCATAAGTGTTTTGTTGCCCTGGCAAAGTTCTCTTCATAAAAGCTTCCTTTTTCCAAATATTTGTTACAAACTGGTCAGATTAAGTATTGTAACAGGTTAACTATACAATTTCTAGCAGAAGACAGGTAGTATGTGGGGAAAAAGATGGGGATTTTCTACTATTCTATGGATTCACATTTTAAAAATAAGATCTGCTGTTCCTGTAGATCACAAACATTTCCATACCAACATTTGTCTGTAGAGATTTCACTGCTTTTGAACCATTTTCCATATCTAAAGATCAACCCATCTCCTGCTAAAAACATGCTTAGTTCTTGTCTCCTGTATCCTGGCTGCACTGCTGTAAGCTGCAAACCATCTAGCTGCTTGGAAGTGAGGTCAGCAGCATCTTTGTCAGCACCATGGAGCTCTGTCATCCATCAGTAAATCTAGCAGTGAGGAGAGATTGCAAGACTCAGATGCTTCTCCCTGGCCTGCTGTGCTGGGCGTCTGTCACATGGCCCATTAATGGCAAGATGTTTACACTCTGTCATTTTTCACAAAGTTGTAGGTGAGCTATGAGCCAAAAGCAGATGAAAAGACAAATTAACTGATGTAGCATGTAGCACCATGCCCATGAACAGCCTTTCCTGCCTAGACAGGGGCAAGACTGGAGCAATATTTCCAAAAAGTACTCCTTATCATTCGAATTTCTCTACGCAGCAGTTTTGAATTGTGATTGCATAATATTTATGTGATTTTGTGTTAAGAGAAGTGCTTATCATAGACCTGAGACCTCAATTTGGAATAAGAATGGTATTGCACGTTTGATTAATGCTCTTCTCTGATACTGATCAACGGCAGTGCAGTAGGAGAAGCGTGGGCTTCCTCAATCTGCCAACAAGAAGGTCTTTCAAGCTTGCCAAAAGAACTGCTATTGTTTGTGCCCAGGCCCCAGTCTTGCAAGCTGTTCTGTGCGGGTGGGCCTCAGTGCTTCACAGAGTCCTGGTGGCTTTGTTGACTACAGCAAAATGGAGAACTTCACAGCAGGATCACCACAAACACCCAGTTGCTTGGGAAATGGCCTTCAGATCCCTCTGAAGGATAGCTCAGCCCACTTGCATGCAAAAGACTTCTTGATACAGGAATTGCATTTGATACTCTTTTAAAAGTGGCATCTCTGCAGAGCTAGAATATGTGCTGTATACATATTTACATTGTAAACTGAAATTCAAGGAGGGGTGTGATGGAAGGATGAACTTTGTAGCAGATTCTGCCTTATCAGAATCACATAATCATGTGTCCTGCTTGACAGGCAAAGCTTAAACTGGCAAGATGAGCAGAACTCAGTATGTTTTCTTTACAGGTACTATTTTTATGAGCAGAATTAACTGCCTGTGTGTCTGAGGAGCCTGGACCACAGGTCAGGAGCTCTGTATGCCGCACAGCACCATGTGGACGCAGAAAGAATTAAGGCTGTATTGAGGCTGACTTTTGGTTTGTTAAAACTCATACTTCTGAGGAAGACGGAAACAGAGTTTGACTCTGTCATCTGGCATTGGGGTAGACTTTGGTGTTTGGGTGCGTGCTGGAGTCTGGGCAAGCACTGGCATCCCCCGGCTTTGGACAGCGTTGCAGGGATGGTGTGAAGCCTCTGAGGAGCCCTGGAATTGGGATGGTTTTTGGGCTGGATATGTCTATTACACAGAGACACAGCCACTTCTGTCTCTTGGCATGGCTCTCTTCTATCTCCCAGGGCCAGGCAGAAACCATGGAAGCAGTAAATCAGATGTAGCACTCATCACTATTACCAAGACCTCACATCCAAACCTTGCTCCTGTTAAAACTGTAGAGACATCCAGGAGAAGAATCACATTAAAACAACAAACCCCAACTTGCTCTGGCCCAGGCTTCAGAGGGATTTTCTTTCCATTCTAATGTGGATTGGATGCTTAATTATTTTTGCTTCCCCCCCACCTCCTTCCATATTAGCTAGTGTAACCAACTCATGATTCTTCTAAACAGACACTAAAAACAGTGAATGGAAGGGGAGGGCCAGGTTTGCTCCAAAATACTTTTTTTAAAGCTAAGATTTGAGAAAATACAAGAAAAAGAACCTATCCTCAAACTGAGGAAAAGAACAGGTTATTGTGCCTGCAAACATTTACATTTCTCTGTGCTTTTCGCTGACCAGTTATTACAAGAAATTGTGGGAAATTTTAATTGCTACAAATATATACAAAGAGCTGTGAAAGCAACTTTGGTTTATTTCCTCAAGCCATAACTGGAAAAATATATATTTAAACACGGGTTAGTCTCCATCTGCAGAGCTCTAAAATGAATTCCCTCCAGATTTTTTAATGTTTTTTTGATATATTTCCCATTTGTATTAATCAGATTCAATTATTTAGAACTAAGTCTTTAAGTTCTGTTAATATAAATTTACCAGTCCCCGTGCTGTAAATTAAATTTTTACTTTATTTCTATATATGCTTTCTCTCTTACTTTAATGCCAAAGGTTTCTGTCTTGTCTAATGCCTATAATGAAAGCTTTTACTGCTAAATTAAAACAAAAGGAGTTAATGGGTACCCAGTGCCTTATTCTAGTAAAAATGTGCATCAATTTGCAATGACCACCACTTTGGGATTGTAACATGTGCTTTTTCTTAGACAAAGTGTAGCAAAAAGTGTGAAATTTCACTTTTAAAAGTGCTTTTAAAAAATCTGCTATTCTGTGAACCTATTTATAGTTTATTTCACTTAATAATAACCTTACCACACATTATCAAGTCACACAGAAATTTTCCATGGTAGATAATAGCTTCAGATTGGATTCTTATAATGTTATTGAAAATGGTTTAGACATTCAGAGAAGAATAAGTGATTTAATTGAATTGAAGTTTTTAAAATTTGATCCTTTATGGTGTGAAACAGCAGTAGATTTTTCCAAATGAATACACCTATGGTCAAGTGACTTTTCCTATTCCCATGAGCATCCACTCAGGTATGAAGGAAATAAGAAATTAGATTGAACAGAGCAGATTTAATTTCAAATGTGTTGGTTTAAAGATAATGCTGATTTCCAGAACTTTGACTATGAATCCCTAATTCTCTTTATTATAACATTTTGCACAAAACTGTAGTGTGGATGGGATTTTGTATGATACATATAAGCAATTACAGGAATGAATTAAGTTTTTCCAGTTTGATACCACTTTCAGCAGGAACAGGCCTGAGCCCATTGGAGCTCAACTGGTTTAAAAAAGATAGCACAATATATTGTGACTAATATTCCACCAGCACTATTTGCAAGTGAAATATTGTACTTCTAGGAACTCTTGGGTGTTTTTTTTGTTTGTTTGTGTTTTTTTGGGGTTTTTTTGTTTGTTTGTTTGTTTGTTTTGTTTTGTTTCATTTTTGTTTCTGTAGGAAATGTGCATAAGAACTTCTCTGTTATGTGCTGAATCTTCTTAGCATATAAAATAATGGTGCACAAAAGGTCCCTGTTCTTTTCAAGGTTTGGAGGCTTGGTAAGGGAGGGTTGATGAGATTTGTGTAGTTCACAGTAAGCTCATGTTTAGGCAAAGGAGGCAGAAGGTGCTGTGCACCTCTGCACTAAGCTCAGGATGGGCCCTGAAGCAGTCCATAACTCCACAGTACAGAAAGAGTTCCCTGCATTTAAATGTCTGGGGTCTCCTGAGCAAGCTCTTGAGAAGCTAAAGAGCAGCCACAGGAGAAAGTAATAGAAGTGCACAGGCTTTGGACCTGGTCCTACCACTTATACCTGCAAACCTGTATTTAACCAAGTCAGATATTCCTTCCAGACAATTTAAGAGGTCTTGGCTTGAGAAGAGCTTGCACTTCCCCAAGTCCTGTCAGATCTTCCAGCTGTCACTGCAATGTCAAAGAATCACAGAATTGTTAGGATTGGAAGGGACCTCTGGAGATGATCCAGTCCAACCTCCCTGCCAAAGCAGGATCACCCAGAGCAGGTGACAGAGAAACATGTCCAGGTGGATTTTGGGAGTATCCAGAGAGGGACACTCTACAACCTCCCTGGGCATCTGTTCCACTGCTCTGCTGCCCTCAGTGTAAAGAAGTTTTTCCTCATGTTGACATGGAATTTCTTGTAGGATTTTTTATGGCCATTACTCTTTGTCCTGTTGTGGGGCAGGACTGGAAAGAGTCTGGCACCATCCTCTTGGCACCTGCCTTTGAGAGATTTATATGCATTAATGAGATCCCCTCTCAGTCTTCTCTTCTCCAGACTAAACAGTCCCAACTCCTGAAGTCTCTCTTCTCTTCCTGCAGAATAGAAAGGTTCTAAACCCCTCATCATCTTTGTGGCCTGTGCTGGACCCTCTCCAGTAGGTCCTTGTCTTTCTTAAACTGTGGAGACCAGAATTGTACACAGAACTTCAGGTGTGACCTCACTAAGGCACAGTAGAAAGGGAGGATCAACATTCTTGTCCTGCTGGGCCACACTCTTCCTGATGCACCTCGAGATACCATGGGCCCTTCTGGCCACAAAGGCACTGCTGGTTCAGGGTCAATTTATGATCCACAAAGACTGCTAGGTCCTTCTTCACAGAGCAGCTATCCAGGGGGTTGGCCTCCAGCTCATGCTCATGCACTGAGTACAGACCTCCAACTGGATTCTGCTTTGCTGATCACAACCCTCTGAGCTCTGATCACAACCCTCAGCTCTGCCATTCAGCCAGTTCTTGATCCACCTCATTGTCCATTCATCTAACCCACATTTCCTGAGGCTACTTATGAGGATGTTATGGGAGACAGTGTCAACAGCCCTGCTGAAATTGAGGTAGACAATATCCACAGCTCTCCCCTCTTTCTACCATCATAGATGGCATGACCAATCATCAGACTGGTCAAGCATGATTTCCCCTTGGTGAATTCACGCTGACTGCACCTAATGACCTTCTTTTCTTTTGCACGCTTGGTGAAACCTCCAGAATGATCTGTTCCAGGTGTGGGGTTGAGGTTGACAGGCTGGCAGTTTCCTGTGTCCTCCTTCTTGCCTGTTTTGAGGATGGGAGTAACGTTGGCTTTTCTCAAGTCATCAGACACCTCCCCTGTTCTCTGTGATTTTTCAAAGATGATGGAGAGCAGTAGAGCAAAACCAGCTGTCAGCAAGCTTAGTACCCATGGGTGCATCCCATCAGGGCTCATGGATTTGTCAGTGTTAAATCTGCTTAGCTGGTCTCTAGCCCAGCTCTCTACAACCAAGGGGAATTCTTGCTTTCTCCAGCCTTCCTCTCTTACCTCCAATGTCTGGGAATTCTGAAGGCCAACCTCAGCAGTAAAGACTGAACAAAGAAGACATTCAGTAATTCTGCCTTCTCTGTGTCTTCCATTACCAGGACACCCATCTGATTCAGCTGCAGCCCCACATTTTCCTTAATCTTCCTTTAGCTGCTGATGTACTTTTAGAAGACGTTTTTGTTGTCCTTGATATTCCTTGCCAGACTCAATTCTAATGTCCACCCTGCTCAATTGAGCTTTCTAGTTTTACACAACCCTGTATTCTGCTCTGGTCTCCATTTGTATTGGATGCATTTGCCAAAAAGTGAAGACTATATTTTATAGAGAAATCCTATGCAAATATACTAATGAGATCAAATAAAGATTTCCAATAGTTTACTCAAATTTGGACACTTCTCCACAGAAAGTGGAGCTTGTCACAGACTTGACTCTTTAGACACTTTTTAATGGGAAAAATACCAATCTGATGGCTTACACTTGAATTTATGGAAATATGTGCATGTAGGTACATTTGTAATCTGTGGTCATTTTTCCCGTAAAAAGGCATTGGCAGATATGCTCTAAACTCTCTAAAGAGCCTGTATTCAAATGCATTGGGAAGATCTTTTTCACTTAGACCTTAAGAAGATATTTGTATTAGCTAACAAATACATCTAGATGAATCATTTATTTAAATCTGGGAAATAAAGCATATTTCTTTGAGTAAATTATATATGAACTATCGTATTCATTAGTCTACCAATTATGTGGTTGGCTGACACATTCTCTAATGATGTATTAGGTGACTGTTGTCCATCAGCAGATCAATATATTATTTACAAGATGGGACTTTTTTGCATTATTTAGCCATAATTTTTAGCAAATATGTTGGTTAGTGAAGTCACAGGACAATTTACGCTAAATGATATTTCACTGATTACGCTGTGATTTCAAGACTGCTTTGCACAGCAGTACTGCAGAAAAAAGAATGTCTTTAAATGCTTGGTCTGCAATTTTTGTTGTTATTTTTTTCTTCCTCAGTCCATAAGGCATACTTCAATTTATGTTTATGCTTCTGTATATTTCCATATGAAAACAGAGGAATATGGCACCACTTGAGGAAAACAGACTTATCAGTGAAGCTGTCAAGATGTTATGAAAACTTTCTTTCTGCATTCCAGGACATATAAGCTTTCCTCTTTTTTCATTAGAAGAAAATGAAATGCTAATTAAAACAACTGAGCAGATTCTACCCTCAAACAAATTAAATCTACCATTTACCTTGGGATGGCCTTTTGAGTTACTGTGGAGATCAGATTTTGATTCCTCTGACAGTTCACAGGGGGAAGTGACAGAGTCAAAAGAAAATCACAATTTTTTTCATTTTTGAAGAGCTTTATAAAGTGTAATAACAATTTTTTTCTTTTTATTATACACAGGATACAAGAGTGAGACTCGACCTCTTGCCTGGATGCCTGCTGGCATTTGGGTCTGCTCCCAGCAATTAGTAACTCTGCTCCTGGTGCCCTGTGCACAAAGGAGAAAGTCATTCTACATGGCCGTTCATCCAGTTTCAATAGCTTCCTCTCCTCCCACAGCGCCGGAGCGGCTCTGAGGCAGCAAGGCCAGGATCTGGATCCTGCCTGTACCAAGGGATAGAGTCAGGGGATGTTTCTTCCTGGATAGTCTCTTTATGTCCTGAGGGGTGGAGTGTTAAAATCGTTGTGTCCATTCTCTGGAAGGAAATTTGCATTACCAAGAAGTGTTGGACAAAGCATTACCAGCATGTTCAGAAGTTTTTTCAAGCATATTGTTGCTGAGAAAATGCAGTCTTTCCTCAGTTTTGATGGGCTCACCAGCTGGGCTTCTCAGGGCCACACACGCAACAGTGCCTCTGTCCCTCTGCCTGGGAGTTGGAGATCTTCAGGAAACCCAACTGCTTTTAGGGAACTCCACTTGAGGGTAAGAGACTTTTCATTGCCCCACAGCTCTGAAACAAATCCTTATGGTCCAACATTTCACAAAGAACATCTTCTCACTATAGACTTCTAGATATTGATTTAAATTTGCGTGGATGGGCTACCATCCTCTAAGCTGTTTTACTGGATTTTTACCCAGAGAATATACTGTGGTTGTCATTCAAGATTCAGCTAAACCCACTCTTGCTCTGAGCTCTAAGAGACCAAAATTCAGTGTTGAAGTCTGTGAGGCTGGCTCAGGGGACCAGACTACTGACAGAAACTGCCCTCAAGGTTTGGGAGTTACACAGCTGAGGCTTTTCAGGAGCTGTTTTCATCGGTTCATTTGTTTTAAGGAGGAGCATGATTAATTTATGCATGGATATTTCTTATCCCTTCAGCATCTATCCTTGAGCTCTTTAGGTTCTTCTTACCTTCTAACTCTCGAGCCCTTGGGCACCCAGCCACTCTCAGCCCTCCCTTGGAGGGAGGGCTCCCTCATCATTATCCTGATGCTCAACCCTGCAAATTCCAGTTCCCTGCCAGTCCCTGAGAAACTGTTACATTTCAGTAGCAATTTTCAGTAAATTCAGCCACCGCTGGCTACCTGCTTATGCTTTTCCCTGTGAATGCTAAGCCAGGGAGACTGGCAGTTTACCATCACTGAGCTCTTGCCAAATTCATGGTGTTTGTGACTCTGTTAGCAGTGATAATAGGAAATTGGATTCAGTAACTCAGGAGGTCCCATCCAGTGCTACATTTCAGATGAAATCTGCTAGAAAAATTTCAAACAAAAATCTGTTCCAGACATCTCTGGTATTCCCATAATTGTTCATCTGCTTGTATTGGGATTATAACTTCCTTTTGAGTAACTGCTGTGAAAGGCTGCCAGTCATTTCAGGGTAGCTTATGGCAGTCACTCAAATAGTTTGCAGTTACCTCTATGTATGTCTATAAATTTGAAAACAATAACAGCTGTATTCTCAAATGTAGCATCTTTTCAACTCACTGTAAGTAAGAGCTCTGACTGGTTCAACAATGTGCACAGAAAGGGGAATGCATTTTTCAGCTGCTGTGGTTTCATAGAACTGATAGCCAACTTGGTTAAAAGGTAAATTTCTTGGAATTTTCCTTTTTTTTTTTATTTTTAGGAATTTTTTATTTTTATTTCTAGGAAGCGAGCTATCAGAATTCCCTCTTTACCTTTTGATATTTTACTTTTCATTTTGTCTCATTAGTATTTTCTTAGCTAAAAATATTGATTCTAGTTTTGCAAAGAAGGCCAAATATTGGCAGCTGATTTTAATCCTTTCCTCAAATATCATGGGACAAGAATGAATCACAAATCATTTAGTCACCATATTAACACAAGTTTGGGATGTAAAGCTGTGCATTCCATTTTGCTGATCCATTTACAAAGATAGCTAAAACCAGTCTATTCCCTAATAAGTCCTGAGGGACTGCACAGATGCCCAGATTATGGTCCCTTATGGATGGGTGCCCTTTTTCTCCATCAACAGAAAGACAAAATGAGGACCCACCATTTGAACGAGGGAGCCACTCTCCCCACTGGCCTAGGAATCCTTTGTGCTTGTCCTTTGCATAAACTTATTGTGATTATACCGTGCCTGGCCTTGTTGACTTGAATTTCTTGCTTGCCCTTGGACATGTTCTTGTCACAGAGAATGTGCTTGATGACAATCAGGGACTGAACCAGGGACTGCCACTGGATCTCCTCAGCTTGCCTTGTTTTGGCACCGTGGGACTGAACCCTTGCTGGAGTGGCTGCTGTCCTTTCCTGTCGCCAGGGAGCTGTCCCATTATACCATTTTTGTACAATGATCAAACACCAAGTAGTTATGTAAGGGAATAATCAATTTTTTTCCTTCCTAAATCTTTTTTACCCCCATAGAAATGCATAAGAAGTATGCTAACCCACTACTGTGAACATCAGATACCGATGTACGCCTCATTCAAGCTGGTGCATGGGGCTATTGGTGAGCCTGTGGAAATAAATGCCCTCAAAAGCAAAAAATAAAGAGCTCAGATTTATGTGTTTTTCTGTAAAACTGACTGCTTTTTCCTCGCATGATGTAACTGCTTAGAGTGTTGACTGCTTACAAATGGAGAGATTTAATTGTAGCAATGTCTTCTTTATAGCTTCTCTTTAATTATTTCGCCTTGTCATAGAGGTAGCTTGTCTGGTCATGATGCTAGTGACAGTGGTATTGGTAGCATGAGAGACTTAATGTCAGCTAAATTCTGACATTATCTCTGGCTGAGATTCATAATTCATAGATCACCATCCATTTGAGTTTGTTTATCCATCTCCTGCATTTGTTCTCATTCAAACTCTAAAAACACCTTTAAACACATGAATACTGACATTACTAGATCTTTTTTTATTTTTTCTGGATTAGTCTGATGTAACTCAACACTACATAGATAAGTGGCTAAATGGCACTTTTGGCTAAATGGCACTTTACTTGTGTCTAATTGCATGCTAGCGTTTGCATTTGAGTTGCCATAATGCTGTTTTCACGTTTATGAAAAATCATTAGTGAGTAAGCACGGGTTAGTTTAGCTTTAAATGTTACCCTTGTGATTATATCATCGTTTTTTAAATCAAAAAATTAAAAAAAATTTTAATTTTTAAAAAATGAATAAAATGAATGTTCCTGTTAGACTCTAAAGTTCTAGCACTCAAATCTGCCAACCAAGTTTACACTAGAGAAACAACAGAACTTCGTTTTCTAATTGAAGGGCTTTTTTTCCCCTGATTTTTCTTGGAACTTCTTGGTTGATCCTTCTTAATTCAGATCTATTCTGAGTGTCTTGAAGCAATGAAATGATATGTTTCATTTGTTAATAAAAAGTAAATTTAGGATAGACAACACTAAGAGCTAAAGGAAGCAGATACATCTGGGTTTCCCAATGGTTCATATACCCACTTAGTATTTTGTTTGCTGCTAGAAAATATTAGAATATAAGAAAAATGCAAAGGCTGTCTGAGTGGGTGACAAAAAGGGGGGAGATAAATTTACTGGAAAAAGGAAAGGAAGGAAGCAAGGGTAAATGACAAAACTCAGATTGTGGCTGGAATGGCTTAATATTTTAAGATAAATTCACAAATAAACGGTCCAGATGGGAATCTGTGATTAGAGTGCAGATCTGTATTGCTGCACTAGTAAAGAGTGACTCATTCTACACATTATAAAACTTCAGCTCACGGAAATGAATACATTTTTGCTATAAAAGTCCTCACTAGGCTGATGCTTGGCAGAACTCTCAGCCCAGGAGAAGTGTGGTTAGTATTTAATTTCTATATCAAAACAAAGCTTGGCTGGAACAATTGCACATGTGTGCAGGTTCCAGTTGGTGCTCAGGCTTCTGTGTGGAGACTTCGGTGGAAGTTCTGCCAGTGCAGCACCAGCTGTGCACTGAGGAGCTCTGGGATGGATCCTTCTCCTCCAAGGCCTGCAGCAGAGGTTCAGAGGCTGTAATCAAGTCACATATAAACAACCAATGTTATGAGCAGATACACCTCTCGTGTGTGCACCCTTTCTGTGTTGCTCTCCTGTCTCCCCTTTTCAGCAGAAGGATCTTCTGTTCCGTAAGTGACTGCAGATCTCCGTCTCTTGAGCATCAGAGCTGTTTTCTGCTCCTGTTCCAGCAAGCAACATTCCACAGTTGTCTCATTTCTTGTCCCTTATGCCCCAGGAATCTTGCTTTCCACTAAGTCCATCATTCAGAGAGTAACAGCTGGGTTGAGCTCCATAGAGTTGTTTCAGCACTCCTCATCCAAAGGCCGCCTCACTGCGCAATATACCACCATGGAGTTTGTCTTTCTGCTCTGAATATCACTGAGTTCATGCTCCCTGCTCCCTGTCCTAGTGGAATGATATTGGCTCCCCTGGGTAAGAACTGCCTCTACTCATAAGACAGATCAGAAATTATTTTTTACTGCTTTAATTGGCAATAAATACCCCTAACTATAAAGCTTCAGTTTGTTTCCATCCACTGTTCCCATTCTCTCCTACTCAAATGGTGTGTAGCAGTTTTCCTGACATCCTTGCATACTGACAAGACCAAGCTGATCTTGATTCTTGTAATTTGGTGCCAAAATATGACATCAGCATCAAGAGGAAGCAGAACTGGGCATCGGACAGAGCAAGTTTTATGCAGTGAGTAGCCACTGTATAATAGTTACTTTGTCATTTTATTCTACAGAAGGTTTTCCTGTGCCTCAAGATGCAAAACAAAGAATAAAATTTTGCCTTCAAAAGAATAACTGGACTGTGCCTTCTGTCTGCACTCCTTTGGATTCTGTATAAACATTCACTGATCTTAACCAGGCATTTTTATTGCTAAAAATTGAAATATTTGCAGTTAAGGAAGACACATTAGAAATCCTTTCTTTCTTTTTAGAATAAGTTTGAAAGGCATCCAAGAATGGAAATATGCTATATTTGAACTAAAGACAATAATGAAATGATATCTTTTCATTCTTGGACTGATTTAGTGTTGCAGTGGTGTACAGTAGCTCTGCTTGTTGATTGGTGACACTAAGACTTACAACAATGGCATCTGGTTTCTAGTGAAGTGATCCTAGTTAATAGGCATCGGTTTTACCACTGAGAATATCTTCATTTTTATAAGAAAAACTGTAGATTAATGTCAAATTCCTTACCAATTTCATTTTAAAACCTCGAGTGAATTTCATAAGATGTTTGTGTTTTGGTTGACAGTCTAACTTTGCAATTAAAGCCAATCAAAGACAATTCATGTGAGATTAATTACTGTGAGTACAGAAAGTTGCACAGGGGTTTGCACCAACAATGAAGGTTTTATCTAATTCTTCATTTGCCACAACTTTGCAAAGGGTTGATTTCCATGAAGCTCTAAAAGACGTAGTATGTATCTGTAAACACACAACATGTTTTACCTTCCTCCTGCTTTTCTGCCGTGTTCTCTCTTCCTAGGCAGCTTGCACTCTAGCCAGGCAAAACCACAGTTATGCCTGAGCTGTTGTAGGCTCACTGTCTTCAGGGTACACAAGCCTGGCTTTGAAGGTGAATTTACGGAGACATAAACAAAGCCTTGATGATCTGCATGATGGCAAACGCATGAAAGGATCTCAGTCTGAAATTTGTCTTCTCAAAACTCCTATCAAAGGTCACCTATCCAAGGTGTTTCCAGAGATCGCTGTTCTGTATCAAAGT
This sequence comes from Dasyornis broadbenti, assembly GCA_013397935.1. NCBI lineage: Eukaryota > Metazoa > Chordata > Aves > Passeriformes > Dasyornithidae > Dasyornis > Dasyornis broadbenti. Next base: position 48,683 of record VZRN01005376.1, read on the forward strand.
TGTATTTCTGTACTTAACGTGGGTTTTGCCTCTGGTTGCACTGAGAACTCTGTTGTCTTGGCATTGTAGGACAGATCCCAGCAACTCCTTATATTTGGCTTTGTCAGGTTTCAGACTCACCTCCCAGGGCCCATCACACAGTTTATTGAAACACTTTGTTTTACTGCTTAGAAAGCACCTTTACATCTGTATCAGTGGTTCCTCTGCTCAGAAGCCCAGAGGGCACTTCGAGAAATGCATGAATGCCTGTATAGGGATATATTTGGTGTGAACCACAATTCATGATTGTAACAGGCATCCTCCTTGGAGGGGTGGGATTTAAATCTCACTGTCATCCCATTTTTCCCTAGCCATCTGGGATCAAAATGAGGTTGCACTCGTTTGTCAACTACCTTGGGAACCTCCAGAAAATGAGAACTGTTAGTTAGAATCCTGCCTAAAGTGATTTATGAGTTCATTGATTTTGTTCAGCTTACCTGTAACTTCAAATGTTCTGTAAAACTGTAGTTGTTTCTGTACCTCCACCACCTCAGGAACAATGCACTAAAGTTATCTTTGTCACACATCTTGGAATTTTATTTTTTTTGGGTATGGTTCTTTTCAGCATGATAGTTATAGTGTGGAGCAGTGAAAGATTTTCTTTTTTGGGTTTTTTTTTCTGTTTTACTCTGCTTCTATTTAATGGTCCCAAAATCATTTTAGGCATTGCTATAAATCTTATCAGGTGCCAAAGTGGTTCTTTTAGCTGTCTAAACACCTTTTAAAAACTGATAGCACATGAATTGTTTGTCCATTCTGCTAAAAGAGTCACAAGGTTTTACCTATTACTAGCTTCTCTTGATTACTTTGTAGACCTCATTTTATTTTCAGGAATCATATACCTATAAATCAAGAAGACAAATTAGTGCAAGTTCCTAATTATCCTGCTTCCACTACCCTATTTGTCCACAAAGACATTCACAAAATAATAGCCCACTACTTAAATTTAATTCCTGTCTTCACAGCTGTAATGGATGGTGCCTGGCTGCCCCAAATCAATATTATCTATTCAGAGGTCTCATATCACCAAATAACTACATGGAATAACAATCAGAATAATTTAATTTAAATGGATACAATTAGCACTGGAGATGAAGCTATTAAATAAAGTCCATTGATTGTTTATCAGGCACTGAGGTGAGATAATTTAAACATTCTCCCTGCTAAAACGGATAGATAAATGATTAATTATAACTGATAGATTGCCATAGTTGTATGCAGATACTACATTTAATCTTAATTAATAATGCAACTAATTTTTAAATTTCAGTGACAAAGGTAAGGAGAAAGATTTATCTGAGATTTTTACCTCAAAAATAACTCAAGGACCTTGCAGGAGCTCGACTGACAGACATAGGAATGCTAATAGAGTAGGAATTTATTCATTTGGCGGTTACATTATGGGAACCCAAAGTGTTCAATATATGAAGAACCTTCTCAGTAAATATCCCCACATGCAGAAATGTTTCAAATGCATGTTTCACGTATCAAAACATACATACCTTTTCCCTTTTGACTTTTTCTTTTCAAAAACTTTTCTTAGAATCATGGAATGGTTAAGGTTGGAAAAGACCCTTAAGACCATCAAGTGTAACCTTCAGTGTAACACCACTGCCATGTTCACAGTTAAACTGTGTCCTCAACGGCCATATCCACACTTCTGAGCACTTCCAGGGATGGAAGTCTATTCCAGTGATTTACAATCCTTTCCATGTAAAAATTTTTCCTAACTTCTAATTTAATATTCCATGGTGCAACTTGATGCCATTTCCTCTTGTCCTGTTGGAGGCGCTTTGATTTTTCACATGAACAAATATTTAAAGTTCATCCTTCTTTTAACCCAAGACTAATGAAAACTGATAAAAATCCTTTCGCCTATTCCAAAACATCTACAAAACCACATTTATGTGTACTAAATTCTGGAAATATGAACACAGAGCTAAGCTCAGTATAAAAAGCATTTACTGAACTTTTACAAAATCTTCAATGCTTTAGTCTTGTAAAACTTTATTCTTTATAATAACACTGCTTTTTTGAGGAGCTTGAGAGATCAGACTCTTGGCTGCCACATTTTTTGTCCCAAAGCTGACTCATGATCAAGGACATTTCCTTGCAAAGAAATTCAGATTTCTTTTTTATCCCCAAAAGGCAAAGATCAGGAAGGCCCTGGATCTCGTTCAGTTTCTGCTCAAATTATTAGAAAAATTCCCACTCACTCAGATGGCAGAGGGACGAAATCTAGGAGAAATTTCAGCAGCTTTTTGGTGGGTTGTAAAATGGGCCCCGGGTCAGGTGTTGGAACCGGCAAAGAAAGCTGCTGTTTCTTACCAGCATTGCTCTGTGACAGGCACTCCTTACAGGAACGCTGAGAATTTTGAAGTCATTGAATAAATTATTTATAGAAAATCATTTGCTGTGTCTAGTCATTCCCTAAAACACTCAAATGCATGCCTCTAATGGGCTTATAAAGTTGTGATGAGGACAGATGCTGGAAAAAGTCAACAGTGTGTAACTAAAAGGGCAGATCATTTGAGCTGGCTGAGGACTGAGATACAAGGTTCTTTTGAGGAACACTTCTACAGAAGAATACCCTTTTTCATTGCACTTAATATTGGGAATAAGAGTCTCCAGGAGCTAAAAAACCCCTCTCTAATTTATTTGTTTCAGTTCTCTTCAGTCCTCACTTTCTGTTTGCCATAGAAGAAGAAAAAGGTTGGGAAATAAAATAAAATACAAGTAACCTTTGCCTCTTATGTTTACAAATATCTTGAAATTTCTGATTTTATTTTCAGGATCACATTCCTCTGACAACTTGAGTTTAACTGGGAAGAAACAGCTGAAATAAGCTGAGAGGGTTATTTACATCCAAGCAAGGGCAAGATCCTTCCTATGTGCCACTTCCTGCGGTTCTGTTTTCTAATTAAAGAAAAAGCTAACACGAGTGAAGCCACATGCTCACGGTGCATAATTTTTGGAAAGACAGCAGCAATTTAAAAGTAAATTTCACACTAGCTCTGAGACTCATGTCAGATGCTGCCTGCTCGCTCTAGTTCATGAAGGCCATTTATATTCTAAATTTAAAAATAACTTGGTGCTGGCACATTCCATTAATAAATTAGGACTAGAATTTTATGTTTTCAAAGGATATGGTGAGGTATAAATAGACTTGCTAAAAACGGCTGAAACTCTGTTTGAGTGTTTCTCTTTCACCTGCATTTATTTCAAGCTTGTGTTCCACTATCTGCCTTCACATTTCCGAATGAGGGTCTAACTCTGAAATCCCTTCTGCATGGTGACGGAAATTTTGAAGACGTTATCACCTCAGGGAAGATATTTGGTGAACAGGACCACCAATAAATCCACTCTCCACCTCATTCAATGATGGAGAGGCGCTGCTGAGGTCTCAGGATGATTGATAGTTAATTGCCTTGTGCAGTCATGGTGTTTAAATGCCCAACTGGAACAGCTTTGTGTGCCAGTGGCTTGAAGTGCACACTTCTACTCACAGTGTTTTTAATCAATGCAGCTCTTTGCTTTTTGGACATATGCCTGCACCACAGTGAACGCTTCAATGCTCTGCTTTCTATTTTAAGGTGAAAAATTGTAGATACCTGGTCTAACCTGACAGATGCCAGGGAACTCTTCTGTACTTAGAGAATGGTTTCAATTTCATTCATTGCAGTCATGAGAACTGCAGATCTAACATTGGGACAAAACCCAAAGTCCTCAAAAGCTCAAAACAAATACCAAAATTAACAATCCCTGCCTCAAACAAATGGAAAAAAATTATTTTCTTTTCAATAAACCACCTCATTTAGAATTTTGAAACATTTCCTTTGAATCTTGATCTTTCCAAAATACACCGTTTTTGTTGTCCTGATGGAATTAAAATATCCCACAAAGTTTCTTCAGACCAGAAATCCCATAGCATAGTACAATATTCTGACAATTTCTAAATGCTGAAAATTGTGAACAGGGAATTTTTCCACAGGCAACCCATTTTCACAAAATGTTTTTCCTGTTTGAGACATACACCTCCACCCGTCATAAGATGCTTTTGTTCAGATTTGTGGTAGCGCACACAAGTTTTATGGACATGAACATGGACTTTGCACATCTACCTGGTCAGAGATGTGTGTACTTTGATGTTCCAGGATTCTTCTTAAGAGAAAAATTTCCTTTGAAAAGTACCCACTTACATCTCAAAATCCACAGAGAAGAAATTAAAGTCAGCACAGAGATACTGATAGAAGGACAAATATTGATCAGAAATTATAAAACATCTATTAACATAACCAATTCTTCAACAATCACTACTTCACTCAAAATTCCTCCCATTATTTCCAAGAAAACATGTTAAATTGGGTGCCTGGGTTTTGGACTTTTGGCCAACCTTTCCCTTTCATAATCTGAAGGAACATGACTGCTTTCAGTGAATAGGGTGGGACAAGGTATAGGGGCAATGGAAAGAGGAGGCTCCAGTCAGGGACTTTATCTTTTGTTTTCTATATTCCAGGCAGTGCTGAGATCCCAGGAGGATTTCTAGAAATGTAGCCTGTACCAAAAGTCATAATGTTTTATCTGCACATATTTATGACTGGAAGCATTTTAATGAGTACCAATGAAAGAAAAACAATATCCTGTGTTGGCTGACATAAGGAAGCCACAATGGCCTTCTCCCTCTTCATAAAAAAATCTGAATCTTTGTTCTGCACATGCTTGAAAAACTAAAAAACCCCATAGGCTTACCAATATGCTGTCCATGGTGTCACTGAGCAGAAATACATATAAGTGCCCTTATTGACGAAAATTATTAAGTTCTGCATGGCAGTGAGTCAACACAGCCTGTGCATCACATGACAGACATTGGTTTTCCCTTGAGTTTTCTCCAGACATTACCTGTAGTTGGGATTTAATGAGTATTGTTTAGGTTAGTGCTCTGACCCTTTGAACGACTACATCATGGTAGATCCCAGAGTAATTTATACTCTGGTCATGATTAAAGCTTCCCTTCAAAGGCTACTTCCCTTTTAAGAAAGGTTACAATTGAGGTGTCCAAGTTATTATGGGATCTATTTAGGAAACTAAGAACAATATGGTCTTTATACAACCCATTTATAGTAAGCCACTCATTTTCCTATTAGTAAAAACACAGAAGTCTCTATGGAGCAAATAATTACTTTAAAAGCAGTCCACATGAGATGTTTAAATGCATCTATTTGTGTCTCTAGGGCATATATGGATCTCTCTGAGTCTCCAATTTGCACATGTCTGTTTTGTGGATGCAGCAATACAGAGAGACTGCAGCTGTGGATAGTGTTGGATCTCAGGTCTTACTCCCTGTTTGGATTTAATTGCAAGTGTCTGATGACTTGCTTGCACTTTTGCAGTTACATGCCTTGCTACTACTGGCTGTCTTGCTGAGCAACACACAGGAAGCGTCTGATCAGCCACTGCTGTAATTCCTCTGCTTAAATTCAGCTTGGAGCTCTTACACCCCCACATGCAGATTGTATCCCAGATACTCCGTGTCTGGCTTTTGTTACAGCAGTTTAGGCTATAAACAGCTTCCTTTACTCTGTATGATGTCAGGAACAGAGCTGAAGGGTGTGAGAGTAAGGTAGAAACTGCCTTGACTGGCTTTGTGTACAATCTGCTTGTCCTGAATAAGAGTAGAGAGCTGACCAAATCGCATCTCAAAAGTTTTTAAAAGTGAAGTGTTACTTTTAATTTGTGCCATGAAAAAAGAGTGAGTACAGCAGCATAGCACTTTGTGTGCCCATTTATCAGTAAAGATAAACAAATAGTGGAAATTTCCAATCTTTCCTTTAAACAATGTTTTCCTTTTCCCATAAGTTGAATGAGGAGCTGTCACCTTCATAGGAAGAAAAAAGCCAGTTTAAATTCATATTTTGACCCATTTTATGTGTCTGGTAAAATATATTTTTATGTAAGAGCTCTTTAATGCCTTTCTGAAATCCACCCTTTTAAGAGCTGACCAAAGTTGCCTGGATTCTGATGGGTGATCATCCAGGCTTTTCCTATGCCTCCTATGTTCCCACTAGCTGCAGATCAAGAAAACTGCAAGACTGGAACAAAAGCCCCCCTAACAAAATAGTTAGGACCTTCGTAGGGTTATGAATTTTGAAAGGTGTAGGGAAAAGGAGCGGAAGATAAAAGGAGAACAAGATGAAGGAATATTTTTATTCTGTAGTACGTAAAGGACATCATAACTCTTTTCCTTATTTCAGGAGCTGATCTACAGGCCCTTAAATTTCTAAATTAGGGAAAACTGTTACCTCTAATCAAACTATTTCTGCATCTACATGGTGATCTTATATAATATTCAAAAGAGAACTCAGCAAAGCAGGGACCTGAAAGTTTGTCATACATCCCCTTTTATTTGTTTATTGAGGAAAATGAACAGAGAAAGATGAAAAAATCAGAAGAAAACTTTTGGTTTTTCCAAACATTTAATGGCAAAAATCGTAAGACTATTTGAATTTTCCTTTTTTATATGGGAAATGCATGGTATTTTATTTCACACCTTCTAAGTTGTGTGGAAATCTAGGAATATAAATATTTTGCGTGACTTTCAGAACTAAATGTACAATATCTCTTTAAATCCCACCCTTTCGACTATTGTATTTCTCTCCTGTCGCCAGGCCCTTTTTCAAAAGAAAAGCAAAAGGATTGATTTGAAGGAGCATAACTAGAAGCTGGAGAACAAGCAAACTGCTGGCTTTTGTTTTCCTCCACATTGTTTAGCAGATGCCATGCACTGAAACTGGCTCTGCACAAAATTCACCCAGGTCAAGTCCCACGCTTACCTCAGTCCAAAGCAGATGTAACAGCAGTTGTGTTGTAGCTGACTAACTATGATGTAAGAAGCATCATCAACTTGTCAGCTTATCTGGGATGCAGACTCAGTACACAGAGCATGCTTTATTTCAGAGGCACCTGTCAAATTCAATCTTGGTAGGCTCCTGCTTAGGTTTTGCTTACTGGTTTTGCTAGCAAACACCAACAGAATGTGTCATCTCCTCATCATCAGAAAACTCTTCTCTGGAGCCAGATCTGAAGAGCCTGGGCCAGAAGAATTTCATTAAATTAAAAAGACAGCAATAATTATGCACTGCTACTTTTAATAGAAACACAATACAGTATCATAGTAATGGTGGTAATAGTGACAATGGCAATAATTTATAACCACGAGAAAAAGAGCCTCTTGAAGAATCACAGTGGTGTGGATTACTTTAGAAAGGAAATTTGAATAATTTTTGGCCTTGTCAAGATTGTAAAAAATTCCTAAGAGTTATGCCTAGAAGACATTGCATATATCCCTGTGTGGATTAGGCAGGGATGTGGCTCTCTCTTTCCTGAGCTTTTAGTGGGAAGCATATTAGTGGGTTTTAAAGAAGTGCATTATTCAGTGCTGCCCTTTCTCTCTACTCTCTGGAGTAACAAGCTGAACCATTTCAGTGAGGGGACCTATTTCCTTTCTCTTTGCCAGACTGTGAGGGTGCTATACACGCCCTGTGTATGAGAAATGTAATTTGAGTCAGAAATCAACAGGTTTTTCCAGCTCTTTGTAAGGTGTGGTTCCCTTTTCAGCTCTTACTCCAGCATCTTGGGTGGCTCTCCAACTGCTGGAGGGCATGGGCACAGCATTGCTTGCTACAGAGTTGATGATAGATGATGAGGAAGAGGAAATGGAACAATTTATTCCATTTTCATTGAAAATACACTGTTACAATTTTCCCATAAAAGCAGTTCTGCCAGTTCAGTGGTGACCACCATAAAAATAAAAAGTAAACAGTGTAATGAATATGTCATTAAGGGGAATATAGTCTAAAATATGCACAGTAATTTATTCATTGTTACTTCTGCTTAAAAAGGGGAGCATCTGAAGACACATGACAAATTTTAAGTCACATCCTTCTATGTTCTTGATAGAGAAACATTCTCTGTTGAAGTCAATGGTTCCCTTTGCCAGACTCCAGAATAAGGATCTGTGAAGCTTTGTCCACTTCTAATTCTTTGTTTGATACCAATGTATGCATTTGCATGTCTGGAGAGCTCATTTAGTCTGTGCCATTGCTAAAGAGTTGTAACACCACTCAGCTCTCTGCTCACAGCCTTTATCAGTTCAGTGACAACCTGGGAACCCACTCTGTAATGTCTCTGATTTCTAAGCAGGAAAATTCAGGTGATTGGGAGCACACAGTAACATAAATGAATTTTTCACCTGAAGAAATTGTAAAACCAGCATGAATTTCTCTAGTCTGAAGTTGAATTCTTTTTTGCAAACAAACAAGTCTTTAATTAAATTGCTTATAGAAGCAAAAGAGTGTATGTTTAATATTTTTTACATGTGATTAAGGTGCTTTGAAGAGAAAGATTGCTCAATATTGCAATATTTTAAAACTTTATGTTGCCTTCAAAATTGTCCCTATGTTAAAGAGCATGTGAAGAGACATGTTTGTTAGAGCCAATAAGATGACATAGCTGGAAAAAAACCGGCAAACCTCTGGTATTTAGTCCTTCCTCAGTTCCATGAGGGTCCTGAAGGCTTTTGAAGGACTTTAGAAACAGCACATCTCAATCTGCCATTTCAATGGTTCTTGTTACACTTAGCTTGTATGTTCTTAACATGATCTATGATCAAAATCTTAGAGAAAAAAATTGGAATGGGACTAAAATCCTTGGAAAACTATTACTCATGTCCCCCTATCATATTTCGTTTCATGCCTCTCTTTTCTAAGTCTCTACTATTCCTGTTCTCTCTATGGTCCTCTTTATGCACTGACCAGCCCACTCCACTCCACCCACATGCAGAGCACGGGACCACATATCATTTAAATCCAAAGAATGAGATTTCATTCTCCTTATCAAAGAAAATGTCCCTTCTGTTGAGGAAACATAAGCCTTATAACCTACAACTGAAGAGTTGTAGCTGATGGGCACATGCTGGTGTATGGACGAAAAGTTAATCAGCATTTTGTTTCTCAGTGGAACAGAAAACTTGCAACGTGTTGAAAATTGCCCAGGGCACAAATAAGTGTTTGGAAGTAAGGCAAGAGATCCAAACCTGTTCCCTTGCACACATCAAATTATGCTTAAAGCAAAGTAGCCTGTCTTTGTTTAAGGTGAGAGGTTGCTTGCACAGACAGCATGTGTAAGAGTTTGAAATTCCACACAAATTCTCCTGCTGGTAATATAGAAAACAGGTGCGATTTCTAGTGGTTTAAGCATTACATCTGGACAAAATGCCACGAATGGACAAGACAAGTAGGTGCAAGAGGTGGAGTGGCCGTGAAAGTTTCATGCACAACTGCTCATGCATAGGCATACCTGCTCCTACAGCTATTTGCACTCCCCATCCTCAGGAAAAAAAGTTCTTCATTCTAACAGAAGAGGTATTTAAGGGGTTCAGATCATCACCTGGTGTGAGGTGAGGCTGTTTCTGCAGGCCCTCCTTATTTATGGTCTCTTGAAGCTAAGCTTCTCCTGCTGTGGACTGCAGTGATGCTGGGCTGGTGATTCTCCGGTAAAACTCACAGGACTAAATATCCTTGTGTTTACCAAGTGTTAAATTTCACCCAGGAAAAGTAGTTCAAATATGCTAACTTCTGATAGAGTTGCACCTTTAGTGATTGGCACAGATCCAAAGAAATTATTTCCTCTGTGTAACTGGTTACTACACCCAGAATTTTCCATTTTTTAGGCTTCAGGAGGAAAAGGATGGTTATTATCTCTAATAAAGATGTAATCCTGGGGATTTCCTGGTGGTATGCACAACACTCTTAAATGAAGCAGGGTTGCATTGTATGAAAAACAGCATTGTATCAAAACCAGTCATTAAAGTGGGTCTTTAACCAGTTTAGAACTAAATGAGAAAACATTTTTAAGACATAAAGGAAAAGTATGAGATGCAGTACTACCATTATCCCTGACATTCTGACTTTATCATAATGGCTGGCATACTTCTTAATGCTTTAACTGCTGAAATTGTAATTGAAATTGCAAATATTCACATATTAATAAAAGTGTACAGTCAGGTTTAATTTAAAAAAAAATTGTTTCTGAACTCTGCCCTTGAGGATAAAAAGTGCAATTCAGAAGCACCTTGCAATTTCAAAAGCAGAAGACAAATAGATAGTTATATACTAAAAAAAATTTGAAGTGCTTGGAGAATTGTTAAACTATTAAATTAAAATGAATTTTGTTTGCTACTCTGTGAGTACTGAGATTGATAAAACTGGATTTTGGTTGATATCCTAACTTCCCCACATATAACCTTTGTGACCTTCAGTATTTTGCACCATTTCTCTGCAACTCAGAGATCTGTAAAACTGGGTTATGCTTCTTTACTTCATAGAAGAATTGTGAGATCAAATTGAACACTCACATTCTCAATATATTTGATAGACAAGTATTGCAGTATAGATGGGTGAAGAAGAATCCAGACAGACCATGCTAGTTTTTAAATTAAAAATTTTAAAACATGTTCATATATTCTCTCATACAAGTATAAAGAGTTTCTAAGCTTCTCTTTATGAACGTTCTCTTCTCTGCTTTCTGCTAAGCTCTGGTTTCATCTAGCATTGCATTTTTGCTAAGAAAATTGTTATACAATCTAACTCAAATAGTCAAGGTTAAGAAAAGGCTTATTTTTCATATTGTGTATGAAAAATCATGCCACTTTGATTTGTTTGGCAGGCTTTTGTGGTTTCTTAGGCCTGATAATCATACTGGAAATGTTTTCTTCAGTAGTTGTCCTTTAGAATTGTATTCATGGTAATCTAGAAAGCACCTAATTTAGACACTTGACATACTTTAGAAGTAAGGTTGATTACAAGTTGTTCTGCATTTGCATGAAAGAATTCTGTAGTTTTGATAATTATCTGGAAGAGCATTAACTTCTGGGAGTCCACATTAAGAGGGTACTAAGAGTCTAATGACTGTTATATTGTTTCCTCCTGTATGTGTTTAAATGGAGTTGAACATCCATAATTGTTCAGTCATAGTTGAAACCGTAATTGTAAAATGTTAATTTGTGAAGATTGAAAATTATATAAAAATGCTAGTTCAAGTTCAATTTTATTGGTCCTTCTTCATTTCTACTGTAGTGACTGATGAAACCTGGAGTTTCCAATAAATTCATCATGCTCTGCCTCCTTGTAGCTTCCTTTCAATTCTGCTCCATTACTGTTGTTCATACTGATATCCATTCCTAAATAATTAATTCCTACTCTCAGTTATTGCAAAGTACAGCTCTGTATGTTTAGTCCTGTTAGCCTTTCTTTGGGCGTATGGCTGCATGGTGCCAGCCAGACCCGGGCCTTAGAGGTTCAACTTTGCAAAAAACCATCTCAGGCTGACTGAAGCCAGGGCTTCTTCCCCAGCTATCCATCGCTCTTCCTTGTGACAGACCTTACCACCCTCTGAGACAGAAATGCTCAATAGATGCACATCTCTTCGTCCTTCCAGCAATTTTAGGATGCCAGGCTGCCAGGCTTCCCCTCTGATCTCTTGTCTCGGGGGGTGAACCAGCTGGCTTTCTAATTTTATTTCCCTAGTACCAGATATCCTTCTCTATCTCTACTAGAAATTTGAGGAGACAGGCAGATCTTCCTCTGAAAGTAAAATTAAGTGGAGTCAAACAAAACTCTTAATGCAGGGACGGAGTGGATACTGGCTTTATTTCTCAGTAACACATTTCCTGAGACTGTTGATCAAATCAATAAGTGGGTTAGACTTAATATGAAATAAACTCCATTTCTGAAAATTATTTTTGGAGCCCAAAAATTTCTATAACATAAATATGAAAGAAAGATATTTTCTTGTCAGTATTGGCTCAGTTTGAACACTATTTAAAGACATATAAGTGGAAAAACTCCAGGACAAATTTTCATAGTTTAAGAGCTGCTTAGTGGTCTTATTTCCTTAGTAGATTTATTCCTTGTTTAAAACCTAAACTTCTTATTACTCATGTACAATATCTGACAGAACAAGACAACAACATTTTAAAAATCTGCCTAACAGAATAATGTACAAGTGCAGAAAATTTTATGCTAATAAATATTTTATTTTATTAAAGCTGTTGAGCTGATCTTTTACATTAAATTCTACCAAACAAGTTTCTCCCTGGGAGATGGTCATTTGAATTAATTAGAAAAAATTGGCTGTCATCTATAAAAAGTGTTTTGAAGAAGGCTATTGTTTTTCCTTTTGTTTTTAAAGAAAGCTGGAAGGCAGATTTAAATCCGGCTGTATGATTGTCATTCTTTTTGGTTCTCAAATAATGGTGCGTCTTTAGCAGAAAAAAATAATCAAGGTCTGTCATTATACATTCTCTGACGTGTATAAAGTGCTCCACAGAAAGTGAAAACTTAATTAAAACAGCAAATAAATCTAAGCACGTTTAATACCTGAACTAAACAGCTGCATTATGCTGTTATTATAATACTTCTTTTCCAGTTATTCTGTAGCTGATGCAGATGAGCATTTGTGAAAGAGTCTGTAGATCCTATGTGAACGTGCTTAGCAGCCTGTAAATTCACATTTCTTTATGATTTTAAACAGAGATTCAAATACTTGATATGAAACATCCCTACATGAAATATGAAATTCATGTAAATGTGATTTTGTTTTCATGAAGCAATCTATGTGATTTCCAAGTTCTGATGATTTTTATTATTTATAGTATAATTTAAAAACCACAGTTCTCTATCACTGTATTCAAGGATATAATTAAGCTTTAGGTCAGCCTGGTGGTCACAGAAAGAGCTTGAAAATAAAACTTGTTTCAACAGTTGAAACAATATGGAGTAATATGTGAGTATTTATGTGCAAGTCAATACTTTCTGATATCATTGCTCTAATACTTTAATGTTTCTGAAACTGTAGTTCAAACATCATTCCTTTGCAATTAATACTTTTTGCTAACTTTAGTGAGGAATATATACATATAGCGCATATATCTGTGTGAATAAATATGTAAATTCAAACAAAAGCATTTTATTGCTATTTAAACCAATTTTGTTTATGCATGACTTTATTGAACTTCAATTGAGTTCATAGCATTTACAAATGTCCAAAATGTAGTCATACCACGGCTGTTAAGGGTACCATAATTATGTATTTCCTAGTTGAAGGTAAATTCAAAATTATAATGTTGTATTAGACTACAATTTTGTGTTTAATTTCCTTTGTAAAAGAATTTTACATACGTATTTGTTTGAATTTTCAGTCTCTTTTGAACCTGATAAATTGAGTGCCTGCTTCTCCCTCTTTGCTGTGGCTGTAGAAAGGAATGATAAATTGTTCTCATTCTCACTTGGTAGTGTTTTCCATTCACTTTGCACAGGTGTAAATGACTGCATGGGGACAGAGACAATGATGAAGCAGGAACTGAGCTTAAAGTGGAAACACAATTTTTTGGGCAGTCACCATGCAATTGGGCTAGATTGCCATATGTCTCTCAGAGCAAGATTTTGGCAATTGTAGTTAGACTTCCATATATTCTCCTGTCCTGCAGAATTACAGAATTAGGCCTTAGTTCTTCATTTGGTCAATTAACTGGTCCTTAGAGTACATGTGTAAACTGTTGTCTGAGTGAAATTCAGAGGTCACATCTCAATGCTTGTTCTAAGAGTGTTAAAAGAAACCCTGCTATTTGTCTTCCCTGTGTGACTAGGTGGGGTTTCCAGAAGGCTGTGCAGTGTTTAAAAGCTTTTGGAGGTGACGATCCTTTGTGTGTGTGTAACTGAAAAAAAGGCACCAAATGAACATAATTTTTTTTCTACCTTTCTTGAATCAAGAGCAAGGCAAAGGAAATGCCTTTATCCTGAAGAACAGTGAATCCTAACTTGCATTAATCTAAAACAGGTTTATATTTGCACATTTTTCCTTCAAATGTTTAAAAATTAAGTCACTGCTACCAAAACCAAATATTGAGGAGTGTTTTGGTAGGAAGGCTCAGCTGCTGTCTCATGAGTTTATTTATTTCTCTTTATTACCTTCTACCATTTGATAAAAAAATGTAATGCTCTTTCCTTCTTCCTTTCCTTTCTTCCTCTCCATAATTTTTGAGGTTTTTTTTTTTTCTAGTTGCTTCAGAATGGATTACCTTTCTTTTTCCTGCTGGGATCAGGATGTTTGAGGCTTTATCTGACAGTAAAGCGCATGGGGATGTGGAAATGCTGCCTTGGCTGGTAAGGGTAAAAAGACCCAGGGGTGGGATAGCATGGTCTGTTCTGCAGAAAAAGTCTTTTGCATAGTTACTGAGGCTGAGCACATGAGTCCCTGAACTCAAATCCACCTCTATTTGCTAAGCCATGTTATTCTAAAATAATTACAATGCTGATTGTGTTGATTGCCTGTATTGGGGTTGATCCAGTTTGTCTTCCCTGGCTTTGATCCAGGATTATCCCTTGGCTGCAGTGGCCACTCAAGATTAATTTTATAATTAAAACAGGGAGTCCCAAAGGCCTTCTGAAATTGCCGTCGGACCCCAAAGGCCATCCGCGTGCCACACTGCGTTGGTGGGGCCCAGGGGTGCTCCTTTGTGGGCAGTCCATATGGCAGGCATGGGATGGTGCCAGGCTGCTGTCCCTGGAGCCAGGGCAGCCGTGGGGCCGGGCACCAGCATGGCCCTGCTGTGCTCACAGCAGTGCTCCATAGCAGGTGCTCCTCACCCCCAGCTCTACTGCCAGGGCAGCAAACCAGCTCCCTGCCCTGCACTGTGGAGCCACTGCCAGAGAGCCATGTTCCTTAGGAAATCCTGGTTTAAAGCTCTCTTGCTAAAGAGAAAGATGGACTTGGCTTTAAAAGGTAAGTGTTTACACATGCTCCAGTGTGGCTTGTGTTCAGTTTGTAATGGTTTAGCAGGAACTTTGAATAGCTCCACTTAATATCTGTTGTGGTGAAGATTTCACCTAACTGGGACAACTGGCAGATATGTAGCCAGGCCAACTAAGTGTCATAAAGTATCATGAAGATAATAAGAGAGATAATACTGTTATGAATAAAAATATCAGGGTAGAAACGTCACAGTGAATGTAGTCTATTATGCTCCTTATTTCTTCTTTTAATCTTTACTTGGATACAGTCTGTATTAAAAGTCTGCAGAGCAGAATTTCATCACGTAGTGAAAGCATCACTTTTCACTGTCCAGCTACACCCTCAGTATCTGTAATTCAATAAATGCCTTGATCAAGAAGTTGTCCTAGTCACTCACTATTACTGTGCAATATCTTCTCCTTGTTAGATGTTGCAATAGAATCACCATCTAAATGAAGGATAATGTAATTAAGTGGAGTGTTGGGTAGCATCAGAGGCAGAGGCTTTCTTTTCTGGAGAAGGAGTTATACTGCCAGAGCTGTACATTTTAGTTGCCAGTAATCAAAACCGCAACCAAAGGGTTATAACTTTATTCCAGGCTATTAAGTAGTTAAAGCACCTATTAAAAGGGGTTTCTTAACACCAAGGCAGTGTGTGTGTTAGTAACCAGCTGTTCAATGTTCTTATTCTTCCCTTTGAACTTGTAGGGAAGAAGATCTTATGCATTAAAAAAAATCCAAACAAAACATAAAAAAATCTCCTAAATTTCAGTTGAGCAAATAGACTAAAAATATTGTTTAGTTCACTTAGACTAAACTGTCTCTAAACAGCACTAGAGGTCAGGGTTTCTAGCCTAACATATTGCAGGTACACATAAACCCTAATAACGAAAAAAGAAAAAAACAGCAGTGCTTTAATTAGAGCACAAATGCACCATTTATTCACTGGGAGACCTTGACCCACTACTATGCCTTCCTATTATAAGCTTCATACCTTGGTCCTCTTGAGGGCTCCTGGAGTGTTCAACAGCCTCACTTCTGCTGGTGGTCTCTTAAGAACCGTGCTGCCACTGTGACTTGAATGTGAATCAAAGCAGAGATCTTTCCCAAGAAAGGCTTTATATTTTCATTAAAATTTCAAGCTTTTAATTAGGGTGAATCCCTATTAACTCAATCTGTTGGAAAAACCAGTTCTTCTATTGCTGGCATATGCAGTGCTAGCTACCTCTAATTATGTTGCTTGAAAAGATGGAGGTGCTTTTCAATATTATAATGCCAGTAGTTAGTCATATCCTAAATTTAAAGAATTAGCAATTTAACATAAACAATTAAAAAAAAAATTGGTGATGCAATATATAGGACTACCAGATCTATAAGGTAAAATCCAGTGAGTAAATAGATATGGGACAGGAAAGATAGGGGTGAAATTATGAAGACAATAGATTGAATTATAACCAAAAAATACCATGGCACTCTGCAGGGAAAGAGGGTGGGGACAGAAAGATGTGCCCAGAGTTTTAATCTCTTTTTTGAGTTCTCCCACTATTCAACTCTTATGTTTTATATTATATAATGTATATGCTATATACTGTAATATAACATACTCTCTCTGAACTAAGGGACTCACACTTCAGGCTAAATACAAAACTTCCCAGTGTCCTCTCTTTGCCCTCAGCAACACTGTGCTCTCGACCAAAAAAATGACCCATGTTCAAGAAGTGTAAGTGGTGTTCCTGAGTCCATTCTCAGTTTCCAGCAGTGGTTAGCCTAGCAATCAGGACATTGTGGGAAATGGGTACTGTGGGCTCACTATTCCTGAGATTAAGGAATTCTCTGAATATAAATTTTCAATTTTATGGACAAAGGACCCAACAACTACACACCAATATTAAGGCAAAGCATTCTCCAGTCCTGACATTCATAACACTCTAACAATTTCCAAGTAGGACACTTTACTTTAGCAAACAAAGGTGTAAGATGTTCACAAACTTTATAGTACAAAAATTCAAAGGAAATTTGAGATTTGGTGTGTGGTTTCCTTTTAATTATCTTTTTAAATTTTTCTTCTTTTTAAGAGGCAACACAGTCAGCCCGTAGAATAACATAAGTGAGAATTGTGGTGGATTTGTCATTACTTGAAACCAGAAAATTGTCATTGGATGTTTTAGTAAAAAACAGGCTTGAGGTATATCACAGCTATTGAGATTTGAAGCAATAATTAATTCAGGGAAGTCCCATGACCTGTCAGACTAGATGATCACAATGGTCACTTCTGGCTTTAAAGTCTATGGAGTTCCTGGCTTCTGTGCTGTGAATGCCAATGAGACTGCCAATTAGTGGGCCTTTTTTTTTTTTTTTTTTTTTGGACACGTGCTCACTGGGAGCTAGGCTGAGACTACTAAATTAATTTTAAAGTCATTAAAATGCTTCATTCCTTGAATAATGATTGCCCCAAAGCACAATCAGAATGTAAAAGAGAAAGCATCTTATTCTTGGAACAAAAAAGTAAGCATAAGGAAGCAGTATAAATATAATGCAGCTTTTTTACCATCTCATTCTTTCCCATCACTGAATGCCATATATAACATGTCTAATCATTCATTTCATTGTTATTTTTATTCCTTAAAATAGAAAGAACATTACTAAGACAGTACTTGAAGGGGCTAGGGTTTTAATGCCAAAGGCAAGGATGAAATATCTAAGTAGAGGTTGATCCCTGATCTCTTGGGAGAGAGAAAGTCTATTCAAAAGGCAGAGACAAATATGAATAGTTAATCATCTTTAGTCTACATGTTTTCTCCATTCCAGGTGCATCATTTTGCTTTCACTAAAATCAGTGGACCCATAATTTCTTTATAAATTAATGGCAAGTTTGTAATTTAAAGAAAAAGTCATGAAGTACTGTTCCTTGTTTGGAATTAAAGATAGCAAAAAGGGGAAATGGCTTCCAAGTAACTAGAGGCTTTAGACACTAATTAATATTCATGTTTAGAAACATGAGGTCAGTGGGCGTATTTCTGTCTCTGGTGGGGCAAGCATGGTTCTGTTGCAAGCAGTGAGGGTGACAGCATACATCAGGTGCAGCACAGGGCTGTGAGCTTTCTTTACACATTTGTTTTTATTTTAGTTCTACCAGAGAGTGCTGCCGTGCTTGATACCGCTGGGAATTCATAGCAGCATTTCAACTATTGTGGGGTGGATTTTCACATAAAGCACCCCGAGATGCTGAGGTGAAAATGTCCAATCCTTTGTATAATGAAATTAAAGTTAATACTATTCTTTTAACAAGTTGCAGGCCTTGAACTCTGGGGCCACAACACAAGAAGGACATGGACCTGCTCTGTTGAGTCCAAAGGATGACCATGAAGATGATGAGAGGGTGGGAGCACCTCTCCTATGAATACAGATGGAGAGAACTGGGGTAGTTCAGCCTGGAGAAAGCTCTGGGAAGACCTTGGAGAACCTTTCAGTACCTAAAGGGGGCCTATGAGAGTTGGAGAGGGACTTTTTACAAGGACACATAGGGACAGAACAGAGAGGAATTCTTTAAATTGACATTGGGTAGCTTTGAATCACATATTAGCAAAAAATTCTTTACTGTGAGGGTGGTGGGGCACTGGAACAGGTTGCCCAGAGAATTTGTGGATGCTCCATTCCTGGAGGTGTTCAAAGGCAGGCTGGAAGGGGCTTTGAGCAAATTGATCTAGTGGAAGGTGCCCCTGCCTATGGCAGCGGGCTTGGAACTAGATGGTCTTTAAGGTCCCTTCAACCCAAATAATTCTATGATCTATGGATTCGATTCTATAAACATAGTATTATTGTAAAATCTAATTTTACAATCCTTCTTTTCATTATTAATTCTACTCTTTCTGTCTGTGTTTGACATCCTGTAAACAGCTTAGTAGAAAGGACGTATTAAATGAGAAAACCAGGTTTTCTGTATTTTCTGGCAGTTTAAACTCTGCCATGGTATATTGCAAGTGTAGTTTTTCTGTATATTTGTAAGTGGATGCTATCTCTGGGGCTCAGTTTCTGCAGTGCAATCTCTCCTCTTTAATAAAGTCTAATATTATTGAGTGACCAGAGAAATAAAGAGCACTTGTGATTGTCTTGAACTTGGCAAACTCCAGCTTGCAATATGCTTGCTCCTCGAAGACTGTTGACATTCAGTGTACTAAAATTGAATTTGCAATTACTGGCTAAGAAAAGCATCCCCGGTATTTTTAAAATTATGCTCCCTTAGCATAATGGGGCCATTCACTTTTGTTTCATGCTGGACCAGTTTCTGAGGGACCTTGAAGAAATGAGACAGCTATTTCCCTGTTATCAACATGTGAGTGGGGAATAAGAAAGGAGAAAAGTCTATGCTTTCAGTCAAAGAGATTTCCAAATATACCATCAACAGCTTGTCTTTTCTCTGTGCTAGATTCTAAAAGTTCAGAGAAGGAGAAGGCCAGCAACGTGGACAGTGCAGGGATGCTGCTTGGAAGAAGTCTGTCTCTCTCAGTTTGCAAAATCTCTGCTGTGTAGTAGCTGTGTGCCACAGATCTCACTTCAGAAAACCCAACATAAAATCCTACTGCAGGCCTTAAGAGGGCTACCTTAATCCAAGCTTCTCAGTGTTTTTATCTCAGGGCTGTGTTGTGTAGGGATAGGAAAAATGGGAGGATCTTGTGCAGTATTCCTGCAATATGTCCCATTTTCATTTGACTGGAAAGAGCTATTTTGAACATTCATTACTCCCATTATTAATTGTTTTCTTTACCTGCTTACATGTTTGGGAATGGTGTAGAAGAATGATGTTTTATTTTCAAATTTTCTGAAGATCATTTTCTGGTGTTTTATAAACCATGTTACTTTATTATTAATTGCTCTAATAAAACAACAACAGAGGTAGCTTGGAGGTAAGGGTTACCAAAGATGCAACATGACAAAATTTGATGGGCTGCATCAAGCAAAACTTAGTAATGGAATAGATCCTAAGAAAATACATGAAAATAACCCCCAGTTTCAGTGAAATAAAAAATTTTCTCTGAGTTAAAATAAATTGTCAGGAATAATGTCTAGCAAATTAACACTTTGTATTGAAGATAGGTTGTATCCTTCACATACTTTACAGGTCAAAAGTTTTCATCAATCTGCTTTACACATGTACATGCACACACTTGGAGTAGGCAGTTGTAGGAAAGTGTGTGTATAAGAAATTGTATATTAAAAAAATTAAAACCCTAATTTTCTAATATAGTCAGAGGCTCACTTTTGCATGGATGCTGTGAAAAGCTTAGTGTTAGCCCAAAGAATTATGAAATTTCTTTTATTTTCATGTATTCTTTGGTAGGACAGGCTTCGATCAAAGAGGACATATGAGGAGGTTTTATTAATGTTCTGGAGTGGTATGTCAGGTCTGTTTCAAAGGATGGAAGACTGGTTATATTGTCTGTATGGATCCTCCATTTCCATTTCAGCTGCTTCTAGCTCCTTTTTTCTTTAGAGGACTGATCTGTGTTCCAAACGTTATCTCTGTAATAATTTCAATCTCTTGGGATAATGAGTGATAATCTTGTTTAGAATCGACATCTGTCAATGAACTCATTATCAAGATGCTTGTTCCTTTTGTCTGAAGAGTATGCTATACTAAAACACTCCTATGTGACTTGCCTAGGTTAGACAATTCTAGTGAAAATAAATCAGAATATTTGTCTACTTACTAGAGATGAGGGAATCCCTAATACTATAAAGCACAATTGTTCTTTGACTGCACTTGGTAAATAAGTCTAAAATACAGAAGTAAAAAGCTGTTGTTACCCACAAACAGAAATGGAAATGCAGACGCTCCTTTATTCTGTACAAACTCATGGGTCCCATCACATGCAAAATGGGTTGTGAAGAAAGTGCACTTCAAGATTTCAGTCTCTTCTAATACAAAGAAATATCACAATCCCATACAAAAGAAACTAAAAATAAACTTATGCTCAGCCACTTTTTTTTTAACCAATTCAGTTTTCACTGTGGTAAACTGTAAGTGGAATGTCTGTGACTGAGTTCCTGGTTAATCAGTCCTAAATCACCCCGGTGCTCTTGAGCAGCCACTTATTTGGGCACTGGAGGAAATTTAGCCATTTTTAGAACAGAATTGTTTACGTCCCTAAAGAAGGCTTTTAACCCCCAAAAGGCCTAGAAAATTGGCACACTTGCTCTGTTGCAGCATCAAAATTGACAATTTAAATTTTATGTCTGCAAAGAAAAAGTGCAAAGTACCAAGTTTTACCACCTAATAAAAGCCCTACTCAAATACAAACTGTAGTTATAATTAAGGGGGACAAGTAATTTCCTGCTTGTTTCTGGCCTGCATAACCCCACACATCTGAAAACATTTGGACTACTCATGGGATTATCTTTCTACCCAGAAGGAACTAGAGTTGATCTAAACAGAGAAGACAATACATTTTTGATTAGAGGATACCTGTCAGGTGGTGGTGGGCTAATTTAATAGCACCCGCCTGAAGGGCATTAGTTTTAATCTGGGATGCATCAGGAAGATGACCTAATGACAATTTACCATTTATAACAGGAGTTACAATCCCCAAGTAAATATAAGTATTTAAAGCCAGCATATAAATACATCCATGAAAAACACTTTCCCACGCACACCAATAAACAAACAGCAGAAGTTCTGGATTCCACAAGCTGTACTGGTTCCCCAGGTAGCCACTTATTCCACCAGTATCTTGAAAGAAAATTACAGCAACGAGATTAGTGAATTCATTAGATTCAGATGAGAGAACTATTCGGCTTGCTGCATTTGCAATGTTCTACTTTATCACTGGGTTGTGGTGCTCTGAGAAGCCTCCAATCATCCTAATGCCACCTCTCAACTTTGCAACATAACCTGATAAAAGGTAATTTGGGTTTATCTTTTATGTCTGTATCTTCTCAGCGGAGATGGCTGCAGGTATGAGTACATCTGCTGGTGTGATTTAATTCAGCTAAGATGATCCTCAAGTCCACCCTCTCTCCTTACACAGGAAGCGCCACCTCACTTCCCCTTGTTGCCCCTGCCCCCTCCCAACATCTTTCACAAGTTGTCTTCTCATTTCTACTTTCTTGCAGGATCCAGCTGTCAGAAGCTGAAGGGGACTTTGATGTAGCAAAAATGGGTGCAAAAGTTCATTATAAACCCTCCTTGTGCTCACAATCTATTGGCACAATACAATTTCAGTTCTTTGACTTGCCTACCATACTGCCAGGACAGGTTAAAGAATTTTTCAGTGGTGTCCCTGTTCCTGTGGGCTGAATAGGTAAAAACATAACCACCTATGGATGACTTGAGTGGGCCTCTTTTTTCTTTAAATTTACTTTTTATTTTTTCTGTCATGTGTCAAAGATACAGAGAGACAGACAAACTAACTAGGATGCATTTCAAATCTTGCACTATTTTGTCCTCTGAGACATCTTCTGTTAGAGGAACAATTGATTTATGTTACAACATGGTCAAGCAAAACAGTAGCTTACAAATCCCTCCAATGGCTACCCCACAGCAGCTTCAGAAATGAATTACCAGACCAAACATGCATGTACAGAACCTTAAAATGGTGTCATAAGCACTATCCTTTGTGCTTGATAATGTGCCAAATTTGAGGCCTCTCAGGCTTCTCAGATAAAGAGATGAAGAGGCCCAGCACTGAAGTTTCCCTGGATGGGAAGGGATCTCCAAATCATGGGCATTGACTGCAAGTCAAGAAAGCTGGCGCTTATGTGCCACCCAGTAGCTGCATTGGATTGGGAGTGTGGAAATCCCTGGCTTCATTTGGGTCAGCAGGGCATGTGGCAGGAGGAGAGTACTTTGCAGTGTGTATTCATTGAGGGAAGAGATCTCTTCTGTAACAGACTGAGTTAGGAACTGTTTAATAAAGCATACAAATTTGGGATAATTTGATCTGTGTGCTAATGGTCCCACCCATCTGCAGTGGTGAAATGATCTCTATATTTCATGCCATACACGAAATTGCTGGTCTAAGTTTAGCTCCTAATGGATGACATCTACCTGTTCAGATGAGCCAGTGTATTCCAAAGAGGCCTGCAGTTGTAAAATGAGTGCATCCTGCTGGTCAAAATCTAGATTCTGTTTGTCATTTATCATCAGAGATACTGTTTGGTACTTAGCTCTGCACTTCAAAAATTGAAGAGAGGAGATGTTTTGTAAGATGAGATAGCTCTTACTCCTGTTGTTAAACAGATCTAGATTGTGGAATAACTGTATAGATTTCAAGAATATAGGTGACATTTCATAAAGAGGTTTTTTTTTTCTAGCTTCTAACATGGTCGTTTTATAAAGACTTTTCTTCTGCCTGTGGAAGTCAATGGTAATTTTGCTTGGAGTGGGTTTAGACCCTTTGTATTTGCAAACCTCAGAAGCACTTTCAGCAGAGAGCAGACAGGCAGACAACTCAGTATTTGTCCACAGTATGAAGAGCACACTGAAGTCAAAACATCACTGTCAACATATAATGAGGGCTCTGTAGTGCTGCTACACTTTACTCTTTCTGCTCAACAGCAATGTACTCAACAGTCTGCAGTGCTTTAGAAAAGGGGATCAATTTGTAACATTTGCTATGAAAGTACTTCTCAAAATGTCAAAGCTCATTTACTGCTTTGACTTCAATAAACTTATCTACTGCTTCGACTAGGGAAGAAGAGCATCTATTTCTCTGTAAAGTAGGTATTTTTTCTGAGAAGGACTGCAACACTAACGCAGCCCACAACTTTTCACTTTTTGCTGATCATGTGGCTTTGGCCTGATCATGTGACCTTTATTCCTGCGGGTAATGCATTTCAGAAGAAAATTTTTCTTCGAGTTGAACTAGATGAGAAGAGAGGTTATTAGAAGTGACATTTTGAGGGGGCAGTCTTCCTGACACCACAGGGTTACAAATCACCCCAGCAGTAAGAGAGAGCCCTAGTATCAGGCTGGTTGTGCTGAGAAAGTCTGCAG
Source organism: Dasyornis broadbenti (assembly GCA_013397935.1). NCBI lineage: Eukaryota > Metazoa > Chordata > Aves > Passeriformes > Dasyornithidae > Dasyornis > Dasyornis broadbenti. The sequence continues at coordinate 72,560 of VZRN01005376.1, forward strand.
TAGTCAGCTTGGGGAGGGGAAGAAGGTGTTGAGGAGGTCATATACTCATGGCTGAAGTGGAGGAAATCCCTTCTTTAGAGGATTGCTCAGATGTTTTGCAAGGAAAGCAGAAGATAGTTGTTTGCAATGAGGACCAGGCTGTGTTTACAGGCTGGCTGGTTTGGTATGGGCTAGACTTGCTTTGCCCTTAGATTCTGAAATGGGGGAAGACTCAGATAATATGAAAGGGGATTGACAATGGGCTGGTGGCCTGCATGGTAAGAAGGGCAAACACCGTCAAATAGCTGGGATGGGGAGGGATGCCAAGATGCTAATGGTTTACCACCAAAGGTTGCCTTCTTAAGAGGCAGGTGTCCAGGTGTTTCAATCTCATTCTCTACCTTTTGTTAAAAGCAGGGAAGATGTTCTTAACACGTTTTGAAAGAACAGGTTGCTATTTGTCTGTTCTTGTGCAAATGATGCATTTTTTAATCTGAAAAATAATATTTTACTACTTATTTTCTTCTATTATTTATTTCTCATGTATTTAATATGTTGGAGCACTGTATCAAAAGCAGACTTTTATGAGTTTATTTTTCCTAGGAACATATTTTCTTATATTTTCTTATATATTCTTTTCAAAAGAGTCTAGTTTATTTTTGAATCACGTATGATGTACAGAATGGAAAATGGATGCCTCCAGGAAACCATCACTAAGTACTCTTCTTTATGTCATTATTGTTCTGTATGCCAGTAGTGGTGGATCTTTTATTGTCATGGTTTCATCACAGGGGAGCATCTCAACGAAAACACTTGGCTTCTTAAGGGTCCATCAGCATCTGTGACTAATTCCCTGTTGTTTGCAGCATCAAGTGTAGTTCTAGTAAAATGACTGTTATCACGAGAAGTATGACTTCATTTGGGTAATCATCATGAAAAGAGACAGATGAACTTTTGAGAAGCAAAGATGTTGCTTTTTATATCAGTGTGTCAAAATGGAAGAAAGATAAAATATAGGCCATTTGGCAGAACTCCTTCTAAGCTGAATGTTTTTCAAGGTTTCCTGTGAGCATTCAGCTGCTCCAGAACAGGTGCGTTCATTTCATGAAAACTTTATTGAATTTAAGTCAGATTTTAACAAATCTGATGACTGCCAGATCTTCAGAGCTTCCCTGAAGTGGATTTTGTTCCCTTGAGTCATGACTTTATTTCCCAAGGATTTCTTAATCAATGTTTCACCTCAAATTTTTGAATAATTCCTTTGCAGCTTGCTGTAGGGAATCTTGAATAAACAAATGTGTAATACATAAACGTTCTGTTAATTTCAAGTTTTGTATCATGTAATTAGATGGAAAGTTAATAAGCAGACAAGATTAAGAATTAGCTGATTACTATATTTTATTTCCACAGTGAGCAGAAATAGATAGTAATAATGTCAGTTCTACAGTATGCCCTCTGCCAAATCTGCGTCTGGTCTGTGCTGTACATGCTGATGCCTTACTTTCCATTGCTAAAATTCTTTATGCCTTTCTCTCCTACACGTTTTTTTTTCCTTTGGTGTCATCAAAACTCAGCTCTCCAGATATTGTGTGTGCTGATCAAAGCTGCCTTCTTTTTCCAATATGCAAAGTAGAGCCACCATATCAATTCCTTCCCTCCTTCCATCGCTGCCTTCAGAATGCTGTCTTCCACAGCCCTGCCTGTTTACCTTGTGTGGCCCTGGGCTTTCCACCTCTCTTGCAGCCTCAATGCCAGTGGTTTAGGAATGGGGACTGCCTCTGCTGCAGTCAATCTGTCTTCAAACTCTAGCAGCCCTCCACTACCTCATGCGGTGCACAAATGCCTCTCTGTCTCGTCTGGCTGCTTTATTTTCCTCCCTCCCACAGTGACTGTTAAGCTCTGATACACCTGACAAATAATGTCAGCACAAAGAGGAAAGGAGGGTACAACTCCCCAGTTACGGCATACCAAGTCCATATTGGTGTGCATGCCCACCTTGGGGCAGGAATGCTCCTTGCTGCTCGTTGGTGGCACCTTTCTTCTGGACTGGCCTGCAGCTTTGCACAACTTTGCCGCACTCACAGACCCAAATCGTTCAACTCACAAAGCATCCTGTAGTGCAGAATGTGGAAACAGTAAATGAAGGTAGTGATCGTCTGGACTGGTGCACATACTTGGTATTGAAATACTGGTCTTGTCATGACCAGGAAGCCAGTTTAAATTCAGCCTTCTTAATAGTAGTGATTTGAGTGTGGGTTATTTTAGGCAAAATATCTACTTAGTATCCTTCAAAAAAGGTACTTTTTGGGTCCAAGAAAGAATAGACAAAGGGTAATAGATTTAAACTGAAAGAGGGTAGGTTTAGGTTAGATTTTAGGAAGAAATTCTTAACTATGAGGGTGGTGAGACAGTGGAACAGGTTGACCAGAGAGATCATGGATACCCCATCTCTGGAAGTGTTCAGGACCAGGTTGGATGGAACTTTGAGCAACCTGGTCTGGTGAAAGATGTCCCTGCCCATGGTAGGGGAGTTGGAAGTAAATGATATTTAAGGTCCCTTCCAACCCAGACCATTCTATAATCCTATGATTAAATGAATTCAAAATAATCATAATTGTATTTGCATTAATTTGAGCTCTAGAAAGCTGTTTTAACAGAGATGAAATTGCAGCTGCTTCTTCCTTGAAGAAGGAACTTCATAGCTTGAGCTATGATGATGCTGTAGACAGGTTTCTCTAAATCCCTTCAGGAGACTAAATTCTCGATTACATGATATCATGATTGCGTACTTAGTAATGATTTTAAATAACAAAAATTTTCTCTGAAAGGGTATCTTCTAGATATCCTGTGCCAGTAAAAGATTTGGAAAGGCCCATGTACTGCTATGATATGCCCAACCGACCTCACTCTTTGCATGTTTCTATATAAATTGCTGAATGTATCTGTGGACCAGTAGAGGTGTGTGTTATTCTGCAGGCAGAGCTGACACAAATACAGAGCAGGAGGCAACCAAGCACAGGAGATTTCTTCGTCCAATCTCTTTAAACATACGGTATTCATAGTAAATTCTGTGAATGGAGCTGTGGCTCTGTAGAGAGGTTAAAATCCACAAGGCATCAATATAATTTTTACTGGCAGGAGAAGAATTTGATCGCTAAGTGACATGCCAGCCGTATGACAGCGCTTAAACAGCTCCTGTCAATCAGCTGCTATGTGTCAGTACCCTTATTTATCCTTTCAGGGTATGTATCCATTTACATTATCGTCATCTGAAAGAGCGCACAGCATCACTGAAAATAAAAGCCCGTTCTGGTAGCCAAGAGAAAGGGAAACAAAAGATTTGTATCACTGTAGCATATGCATGTCATGGTAGGGTTTTCTAGTATCACTTTTAGGAGAAGCTGTTTAAGGGAAAAGAACCCTGAAACCATGAAAATATTTTTTAAAATTTAGGTGGGAAACAGTAAGAAACAGAAGAGATAAATGTGCGCTAGAACTTCAGGCATCTATCACTGCCTAATTACTCTAACCTTACATAGCTAATATCCTCATCTATGAAGATATCCTTCCAAACCATTTGCTTGATTTTCCACTGTAGCCCAAATTCAGCAAATCACTTAAGCATATGCATAATTTCAAGCATGTATTGTTAAGAGATTAGAAAGCAATTACAGCTTGTCAAACCTCCTCAGACATGGTCAAATCCCTTCTCTTCATCACAGTCCTCTAAAAATAGCTGCATCTAACGAAGGGAGAGATTCAGAACTGCTGGACCCCAGTTCCGTGCAGGGGAAGACCTGCATGGGCACCTGTCTGTGTCTCCCACATACCTTTCTTTCCTTGTGAGGGACACCTGCACATATAGGCCAGAGGGCAGTGGCAGCATAGATTGAATAATCAGTATGTCAGGGGTCTTAAGAAGTGTACCTGGAGGTTGGTTAAATCTCTGAATAAAACTGGCTAAAAAAGACTTCCAAAAGTTTTGACATTCTCTGTGTTCCAAGAAGACAGTGAGGACACAATAGCATCTTTGAAAAGCTTCCTTCCTCCTAATTTTGTTTTTTTATGTTGTTCAGATAAGTCATACTGGATTCATATACTGAATTTAATATGTGCCTTTTTTCCCTGTTTGCAGTCATGTCTTGTATATAAAATAAACCAAACCAAAACAACAACCCTCCCTCCACCTCTCAGCAGAAGTCAGCTCTATGCTTCAGCAGTGTCTTGCTATCCACGGTTTTTTTGAGAAGATGGAGGTGCTGAGGGACACACAACTATCTGTGGAACAAGCTGTTTGAAGACGTGATGTACAGTCTTGAGAGACTTTATATCACTCCTTCCTGTGTTGCTGAAAGGCTTCAGTCATGCAAGCCTTCATTCAAATAGTAGGCAGGTAGCTAAAATTGCTTACCAGTGGGCCACCAAGTAGATTAGAACACTCTGGCCTCATTTATTAATTTCTGGTGTAAAATATACAGCAAATGAGCTGCACAACCTTTACTGAGCAATCAACTGAATCACAGGAACAAAGCTGTTCCTTGCAAATGAGGAAAGGTTATTTGACTCACTCAAACTCATTAATCCTATTGTCCTAATATTGCTCTTATGCAGCACTGAATAGATAGTTGCCTTGCCTTACCTCTAATACTTCATGCCCTAGACCATGCCTTACAACTCAGTTTATCCTCAGTAAATTCCTTTGGAAAACAAAAGAAAAAAATTGCAATGAGAAATCTTTGGGACAAAAATGAAAAAAAAACCTCACAAATCCCCATGGTTACTTATGTTCTCTTTGGGTTAACAGAGTGGTTTCTGTTAGTGTGAAGGTGGTACTATTATTGTGAAACAATGTTGGTTGAGATAAAGTTTTGAAAAGCATTATATGTTAGTCCAGCCACAATGAGATGTAGGGTGTGATGAGAAAAGAAATGGTGGGACCTGTTCAGAGCAGAAATGGCATCTGCAGTGAACTGAAGTGCTCCACTGTTATCTGTGATAAAACATTCCTTGACATCAAAGGCAGCAGAGGAGAAGAACAATGAAGGCTGACATCTCACTATCACTTCTCAGCTCACTTGTTATATGAAATCTGTAATTTGTGATAAGAAATTCTAGCAGAAACTAACAGGTGAGACAACAACTAAGTCACACAAAAATGAGGAAAAAAGGTGAATTACAAAGTGAAAAAACCAGCTACTTGTAGCTGGGAGAACTGTCTTCAGAATCATAGAATAGAGTCATAGAACCATTAAGGTTGGAAAATATCGCCAAGATCATTGAACTCCACCTTTGACTGAACACCACCATATAAACTAGACCACAGCACTAAGCCCCATGTCCGGTTGTTTCTTGAACACTCCAAGGGATGGTGACTACCACATTCCAATTCTTCACAACCCTTTCAGTGAAGAAATTCTTCCTGATGTCCAGCCTGAATCTCCTCTGGCACAGCTTGAGGCAGTTTTCTCTTTTACTTTCAGCAAGGCCACACTGATTCCAGAAAACCTGACTCTCTAGCTACTACTAAGAACTCACCTACTACCAATTCTCAGATCATTTATTAATTCCGCTTTTGGTATTCAGCTGAGGGGTGTGCTCAGCTTTGGAAAGCAGCAGGAAATGTGTTACAAGGTGCATATTGGATGCTGCTTCTGATGTGTCAGCTGGCCACTAAACCATACTGCCTTTTACGCACTGGCAACTTGAATCCTAACCAACAGTCTACCAATATAAACAGCTGAGGTCAAAATTTCCAAATGTAGTTGCCTGAACTAAAGTATTAAAAGAGGTCAGGCTGCCTCAGCATTTTCTAATTTGTTACTTTTCACCACTTAGCAGTAAAGAGCCAGACACAGTCTTAGAGACAAAAAGTGGAATTAAAACACTTGAAGAGAATAGCTGTAGTAGATCAAACCAAAGATCCATCTAGTTCTCAACTAGTCCTTAAAGCTCAATGAGTTCTTACAGGAGAATAAGAGGAGGTCAAGCGTACGAGATACTTCTTTCTGCTGGGCTCCGAGCTTCCCTCTACTTTCAGCTCTGAATTTCCCAAGGGAGATCTCATCCTCTTAATCCTTTATCTTGTCTCCTTAGGTTGCAAGACCTTAGGGTTATATATGTGTTCAGTTACCAGCACTCTGGTGTCACCTGTGGGTACACTAGATGTGCATGTGTGAGTGTGTGCACACAGACCTGCCTTAGAAGAAATAGCAATTGCAGTTTTCCTGAGATGAATCCTCTAGAATTTCACAGCACCAGTGAGGTGGCATTGCTCAAAGCAGAACAAAATAATAGAAAGCTTCTTCTGGCTCAGAATAGGTTAGGTTTTTTTCCTCCTTTCCCTGAAAACCAATAAACAAAGGATCTTTACCCTTGAGTCTCCATCTGCCCTTATGAAATATCAATAATAGTTCTGCCCACTCGCTTGTCCACACTTACCTCTTTATTCTTTTTCACTTAGGTCTTTAGGGAACTCATTTAATGTGCAGTAGGTAAGAGGAGGAGAAGATTTTGGTAAAAAAAAAACCAATGTTGAAGGTATTTTGATGTGAATCCTCTTTTTTGTCTTTGCTCTATTACTGATCTTTACAGGGAGAGAAGTCTGAGGAGTACTCTTTCACATTATGTAGCAAATATTACTTTAGCTGCTTTGTCCGTGTGTTGTTTCATGCTTCTCCTCCCTTTGCCAAATCTTTTACTAATATTTGCCTATTCCTTGCGCTGAAAACTTCTATGATCTGACTGCAGCAAAAATCTCCATAGAAGGGCTGCTACGGAGGGGCTTGGCATAGTGATCCTCCTGTGCCTCTCCTGCAGCTTTCTCAATGAGCTGCAGGGGCTGGGCAGGCAGATGCCGTGTCCTCCCTACACCTATTGCACCCTTTGTCCTCATCTTCCCTGGCAGCCTGCACACTCTGCTCTATGCCCAACCCAACCGCACCTTGTCCCTGAACAAGATTGTCACACATCAACAGTGTCACTCTAAATGACAAACTCTTCACTCTTTGTCACACCTTCGTGGTCAAGAGCCCTGTTCAAGCACAGGCAGGTGTACAGCCATGAAAAACGAGCTGCCAGAAGCCTTGCAATGCAGAGAGCTACACACAGAGCAAGGGAATGAGAAACCTTTGGTAAAGCCTGAGTACCTTTTGCAGATGTACTGAAAGATTAATTTCCAAAAATACAAAGAGAGAAGAGAGTACTCTTGTAGTCTTACTATAAGGTTGATAGATATGTCACCAGGACAAAGGGTTACCTGACAGATGTTTGTGAAGATTAATACTGAATTTTGAATGTCTTGGTATTTTGAAATCCAAATGTCAGAGTTTGGAGAAAATATTTTGCTATTGACCTAGGCATTGGCTGGACATACACAAATCAAACATCCCTGCTCATAAAATAAATATGTTTTGGCAGTAGTTTAGACAAAAGTAAATAAAATGGAGCTGATGTGAATGGATGCCATAAAGGATCTCTGTGTATTTTAAGATATAATTTTCATGAGTGTTTGGTATTTACATGTTTGCATTTTTTTCTTACAATAAGGTTTGTTTAAGGAATAAACCATACCCTAGAGGTAAGGATACTAACGGGTGGCACATCAATCAAGATAATTTAACTCATTCAACATGAAAAAAAAAAGGAGAGCCCATGAGGCTTCAAAGTAGTTTTAAAATCTGAACCACCAAAGCCAATGCTTCTTTTAAGTTTTCTGTTTGCTTTTCACTTAAGCAGTGAGTCGTTTTTTCTACTGAATACCATGAGAGGCTGTTTGAAAGACTCTTGGGTGCCAGACCTCAAGTTTCTGTATCCCAGTCTCAGTGTGTTGGAAGCACACTGCACAAATCTTTTCATAGTCTTTCAGACTGCTTGGGAAAGGGGCTCTTCTGCCCTCTCTTTACCAAGTTATTCTCAGATGTGTGATTCCATTGGAGGTCATTAAAAGCAAAAGCTTCTTTTCTTGTCTTTCACCATGAATTTAAATGACTCTAATCTGAAGAGGGAATTAATATTATTCCTTTGGTGCTGCTGTATGGTATGAATTATTGTATTTTCTATGTCTTATGCCTTCTGAGTCACCTTTGCTTAGGGGGAGATGTCCTTTGCCCTGTGGGGATATGAATTGGGATGAGAAGTTCCCTGTCCTCCTCCGTATACCTCTTGTAATGCAGGAACATCCTGTTCCTTCAACCGGAGGGACCAGACGAGCAACTTACGACACCTGAAGGAGATCATCATGTCTCTTCTGTATCTGCTGGCACTGGTTTGAGGAGCTCAGAGGATTGATGGAGAAGGGAGCAGCTGGTCTCTTCCCTCTGAGATTGCAGCTGAAAGCAAGTTAGTGGCTGGTATCAGGGACAGGGGAAAAACAAAGAAATGAAAAAAGAGAGACTGCTGCGAAGCAGAAAAACCTCAGCACAGGGCAGAAATCATGCATTGGAAACCAAAAGCAAGGCACAAAGACATCAAATTGAACAGTGGTTGTGGAAACAAATCATCAGTTTGGCGATTTCAGGAGTGGAAACAGTGACAACTTAATACTCAAGATATAATACAGCATCACATTTTCAGTTGCACTGTACTTTGAGCTGGCCACATTAACAACATTCTTCCTGCTAAATCCTTAGTCCCTAATGCACAGCCTACTCATTGATAAAGAGCAAAAACAGTCTCTGAACCTTCAGGCAAGAAAAATTGCCATGAAAGTTACTGAGAATGTGGAAATGAATGCTTTACTTCTGATATTCTCAGAAACGAATAAATTTACTATGCAATTAGTTGACTAATTTTCTGTCTGGACAAAGCATGTACTGTGGTGATCCTGCTCACATATTAAGTTTCCTCTCTGCTTAGGGAGTTGAAAGCTGGGATCCCCAAAAAGAACATTAGAAGAAGACTAGGGATGTAAGAAGTCCTTATTTTTCTGCTTGAATTGATATAAACATAGTGTGAATTGCATGAGTGCCTTCAGAGATTGACTGAAGATTTGCTCTGAGAAATTAATATTAATATTGCTTTCTTTCCAAGGTAGTAATTAGCAAGAAATAATCCTAGATTCTACAAACTTTCATTTTTAGGTGATTATATTAGTACATACATTGTAACAGGAGCCATTTTGAAAATTAAATATCTTGTAAATTAAAGTGGGTGAAAAACCATACTGTCTCATTGGCTCTGTTTCCTGCAGAAAACAGGGAAACTTCCAATGTGCCAATACACTTCCCCAAAATATTAAAAGGAGTTGTGGAGGTGATTTATTGGTTCAGAAAATTACTTGCAACAGATTACCTTCTGTCTTTAACATTTGTGGGTTACCATACATTGTTACGTCAATTAGGGCTTTGTTTCTTATGGTAAGCACTGTTGCTATGGAAATTATATAGCATAGAAATAACTGATTGTTGCAGCAAATGAGCTTTTTGGAAAACAGTTTAAGGAGTAAAATGATCATTCTTTTGTAGTCGGGAGAAAAATATAATAAATGAGCTAGCTCCCTGTCTTCAGAAGGCTGCAGCTAACCTATAAAAATAATTATATCTGAGATTTAGTATAAGATAGACTCTATAAACTAGAAAAAGTACTAGTAGGTTTACAGATACTGTAAAAAAGGGAAAGTGTACCTCCTATCAATACAAATTGTTACTGACTCAAAAGTTAGGCCACCATGGGATGAGTTGCTCAACACAGTTTTTTTCTCGATATTACTATGAGAATGTTAGAAAAATGCTATTGCTGCACCGGCATTTATCTTTCAAACAGGAAAAAATTAGTATAGTGTGATATCTTCACTAAAACTTGAATGTATTCAGCTGATATGTTTTGTTAAACACAAAAGGCACTACATAGAGCTATTTCAAGTTTCAAAGTTTCAAAGTTGATGTGCTTAAGTAAGTCTGCGCTTGTGAGAGCTGAAAAGTTTTTGAGACAGAAGCACCTTGTCCTTGAGGTGCTTGTTACTGAAGCGTCTTAGGTGTACTTAGAAAGCCCAGCCTGGGCTTGCTTGCCATGAGCAGCCAGGCGACAGCCAGGCACATAGGAACAGGTTTCTCAAGGGCTTTATGGTGGACTTGTCTTTACTCTTGAATGGGTGTTCATTGCCAACATTAATAATGGAACTGCACCAAAGACGAGAATTTATGAGATTCCCGTTCTTCATGTTCATCTGCTGACAATTAAGTGAGTGTGTCCGACCACAGCCTCAGGGAAGGTCACGCCTGGCTTGGTGATTGCCCCCCAGTCTTCTGCTGCTAGTGCTGAGCCCAAGAGAAGACATAACAGAGCATTAGTGCCACAAGCATTTCATTGTCCCACCCACAAAATCTTGGCAGTGAACTCATTATATGCCATCCATTAAAACTGTCTTGTTCGGCTGATAGATGACCCACCTTAGCTGCCAGAGCCTGCAGCCATCAGAGCCTCCTGTCTCCCCACTCTGATATCAGCTTTTCTGGACTGCTGCCAAGTTCATTTAGTCACACTGCTTTAACTTATTCTATTTTTTTCCTTTTCCTTTACAACCCCATTATCTCAGCTCTTTAGAAAGGAAAGGATGAAGGGAAAAGGCACAGGAAATCAAGAGTAGCCCATAGAATCCATAAATCAATGATGATACACCCTACAGTTACTGGGAATTGTCTCACTGGTTTACATTTTCATTCATGTAATTATGAATTATACCCAGGAAAATGGCTTTGCAGTTTTACCTTCTTATCAAAGTGAGAGCCTCGGTTATTATTGCCAGGTAGTGCCAATCTGTAACAATGGCTGTTTTAATTCTCTTTCCCAAGTCATTTTATTTTCTGCCTCCATGGGTGTTCATTTTAGCGCTCTCTAAGTGTGAACTGTTATTAACTGAATAAGAACAATGAGCAGGAGGATTTGTTACGAGGCCCATGCATTGTTCTAAATCAGGGACAGCTCACATCCAGAAGGGCAACATGTGCGAGCACATTTACTTGCTTTGCCCCACTATTGATGAGTTCCCTGTTGAATGAACTTCTTACCAGCCTGATATTTTTATGCTCCTGAGATACAGCAGTGATATGCTTAAGTAGCAGAGGTTGCCTCTTGCAAAACTATTGCCTATAGAGCTTGGAGAATTCTGGGCGAGGAATCATACTCTGGCTTTGAACTGTTGTGGTTATGTGCATTGAAAACAACTTTGCCAGCAAAAAAGTTAAAAAGCTATTGTCTGAAGAGCCTTTTTATCATGATGGAATTATTTATCATGGTGTAATTATTTATCGTGGTGAAAGGGAAGGGGAAACTACATTAGGAAATGTTTTGTTGTTTCTGCACCCAGACCATAAACATAACATTAGCTTTGTCTTGAGGGTTCAATGCTCTTCAACAGGAATAATAAATATTATCTGAATAACAAAGCATCAATGAGAAGATAATGGATAATGACAAGAAATTATATAGCACTATAATGGACTGGTCTCCTTGAATACCTCTAGCAGTTAGAGTTAAAAACTGAATGAGGTTTTAAAACAAATAAACAAAAGATTATTCCTGACTGTATTCCCTTAGAGACTTTTCCAGAATACTAAACCAGGAGAACTGTGTGTGTATATAGGTTTTTAGATTACAGTGCTTTTAATACTGTAGCTAAGGTGGCAACGTATTAAACAGGCACGATTGCCTCTGGTGGTTGTGCATGTGTACCTATTTACTGGCATGTATTTCTAGCTGTGCTTCTCTGCAAGAACCTGATGAGAAGGGTTCCCACAAACAACATTTTTAATGGAAACCTGGGGATGTGAGCATAGCATATATGCAGGAGACTTCTTTTTTGTCTAGCATGTCTCCTGTTACACCTGCATTTTTTACCAATCACAATGAAATTTAAGTTATCCGTGTTACAATGTAATCAAAATAATTTATTATCAGTACTAAGGGATAGATTAGGGGAAGTCTAAAGAATATGTAATCCATGTTCACAATTTTCAGTTATTCCTGTGTCTACTATGTAATATGTCATATCTACAGAATTATTAGTACAGAATTATTGAAGGTGTCTGTCAAGGAAGTACTGACTTGTGCAGTGAGGGACAGATCAACATGAGAATGAAGGCTGAAAGAAGATAAATTCTGCTATTAGATACACAGGTGTAAAAGCAAAGGAATAGATGCTGAAGCATGTAGGATGAAGTAGGGTTATCACTTCCCAAGCCAAGGCTTTCTTAGAAAATGAGCATTCAGCAGGTGTGATGTCAACTTGTTCAGGTAAAATTGATAATTGCAAAAGGAGCCTGGGGAGAAAGAAAGGGATCAATTAATTGCATGATGTTTGATTTGTCTCTTATGAATCGAGTTTTCACATCTTTACTGCAAAGCTAACAATCTTTTTCTGACCAGTGGATGTCAATGCAATCTTATCAATGAAAATGAACTTGAGATGCAAATCAATACAAAGTTTGCATGAACAGTGTCTTTGAAAAGTCATTAAGTACCAGGGTTTTGTGGAAGACTAGGTTAGAATCTGATAGAAGATTCCAACTTTTTTTCTTTTCCTGACACTCAGGAGTCATATTCTTATATCCAGTTTGCTCTTCTGTACATAAGAATGATATCAAGCAGATGGGGCACCAAGAACTATAAGTGATCATGCTATTACTGGAAAAAGTGTGGTGGTGCCATTGTAGATAGAATTACTGATTTTGTTTAGGTGACTTTCTGTACGTCTCCAAAGATGCTTGGCTCAGTTGTAGCTCAAATCTTCCAGTTACCTGCACTACCACAGTACCAATTATGAGTTATTCTTAAAGGCTCAGGCAGTGAACAGTCAATGCTATGGATGTTTTTGAGTGATTTACACCAGTGTCTGTTGAAAGCAGTAACAACACTAACCTGAATGTGAAGAAAAAACCCCACTATGATCTCATAGCGTTAGGTCTGTCTGCTCGCTAGGTAGACAACTTACGTTATGCTTTGCAGTGTAAGGGTGCCTTAAAATGGGTTCAGAATATTTCAAGAGGAAATGCATTTCATGAGATTGAGTTTTGGTTTATGTTTTCTCTGTTATTCATTAGAAAAATTTGTATAACACCTTATTACTAGATATTACCGCTGGGACTGCGAGCAAAAGAGTTGTGACCCAGAGATTGCAAGTAATAAACTCTGTATACCTGGATAGGTAAATGGCTTATGTGGGATATTCAGAAACAAGCTGTTGATTTTCTGTTTATTTTTTTTTTCTCTGCAGAGGGGAATTCATGATAGATCCTTTTTAATAACAGTAAATCCTTTTCTCTCAGTGCTGCTGTTATATAACTATTTGTGATTACTTGTGATAACCACAAAGTGGACACCTCAGAAGTGAGAAAGACACCATTTCAAGCTGGCAAATCCTTTTTGATAGTACAGTATTTAATCATGCAAATTTTGCTGCTGAAATGTTTAGAAAGTCTCAATCCAGCCTTTGTTATGAATGTTATTAGTCCACTACCAGCTCACCAACTTTCTGACAAAAGTGAACTTTAAGGCGGGATTTGAATGCAGACTAGGAGTTCCTTTGTTTCAATTAACCCTGAGAAAGCACTAATGGAGCACGCAGTGTATGGGAAAGCACAGAAGAACCAGCTAAATGCTGTGTAGAGAGCTTTTCAATCTGTGGAAAAAAGATATAAAAATTAATTTGAGCTGTATGCAGGCATAATTATGAGTGTCTGCCACTCTGCCTCTAAAATCACAAATCATCCACATAGCATGAGAAAAGAAGCCAGTGATACTAAAGTCAAGGGCCAATTCACAGCTGATTTAAAGTGCTAAAAGAAATTGCAAGGGTTAAACTAGCTGATGATCTGATGACCCACTGTGGTTGATGCTTCACTATTAACTTCATTTTCTAAGGGAAAATAGTGGACGCACTCATATTGTTTGTTATCCTTCCTTCTTCCTTTTCCTGACCACTCACCACCTTCTCCCAACAACTTGTTTGCCAACCCCAAATGTATTTGGTAATTTAGTTGGCTATTTCTTGAGGTTTGAGGATAACACAGATTCTCTATGCTTCCTCTGAGGCTGCAGTTTGCACTGCAGTCAGGCAGGAATCCATAGACTCGCCTCTCTGTTTCCAAATCACATGAAAATTGTAATTGGGCTGCATATTGTTACTGATCACAGAGAATCCACTCACTGGTCAAAGATTTTTCTTCATTAACTAAGGCAGTAACTAAGGTCAGACTGCAACCTTAATAAATACATGCATTAAAAAAATCCCTCCCCCCCAAAAAACCAACAAAAAACCAAAAAAACAACAAAAAACCAAAAAAAACAAACAAAAAAACCAACCAACCAAACAACAAAGAAACCAAAAATCCCTCAAAAAGCAAAAAAAACCAAGCCACCAAACAAAAAAGAATATAAAGGAAAAAGCTACAGGGATTTTCTTTTGCATCTGACTTAACAATAAGGATTCTCTGCTGCACTTCAGAGTTAGGTGTGGAGAGGGCTAGGCCTCTTAAAAATATCAGGATAATGCAGCAGTTAAATTTTTACTTCTATATTTTCCTCTTTAATGCAGCTTTGTCATTGAAATTGTGAGTCATCAAACATTAAAATATATAACTCTGGGGGGCAGATGTAACATTTTAGCCATTCTACCGTTTTAGCAAAAGTCCTAACAGAAACACAAATTCATGTTTAAAATACACTTTTAAATAAGATTTGAACAAATGTGTCTCATCAACGCATTCTTTAAATGCAACACACATTGCTTTTATATTGCTTAAAATGAAAACTTAACACAAGACTGTGTTTTTATATATGGTGTGCCCACTCCTTTGAATAATTGGATTATGTTCCTCAAGTCACAGGAACATAGATCTTGTCAAAGTGGATTACATCCATGATCCATCTAATCCACCATCCTTTTTCAGAGTGGCCAGTGCCAGATGCTACAGAGCATTGCACAGCAACCTCATGCTAGACAGATGAGGTACAGCCTGGCACCATGCAGGTCTCCTTTCAACTCTTAATGAGTGATTTTTTTTTTTTTTTTTTTTTGGCTGACATTCATCTTCCTTAATGCCATGGGAACAGTGCTATGACAGTGGAACAAAAGGTGTCAGTGAGTTTTAAAATAATTTTGCCCACAAATGGGAAAAGGATAAGAGAAAGGAAAGAAGAAGAAAACAGACACTTGAACATCTCAATGTACCTTTCATTCAGATGCTTTGGTAAAATGTTCTTTTGACTGTTATCCTCCCTATCTCTGTTGAATCTGTCATGGTTTTCCTAGAAAGGTGTTTTCAAACATGACTGCTAGAGACTAAGCAGAAATGCATGCGGTCAAGTGTTGATTAAAAACTTTGACAGAGATTTTTATTTCCTCTCAAGATGTTTGTGGATAAAATGTTGACTGTGTGGACTGTATTTTTCCAAAGGAAAAAATGGACAGTTGGTAAACAAGTGGTAAGAGGGCAAAGAGTATATATAAAATAAGTGCTACCAGGAGGAAATTTTTGTGAATGGGCAAGCTACATTTCCTTTTGAAGCCAGATCTGGAGCTTTTAATAAAATGTCAAGATGTTTTTTATGAAGATTTCATATGACACATTTTATAGCATAGCTCTCTCATAAAAGCTGAAAAAGACAAAGACTGGACAATATCACTGCACCCATGGCAGTAAAACTAATTTTTTTCATATAAACTTGTCGATCAAAACTTATTCTGCTTCTGTTTGTAGAGAGCATCTTCCTCTGCCCCAGCTTAATGCTGCTTTCCAGCTTCAGTGGTTCATGGGCTTTACAGATCTCCAAAGGTGTGTGTAATACAATTCTACAGATACTGCTTCTTTTATTGGTTTTATTTGCTGTACTCTGTCTTATGGCTTTTCATCCCCTTCCCTCAGGCCACGTAGTAGGTGGAGAAAGACTACTCAAATGCATTTAAACCTGGAATTGTTCACCTTGCTGCTCAAGTTAGCTGCTTTAAAAGTACTTGACTTCTTTACTCAAACCAGTAAAAAACCCCTTCCTAGCTCAGAAGCAACGTAGGAGTTAGTGAAACTATGCTGATTCACATCACCTGTCCCAAACAGACCTTTTAGCACTACTTTTTTATTTCCTTACTAAGTACCTTTTGCTTTTGTTTAGAGAGACATTCTCAGATATTTTTATAAGACAGATAAAAGTGCTATAAATATTAAATGTATAACAGTCCCAGTGTGAGACACTTGATGGCAAAACTCATTCCCTTCTCTTTATGTAGAAAAGGATATAAGAATGCAAATGAAACTGCAGGTGTTACAAAATTCCAACCAACTATGATGAAAAAAGAACTGACTGATGAATAAGCCATTGGGGCTTTAATGTTTACTGTTGCTGCTCATTCAAATTAGATATCCCAAATCATTATACTTACTCCTTTATACATATAATGGAGAAAATCAGCAAGTATAGTCAAGGGCATAGAGAAATGAGTAAATTCATATTTGAATAACATATTTTACCTCCTTCTAGCCTGAAATATTAAATAGCAGTTTTAACTGTTTTTAATATTTCTCTCAATATCTACTTGAAAATCCAAATATGAAAATGTGTTGCCAAATATTCTCACTTTCTATCAAAAGTCAGTGAATTTAGGTCAAGTTGATCACAGCATAGAAAGGTGCAGTAATGAGTCAGGCAAGGAAGTCAGTAGTCAGAAAGTGTCCTAAGGAGTTGGTAAAAGTTCTGTATTTTAAGTGTTAATGCCACATGTAGGAAGAAGAATGAAAAAAGCAAGTGATGGTAATGACAACTGACAGGAAGGCACAGAATGGTACCAGTCACTCACACACAGCTGTGTTGCAGGTGGTAGGTAGGTCTGTAAGAAAGTGAGTCTTCAGTGTTCAGCCCAGAGGCAGAACACATAAATCCACCTCCTGCTGCTTTTTATCTGCGTGGCCTGTTGATATTTCAGGCTTTCTTCATTTGGTCTGTATGAAGTTTGTTGACTGTGTTGCACGAGAAGAAAACAGTACTCAGCAAACAAGGCATAAGCAGAAGGGAGTGAGCCTAAGCAGGCAGTCATATTTTTCCAGTAGTGCTTGTTAAACCTACTCTTTTCCTCTGAAGTCTTCAAGAAAATCTGCCGTGAGCCCTGTGGTGCCACTTAACTAGTTCTACTAGAATCACTCTCTCCCTCTTGAGATATAAGGCTCAATTTACTGTACAAAATCTATTGATTGATTATGATTATTTTTTGGTCTTGCAAAAAGTTGCTAAAATAATTCCATAGGTTCTCAGTGCTTTATTTCACATATGCTACCCAGAGTATCAATCCACTTAAACACAAACAATGTTGCATGATTTTAAAATAGATATTATAGCAAAAGAAAATGCACCATGAGATGGAGAAAATTTCTGAGACAGGAGGTGAGGGATTCTCATGGGATTACTGCAAAGCCCTTTAGATTTAGAGGTATGCTGGCTGTCTATTAGCAGCTCTAGCCACAGGCTGTGGAGAAGCTGCATATCACTCTCCCACAAGAATCTGTGTGTCTAAACAGCTCACCCCAAATTTAACGGCCAGTAAAACCTACATAAGGTGTTATTTTCCCCTCCTAATCTTTTTTTTGTTTCTTTTCTATCTAATATCTTTTGAGATTTTTGTAGTCATACCATGGCTGAGTGCAGCACATACTGCTTTTCCATTTTTGTATTTTACACTATGAGATTTGGACATTGCTAAATATGTTTTGATTCCAAAGGTTCAGACCCAGCAGAGCAGTAACATCAGCTTGAAAGCCTTAAGTGGCCATTGTAAGGGTAGCTCTCTTGTGAACACAGTTGCCTGTTGCTGCACTAAATGTACAAAACCCCTATTATTTCCCAGGGTGAGACACAATAGCAACATTGTGGTCTCAAAACTGTGTAATCCAAGAGTAATAACTTAGATTGTTTTAGTTTATTGAACACGTGAAAATGTGTGCAACCTGGAGGCTAAAATGTACAGTTTAAGGAAACAAAAATGCTGAAACTATGAAACAAGGATGAACCAAACACTTGAAAAGAGGTCTTCATTTGAGGAAAAAAAGTCTTCTATGAGGGAAAACTATCTTCTATAGACAAGAGTCAATAAATTGGCTTACAGAGCTAGTGAATGACAAAGAATAGATTACAGTGGATAGGCCTTCTTTTGTTCTGGCATATTTCCCTTGCTAGATATATTACCCAGGCAAAAATCTTTCACATTTTACAGAAAAGAAATAAGTTCCTTAGAAACATCAGCCAGCGTTTAGTGTAGTTGCATTCTCTTGTGAATCAGAGCACTTCAGAGGTCTGTGCTCTGAAATGGAAGGTCTCGATCAGCTCCGCAATCAAATATTCCTATAGTTCAGCACATATGGTCCAATTATTTAAATTTAATTAACTAGTCATCTCAAAAAGAAAAAGCTCACACAACTTTTACATCAGGAGAATATCCAAACTGCTACACAGCAGTGTGCTTTCTTATGTAAGTCACTAAAGAATAATGATAATTTTGGCAACAGGCAGACATGTTTATGGTGTAAATGAATTGTTCTCATAAACTTATTCTAGACCCCAAAGGAGTTAATTGTCTGAATTCCACTGATCTAAACCCTCAAATACCTACCAGACCTTTGGCTATTTTTCAGACAGCCTTGGTACTGGTCAGCTCTCCTTCTATGTTTCTTCATGATTTGGATCAAGTGGTTCAAGTCTATAATCAGAAACATCTGGTTTTCTTTGTTAATAAGGCAGAGAAAATTAGGCAAAACTTAATCTGTCAGAATATGACTCAGACTGTGTATATTCATGTGTATTTGAGATAAAAAAAAAAAAAAATTCTATAATTTTAAAAGAAAATTATAACCATTCCCATGAAGTAAGAGAGCTGCTCTCTGGATAGCAGCTGTCCTGAAATAGCTTTCAATTTAATTGCTGTAACTAAAGATATTATATCTACATAAATCTTTATTTTTACAAGGGAGAAGATTGTTCCACACATTAGATTTTTCACTGCAACATGACAGCCTTTCCTTATTTGAGCATTCCCCAGTAAATCTTTATTCACAACAACAACTGAAGCATGACTCCAGATATTATACTAGACAGCACAAAATGAAAACAGTTTCACACAAAAGCATCAAACTCATGTACTAAATATGTATAAAAAACCCAGATACTAAATGGCAGAACTTGACACAGTCATAAAACTAACAGATTCTGACAAAGAAAGAATAAAATATGTTGCTGTTTTTTTTCTGCTCTGTCTGATTTATAAAGGGACAGCAAGGTTCAAAAATAGAAATAGCAGTAACAGAACAGATGTCTTGATTTTTGATTGAACAGAGTTTATTCCAAAATGTGGACAATAATTTTATCTCCCTCACCTGTGACATTTTTATTACTGCAATTTAAACCAAAACAAGCTTAGCTTAGGTCACCAGGTAATTTTACTCTTTATTTCCTTCTGCATGCTTGTCCCTTAATTTCAACAGCAAATGATGGAATTTTTTTCCATTAGATAGTGTATTCCAGTTTAACACTGAAGGTCCAAATATGTTCTGTGTTTTCTACAGTCTGCATTCAAATGGATTCCTGTTCTGCTACTCTGACTGAACCAGCTTTGAAGCTGCAGACCCCACGGGTTTAGGGGCTTGGCTACTAAGCTAAGTAGCCCAGATGCTTAACCCTAGAATTTTCCTGTCACTAGTTCAAATTGCACTAGTTTAAAATAGACTCCCACGCTTCTCTGGCCTTTTTTCTTAGTGGTCTATACATACCAAAGGTGACAGCACCATACTTCTTGCACCTTGAGAAGTGCTAATAGTGCTGGAGTCAGAAAAGTGCCTAACTGCAGGTTTTGGAGACCAGGAATGAAATTCCAAAGGAGAAAAACTAGCCAAAATCCATGGACAATGCTCTCCGGTGCTGCACTGTGATAGTCCTTGCATGCTTGCAGACGTAACCCACCCTGACACTTGGCTGAATTTCTGTGCTAAGCCAGTGCTTCTATACATTTTTCATCCATGGTTTCTCAAAATCCTTTGGATCATAAACAAACATAAAAGTGGTTCACTTAAGCAGGGAGGCAAATCTCAGGTTACACAGGTAAGACGTATTTGGATACACAGTGATAAAACTCTTCATCTTTTGTCACTCATTCTATGGGAGGTGAAACACATAGTGAGTAAAATTGCAGAAACAATAAATTGATTAGTTCTGCAAGTAAATATGAATGCATATGCAGGTACCTGATTTTGATAGTCTGCCTTTAGACAGACTTATTTGACCTGAAAGAAAATTATTAATTTATTTATTATGGTATCACTTTTAATAATCCCAATGGAAAACAGATATTTTACTATAAAATAATGTCATTGGAACATGTTGATTTTTCAGAAGTCAAATGTTTCCAGTCTTTCCTCCCCTCTTGAGATGCAAAGTTCATTCATGGCTTTGGAGATAGACATAAATCATTTGATCATAAAGACCAAGAGAATTTATTGCAGTTGCATAATAGGTCTGATTATCGAGAACTATTGATAATATTATCTGAAAAAGAACTGTGAAAATCTATTCAGTCAAACAAATAAGACCTGCTCTCCTCAATGTATGACAATGCCATCAAACACAGACAAACAAGAACTCCCTCAACTGCACATTTATCCTTTCCAGGTTTTTAAAACTAAAAATCTGTCCTAAAGTCTGGAGTCAAAACATCTCTTGTTGAGAACATCTAGACTATTTAGGCCTGACATACTTCGGAAAGTGTGGAGAGGAGGGTGACATCTCTCTCTCTTGAGTAGCTGAAAGTTCTCCTTCTGAATTCTTTGCAGAGTTGCAGCACACTGCTCTTCTATTAGACAAGAGACAAGAAGAGGCAGAAGCATGTCAAAATGAACTGAGGAATACTAAGATAAAATTAGCCTTATTGCAATTTTTTCTCTTCACCAAGTCAGAGAAAACTCAGACATACTAAGTACGAATGACTGTGTATGCTTATGAACAACAAACTTCAGCTTATTGCCTCTAAAGATGATTCAGAAGAACAGCCTTATTCTCCAGTACTAACTTAGCATAGTGAATTTTTTCTTAGAAAGCATGTGCTTCAGAATAAAATAATTTTTTTAAAAACTGTGTGCCTAGTTGTGGTATACCCTATTTTTAATACAAAAGAATTTTAGTGGAGCTCCACTTCTGTTGATTGTCTCTTATTTAGTAGAAACTCCACTGATTGCAGGTAATCAGTATAAACAGGTTGAATCATATGTGAAAAGTTAAGCCCATTTAATTACATCTGAAGTCAGCTTATGCAGTAAGTTAATTATGAATATTTATTACCAAAATATTATCAACGGTGTCTTTGATTGGCACAAATATTACCACTTTAAATTAGTTACAGGCTGGATGAGGAAAAAATAAATATAACTGCTGTCACATCTATAACATGGCTGTGGGTCAGCTGAACACTAATTAGGAAATGAAAACGAATAGTAGTTCCAGTCCAAATAATGAAGAAGGAAAAGAAATTCCAGCAATAGACCTGTCACGCAGACGACAAAATATTGCTTGATATGTCTATAGTTTGAGATAAAATCAAATCAACCACAAAACAATAGGAAGTCTGAGATAGAGTTTATCCCCTCAGACTGAAGTATTGATTGCATTAGCTATACAAGGCAATCCTTTGAGGGTGGGGAGAGAATGATAACACTCTATAGTACATGAATGAATGATTGAAACATAAATGAATGTAAGCAGCAAATGAATTCCTGAAAAGGGCAGATTAAACAACATATGGAAATGTACAAAATAAAGCTCTCCCACCAGTTTTGCAGGGCACACTAAACAATGGAACAACCCCTTTTTAGAAGATGCTCCCAAATCCCAAAAATACAACAAACTATCTGGTTATTAATCCCAAATCCTTTGTTCTTCTTCTGTGTACTCATTGTGATGAGAAAAGGTTTAGCACTTTCCGTTACAGCACATTGAATGGGAAAATCGAGCCTGCAGCAAATCTCAAGGACTTCCCCCAATTTAGCTTGTGTGTTTCATAAGCTTCCATCAGTTTCCAGTTGAAGAAAATGCTATAATTTGATTTTAGTCATCCTTTAGAAAAGCTTCAGTTATGACTTTATGAATGAGTTTACTTATTGCAATTTTACTTCCCTGCTGTCGGACTAGTTCACAAAATAAATTTGAAATAGCATACACTTTTTCCTCTGGAAATTACACTTATAAACAAGGATGGTATGTTTAAGGTAGCAGGAAAACAATGGCAATTTTCTTCTCCATTCTTCCTTATTTGTTTCAGACAAACTTTGCTAGAATTTGTCTGTGAATAGCACACATACAGGTTTTTTTTTCTGAAGAGTTTGTTGCTTCAGGAATCAGAAGTAGACAGAAATTGGTTTGTATTAGTTGTTATAGAACTACTGCTGCTGCTGCCTAGTGGAGCTACTGTCTTCGCTTTTATGATCTGTGCTTTGGTGAAGAAGTTGCACGATTGTCTATAGAGTTCATGAATGTATTTCTCCTGTTACAAACTGCTCATTTGTCCTTCTAGCTAAAATGATCAAGGATTTTTCTGTTGTTGAGGTACATCTGTCCCAGAAAATCTAATAAAAAGGCCATACAGACATAGTGCATATTGACAGCAGGTGTACTAATTACAAAGTGTATATGTTTAATGACTGTTACACACT
The DNA here is from genome assembly GCA_013397935.1 of Dasyornis broadbenti. NCBI lineage: Eukaryota > Metazoa > Chordata > Aves > Passeriformes > Dasyornithidae > Dasyornis > Dasyornis broadbenti. The sequence goes on from VZRN01005376.1 coordinate 95,206, forward strand.
TGCCAACCATACGGTAATCAAAAATTCTCCTGGCACTACAAAGACAGGCTATCACAAACCTAGATGAGACATCAGCTGGCTTAACCAGAAACTCAGTAACATCTGGATTAGTGTACAGGAAAACTTAGTCCCTTTGAGGATTTGCATTGATGAGGATAATATTGACATTGCCTTTGTTTCAGTATATTTTTAAACTACCTAGAATGTGCAGTGTCAATAGCATCACAATCCACGTTTGAATTAGGCAGATTGCAAACTTTTCAAATGCTCATCTCCACATTTCAGGGATATTTGTGGTTTCAGAAATGCTTCCATATTTATTTCCCCAGTAATCCACTTAATGTAATAACATTCAAGAAAGCTAAGAAGCATGATCTGCTTTAATGACCAAATCTGGAAATGCTAAGTCAGTTATCACACTGCAAGTTCAAAATATCCATCTTGTGAGCTAAGGGTGAAATAAGCCAGACCACTCACAAATCATCAAAAGTGTGCAAGTGTCTTTTGGTAAACACTTCTATTACATGTCTGGCAGACTTAACCCACTGCTGCCTTATTTCCAAGTCTTCATTATGATCCAAATCTACAGCTTTTCAGTATCTCTCTGCCTCCTGCTTGCACAGGAAAACAGTCCTTTTCTGGTCATCTCTTCCTCTCCAGGCTGTCTGTCATCTGTGCTGTCTTCTCTGACCATTCCAGCGTCGTGCTCCATCCTTTTTGCCAGCTGGATTTAGGTGTAACACTGCTTTTGGCTTTCCCAGGACTGTGATTTGACAAAGCAGTAGTTGCTCCGGTCTGTCTTTTCTTCAGGTCTAGATTCTTCCCCCTGCCCAGCTCAGCCAATAGCCTGTGCTGAATGCCCTCCTCCATCCATGTTCCTCATTGCTCTGCAGATCCTGGCACTGCCTGCCTTTCTCTCTGTATCTCCATCCAACGCCCCTCTCTTCTCCAGCTTCTGGGGCTTTCAAGCTTCTCATCTTTTGCTCTTTTTTTCTGCTGCTGAAGAAAATCTGCATCTTGCCATTTCTATTCACCTTTTTGGGAGGACTACAAGGAAGTTGAAGCAAATTAGTCTCTTGACTGCTCTCTCAATGGAAATACTAGTTGATAATTTTGCATTAGTTCCCACTTATCTTTGATAGAGGCTGAAAAAACACCCAACAAAAAAGTGCCCTGCTTTTCCATTTGCTGACGACAGTAATATCCTGAAATTTTCTCCTAGGAACTAATGGGCCTTCCACTCACAGTCTCCAGCATACCGACCACAGCTCATTTCTGAAGAGACAACAGCTCCTGAAGCCCTAGGGCTGGCATCAAGAACAACAACAAGACTCGTGTTTTGAAGAGTCCTAAGGGAGGAATAACATGGCAGAATGTGTGGAATAATTACCTCTAAAAAGTTCTCCCTAAATGGGAGGACAAATGGCTTTCTTGCAAAGCATGCACAGGGTTTTAAATGTCAAAAATCTGAGCTACTTTTTCACCTCTTACTTATGTCTACTACCTTTTAATTTTAGGACAGATATGGAGGAGATGTTTGCCAGAACCATCATTTTGTAACACTCAGCCTTTCCCTAGCATCATTGCAATGATATACTCTTTGTGTGTAGGAGCGCTTGAACACTCCTTAGTGAATGCAAATATGGAGACAACTGAATGAAATAAATGATGAATGTGTTAAAATTAGATTTTGGTGTGTATCCAGCAATGTACACTGGTTTTCCTCTGAATTAGAGAAAGTGCTCAGAGGAAAAAAGTGTTGATGGCCAAAATAAGGATGGAGTCCTGTCCTGCACCTGGGAAATGTTAGGCAAAGAGAAATGTACTGAATCTGCAGTGAATTTTCCAGCACAAGGAGGAAATGTGGCAGGGAACTTGAAAGTGCAAAAACGACACCAAAATCCTCTGCCTGACAGTGGCCTCTGCTGCAGGCTAAAAATAATTTCCGTAATTTCAAAATGCTTGTTATTTTATTCCTCTTGTTCTCCAGCATGGTGTTTTTATGCATATGGAACTCAGCAGGAGGCAAAACCAAATAAAATAGATCGGCAGTAAGAACCCTTTTCCTCTCTACCCAAACCCACTCATTTCAGTGCTCAGAGCAGGAACACATAGGCACGACTCACTGAGCTGACTTGTTCAAGAAGATGCCAGAGGAACAAAATGTGAAAACGGATACTTTTTTATCTGTAGAAAGGTGAAATAGTATTGTACTATGGAATGTGTTAAAATCTGTACGAAGTAGTTTGAAAAACAGTTATCTGTTTCTGTAAGACATTCTGAAGGCATCATCAGTTCAACAAACTGATATCAAGAATGGAATCCCCAGAAGGGCAATGCATAGTTCGGGTAATTTTCAAATCTTACTTCAAAGTAATCTTGAGAAAATTTCAGTGAGCTGTATTTTGATATTCCTACATGAAAGAAATAAAGACCTAGTTCATGCAAATTTCTACTTAAGTCTATGGATATGCCAGTGGTGTATGTTGCTGCCAACTTCAGATTTTGGTTTAGAATTTGTCTTGCTGAGGACAGCCTGGCTCTTAAAATAATGCTGCTGAGGTTGAAGGGAGGCTATAGGTTATAGGAAGCAAGGTGGAAAGATCAGTTCAGGAGTTTTGTCATTTAACAGTTCTAAAGAACAGTGTTTTGGTAAATTTAAGTATTTTCTCAGGATTCCACACAACTGAGGAAATTTAGAAGATTCTGTTTGTCATAGTGTGACTTCTTTTTTCAACAAACAAACAACTTTGGATTTCATTTTTCTTTTTAAATTTATTTTTCACTATGTATTTGGGCTGCCAACTCGTTGGTTTGGAAAAGTCACATTTGCAGGAACTAGGTTATTGCTGCAAATAGTCCTGATTCAGATTTCATACCTGATGGCATAAAACAAAGAACCTGCACAGAATACAGAGAAATCACTTCAGAAAAAAAGGAATTTCAGGCTTAAAGCTTTCACAGAGTATCCATGAGCTGGTGCCATTTAATGATATTTAAGAAAAGGACGTAGAAAAAATCTTAGATGAAACAATGTGTGTGTGGGAGTGGTCTCCTATTACCTTGTAGGAAACAGCTGAATTTGCTTTCCAGAAGATTTCAGATATTTGATTTAGATTTTTTTTTTTTTTTTTAAATGTCAGAATTTGCCATGCAAGTTCCTACTCCTTAGTCCTCTAATAATGAGGCTGTGTTACAATACACCACAGAGCACTGTTGTGGTAAAATTCTTGGTTGTATGAGCTTGCGCTCTCTCTCTCATAATATCAGAACTAGGACAATGTGCTTGTATTTGATTAATTTAAAAGTTTGAACAAGCACGTTACTTAAGTCTTGGCATAATTTAACAGGAAGAAGGTCACATTATAGCAGCAGAACTTTGCAGCATGTTGTAATGAATCACTATCAAAGGGCAGGGTTGATCTTCCAGCAAAATCTTGCATTTTCGAAGATGTGAAAAGGGCTAATAGACATCCTAAGAGGCATATTCAATTTTTGTTTAGTAACTTGATCTTTTTTTAAATGAGCAAATCAAAGTCCTCTATTTACTGAAATTGTTTTTAATACCTCTTGTTTTATTTCTTCATTAAATAGGTACCAACACTGACTGCTGTAATTTCTAAGATAAATACTCCCAAACTGAATTCCCACTTCAAAATAATTTTTGGGAGGATTTTTCTTTTTACACCTTGGACTTCATCTTTCACCAAATCACACTCTGTTCGCAGAAAAAAATTTCAATGAAGAATATATTTGAACTGCCATTTACCTGTTTCCTGTCTTTTTGCTGTGTAAAAACACAGCATCTGGGAAAATGGTTTGATTTTGTTAGAAATATCTTTCTGCAGGATGGTTGAAGATAGACGGAATTGCTGGAGATCATCTTTTCCAACCCCCCTGCTCAAGCAGGGCCACACGGTGCCAGTTGCTCAGGACCACATCTTAACTTCTTTTTTCATGGACAGTGACTCCACAACCTCCCTGCTCAATCTGTGCCAGTGCTTGGTCATCCTCACAGTAGAAAAAGTTTTGCTGATGTTCAGAGGGAACTGCCTACATTTCAGTTTGTGCCGATTGCCTCTGCTCCAGACACTGGGCACCACTGGAAAGAGCTCCATCTTCTTGGCACTCTTCCATCAGGTATTTATCTCATTGATGCGATCCCCCCAAGCCATCTGCTCTCTAGGCTGAGGAGTCCCAGCTGTGTCAGATTTTTCTAATCAAAGATGCTCCAATCCCTCAGTCATCCGGGTGGCCCTTTGCTGAATGCTCTTCAGTATGTTCTTGTGTCTCTCTTACTGAAGAGTCTGGGAAAAGAGACAGTTTTTCAGCTGTGGCCTCACCAGTGCTGAACAGAGGAGAAGAATCACCTCCCTTGACCATTCTGGAGGCCAGCTAGCTTCTTTCTGACTGATGCTAGCTGCATTTTTGGACTGGTTTTTTTTTTCCCCCTGGGATTTTTTTTAATGTTACTATTCTGTTAATATTTTTAATTGCGTTAACTTTTTATAAAACAGCTTTTCCTCAGTGGGAGTCAGACTTCTGAAACCATGGCTTTGCTTTAAAGAAGTTATATGAAGAAACATTGAATGGAAGTTAGATGAAGCAAAATTTTAAATGGACATTTTGAGGGTGCAATTTGACTTCCAAATGTTCAGCGAAGGCAGAATTGGCAAATACTTGTTGTGTGAAAATGTTTCTGTTCTATTTCCTTCATCTTCTACTCTCAAAGTCTGTTCCTTTTTATGCACAACTCTCTGTCTGTCGCTTCCCTCATATTTGGAAATTATCCTCTTTCACCTATTCCTCTTTTCTAATGGCAGAACTTAAAAAGAAGATGGCATAGTTAACTCTTTTCAAGTCTGCCTGTTCCTGCTGAAAGCCAGTAAATTGGTTTTCCATTTCCTTCACATCTCAGCATTTCATTACCATGAAGTCAGCTCTGCTTAGTGCCTGGCAAGGTAATAATGTAGCTACATTTGTGAATGTCTACAATTTCTTCGCAATTCAGATTATTAGAGCAGGTGTGCATGGCCCTTCCGAGTATCAAGTAGGACCACAATGTTCTCTTACCTGGTGTGTTTATGAGTAGAAGTTCATAGTATTTCTAATATCAGAATTACATTTTATTTTACAGCTTACCATGATATACAAGAGAACTTCATGTCTTTGTAAAGTGGAAGTCAATATTCTCATACCTCCCTGGAATAAATTTTCTGTACTAATATATTTTCTTATACATTAAAACATGGTCTGATGACTTGGCATAAAGGAATTTACTTTAAGAGAAATACTAAAGCACATTTTTCTGAACCAAAAATATGTATTTATAGACCAGTTTTTAGTGTATTTGGTGCATCATAGTTGAATAAAAAATGAAAAAGTAAATTCATATAGAGTTTGATTATTTTTACTAATTATTTTTCCCCAGAAATTTTGAATAAAACCAATATACAATCATATGTTTCACTTTAAATATGAAATTAAACATGAACTGAACTGAACAATTTGCAATTCAAATATGTATTGAGTTTTCATTTTCTTTAACTCAGAAGAGCTTTTTGTACAATCATTTTAGCTGCAGTGAGCTTTTATAAAATGCCTGTACTACATCTATAATGTCATTTTCATAGGGTCAAAGGTTAAATTTTTTTGATTTTGATGTTGATTTTGCACAAGCATCAGTGTGGAGAAGAAAGCAAATAAAATGAGGATGACAAAAAATAGATACTATTTTAACATCAAAGAAAAGACACAGCTATGTTATGTTTAGAATCACAGATTGTCCTGTCTTTTCAGAGCGATGCCTTAAGTTTAGGAGGCTTTATGGATGATGAGTGCTGAGACAAAGCATATGAGTGCAGGATGACAGCACAAATTCCGTGCTGATCCTGTGCTCTTTGCTGATCCTCTTCTACGCCGGTGACCTTTTTTCACCCATCCCCAAAATCTCCCCGAAGATTTCTGGCATTTTCTCTTCCTTGCTTGCTTCAACAGCGCAGTGGGTTTGCGAGGAATGTATGTCTGACGTAAACACATGACAGCACAAAAAGTGAGGAGAGGAAATCTGAATAAGTAGGCTACGTGAGCAAAGGGCTAAAATCATGTCTTAAGAGGCAAAGAACTGGGGGCAAGGGATAGAAAAAAAGCACTGCTGTGGTTATGGTCACACAACAGTCTTACTTTCCTCCTGTCTGTAAGATGAAAACATTGCATATCCTTATGACAGAAGGATCAAGGATAACGGAATCTGGCTGATGTAATACCCTTGTGTCCATGCCTGGGATTTTTCTCTACGCAAATGCAGTTGGTCATGTAGTGCATCAGAGAAAGGAAATTTTATCCAAAATGCATGCAAACCTTGGGAAAATTCCGGAACTAACCTTTGGCTTCTCTAGCATGCTGCTTAGTTTTCATTTGCAACCCTTTACTTTTAGCAGCAAAGATTCTATAAAAGGAATTTGAAATGCAAAGGATACATCACGCTCTAACGCTCTCTTCTGGGACTATGTTCAGAGTAAGGGACATGGTCACTGAACCCTAGAATTTTTGCTGTCTTACAGAGATTTTCCTGCCCTTCCAAAACAGATTTAATCTGATAACTTTAACTAACTGCTAATAAATACCTTTTCTTTATGCAGGCAAATTAAAAGGAGTGAACAAGGCATCTTAAACAGACAGAAAAAAAGAAGCATCATTTAATTTTTTAAGTAATAGATCCCAGGTGCAGAGGTGTCTGAATATCTCTGCAGGACAACCACATTTGGAGGCAACATAGCTACAGTGAGTGTGGGAACTATGGCTCAGCTCAGTACTGCACTAAGAATCCATGTGCTGCGTTTCTGTGTGGCAGGGTGTTTCCCAAACTACAGCAGTGAGCCTTACAGAATCTCTCTTTGCTCAGGAGTGTGCTGTGCAGTCTTTCACAGACTGATTACTTGCAACTTCCTGCAGGGCCAGTGCTGCAGGGATGGGGTAAGGGGAGTGAGTCATGCTGGCACAGTGAAAAAACTGCTGCTGGTACTCGCTTGCCTGAGCCTCTCCCAACTTTGATAGGTGTGTAATGAATGAGTAGAAGAACTGAAGGCACAGGAAGGACACTCATTCTGCATCTTCTTCCCCCAGAACACTTTCTTGTTTACTTTAACGAGCAGATGTGTCCAATGCAGACTTTGTTCTTCCAGCATTAAAATTGAATTAAAAGGCTCTTAATTCAGAAGGATTTTCTAAACGCAACAATAAGAACTTATTTCAAGCTTTCTTAAGCTTTGTTTCAGTTTCCCATAGTGGGAGGCCAGTTAAGAGACCAGAGTTTCCGGTTACATCCTATTTGTGGAACCTTGCACACAATGTGCTACAGGATTATTAATGTGACTCAAGCATCATTATGCTTTCCTCAACTCTTAAAACATGTCTTGAGAAGGGATAAAGGAACATATGACCATATCTGAAAAGGGAATGCAACTCGTTCTCTGTGATATCATTTATAAATTGCACCTAGGGAGAAGAGAGGTCTGTTGGGACTTTCCTTTGTTGTAGTGTACCACTGTCTGGGAAATACAGGCTCAATTGTCCTGGTAAAAGAAAGCCATATTTAAATCGCAAACGCATCATCAGGAAAATGTTCATCAGGAAAGGAAGTAAAATTTCATAATGCGCATAAAGTTTGCCTGCTACAGCTCTGGAGTATTTAAAATGTCATCTCCTGTTCTGTGTGGGATTTACTGTGCTGACAGAGGAACTGTGTGTAATGACCCTAAAGTTCTTGTAAGCAAGCAGGCCAGATAGGCAGTGAAGACTCCCAGACTTGTACCTCATGTTTAAGGATCAGCAGACATGTTGCTTTTCCTGAGCTGGAAGCAAAGTGAGCGATCCCAACACAGGCCACAGATTCACTGCTCTTGTTTTGCTCAAGCACTGCTTTACTGCTCCAGCTGTCATGTGGATTTTGGCAGGGTGGGTCCAAGCAGGCCAGAAGATGAAGTCCTGTACACGCATCAGCAGCTGTGACCAGCCATGGGGTCCCCATGCTTGTCAGCTCCAGAGCCTGGCTCTCTGTAGGCAACATTGTCTGTGCCTCTACCTTTTTAAAAAACAACTGAGGAAAGCATTCCCAACCATTCCCATGGCAGGACATGATACAATGAAAAACTTCATTTCAATAAATTACTTGTTATGGAAAAGTTGTCACTATCTGAAGTCCTTTTGGCTGAAGGGGCTAGTTGAGGGTTGTCACTGGTGGCCAAACTGGGCATTAAAAAGCACAAACCCCCATGAACTAGTTTACATGTAAAGTCAGAGCCTAGCAAAAGAGGGAATGACCACAACTGATAACAAATAAACACTCCCTGGGGAAATGTAACATTTTCTGTTATTTAAAAGTGAGCAGAACATCTGGAGGTGATCTACCACGCTCCCACATGGCTCAGCTATCAATAAAGGAAAGCACAGGTACTATTGTAGGGCAGTATGCAATAGGAACAGGATAAAGCTGAAAGTTTCAGAAGCTGTTTCCTTTTATGCTGAAACAGGTGTTATGTCTCTTACAGAACTTGAGGAGGGATGATTGAATATGGAAAGGGATGAGCTGAGTCAGCGCAGAGCTGAAGAAGAGAGGTTTGAATGTTGCAGTGAATGGCGCAGCTCCCAGCCTGAAATGGACAGACTGTGAGCAGCTGGCACAAGCATTGAAGGAACAGGACATAAGTGACAGTGGGATTGCTACTGCTGAAATGTGGGGCTGAAGCTCCCCAGTTTCAGGTACCCCCCATCCTTCAGACAATCTCTGGCCTGGCCAGCGGGCACCCAGGGCAGGCATTGTCCAGGACTTTGCATGTTGTGTCTGCTGTGTCCCCGAGACACTCTCACCCTGCCTGTTTGCGTTCATCACCCTGGGGCCATCCCACCCTACCCACAGCTCAGGAGCCCATGTCAGCCCTGCAGGGCTGTCAGCCCCTGTCCCAGTGATGGCAAAGCAGGGCTGCTCTCCAGGTCCTCACAGCCCTGCCCTGCTCAGCTTTGTGCCTCCTGAGCCAGGACCTGCAGGCCCACATCCCAGCCTGTCACTGGTCCCAGGGATACCCAGAAATGGGGCTGGCCCAGAGCCCTCTGTCTGCCCTGCGTCTGGCTGAGGTGGTGGCACAGGCCTTGGCTGCCAGGACCTGCCCCTGGATGGATCCAAGGAAATCCCCATGGCTCCTGGGGAGCCCTTGACCCATGCAGTGCTCTGACAGTGTCTTTTGAGAGCATTTCCCCAAATTACTATTTCCTCTCCCTCTTCTTTGATCATTTACTCTCAGTAAATCTTAGTTAAATGTCTGTTGGTGTCTATTTACTGCCTTTGGGGAACATGAAGCCATGTGTAAAGCCAAACAAAGTGTTTGACTCTGCAAGATGTTTTTGATCACGAGGCTCTGTTTCCATCAGTATGACTTTGTGGATCCAATTCTCTTTCTTTTCAAGAATTAAATGGCTTTGTCAGACTTTGACAAGCAAATTCACAAATCACAATCACAAAATAGCTCATCCTACCGTCCTCCTCTGTTTGCTCCATGATCAATTGGCGGTTATGTGTCTACAGTGAATGCAGAAAGGAGTAAAAACCTTTTGCAAGTCACTAATCTGAGCTAACCTGCTTCACCAGAGTGCAAAAACATATCCATGCATGGGCTGTCTGCAAGTTTGGCAAGCGGATGCTCTCCTTCCTTCACATGAGGAGCATCCATGCTTTGTCCTCTCCTCTGTGTTGCAGACATGTGTGGGTGACTGTGGTGTAGACTTTTGTATGCTGAAGCAGCAGAGAGCAAGCCACCTCTGATACCCCATTCCCATGCCTTAGAAAAAATGGGTCCTGCTTCAGTGGGAATGGCTATGGTGTATGCAATTTGCAGGGGGCTGTCCCTCTTGCCATTGTTCAAAAAGAAAGAAGCACATGCTCATGGCCATGCTTGCCCAGCTCTGAGGCCAAGGCATGACACTTTTTGGCTGCTCAAGTCCATGTTAATATGGTCTTTTATAATGGAGTATGGGCTGAATGAGACCCTATCTACCAGGGTTTCCTGTGTAGACAGACTCTCATGAGGATTTCTTAGAGCATTCCCAGTCCTATCAACTGTTTGTCTGTGGGACTGCAGCTCCCTCACCCTCTTACTAAAGCACAGGTACTGATATGTGATGTCTCATATCTGATTACGCAGACATATAAAGCTATTCCTGGCTTTTCTTCTAGGGGAGGAGAATTTTCTTATAGCTTCTTCTTTCTAGCCTTCCTGACCACAGATAAAGAGATATTATTCAGGGCTGAGTGTGATCCCTTCAGTAAGAACTCCAAAGCTGTTTCCTATAGAAAGTGCATAGCAGGCTTTTCCCCAGCAATGAATAAAGCCTTTTCCACTCTAGAGATAACAGCAGCAACTCAGTAGAACTGATCTTCACATTTCTGAAGGTTGATATTAAAGAATTCTGCTCTGAGGTTTAATATTTAACAAAATAACTTTTGAAAATGATAATTCTCCCTGTTAAAAAAACTTTCATATAAAATAAATACCCGAATACAGTGCTTGACATCAATTACTTCCAAAACTACCTTGGAATTCCGCTATGTCATAGACCTGTGTTAATTTAAAGCACCTTCATCAAACATTTTAGAAAAAGATAATATTGTAGGTTTTATCTACACCCCCCTTCTGCTTACTCTAATAGGTTAAGCAAGCTGAGATAGATTTCTCTGGTTCTTGAAGCCAAATCCTTTTTTCTTTCCTTTTTCAGACACTAGTTTATAATAGTGCTATTATTCTATTTGCCCATTTACAAACAGGGATGCAAAGATGGCTAACAGAATTTATCATCACCTTCCACACAGCAACTGCAACACAATTTCAGATGTAAATACGTCTCTGAAGTTTCCTTGTCAAGAGGAGATTGAAAGAGAAGGCCTCTGACCAGGAATGCCAGGTGTCGTCTACCTCTAGGACATGAGTATATGTTCTCTCCATGCTGCAGAACAGCGCACAGTCTTTTACAATTGCAGTTTTACTTGTATTTAATAAGAAGTGTCTTTCTCAGCTTTTTCTGCAGATTAAAATTTCCAGGCTTTTCAGTCTTGAGTGGAATTGTGGCTCAACTGAAGTAAATGGGGAAATACCTGGTTAACTTGATATTGTTCTGTTGGAAGATGACATACAAAGATGGTGGGATTATTTGGCCTTGGAATAATGAAGTCTGATTTTAATATTTTTAAAATATATGTGAGCATTAAGATTTAATTCACAGAAGTTTTAATTCATAACTAACAAATATAGTTTTTAATAAACAATATCTCAATAATTATCATGGTGGTAGTTGAAATTTTGCCCACTCTGTTTTCTGTCTAAATCCTCTGTGTTTTTTCTCACTGTCTTTAAGTTTGTATAGTCCAGGAAAAATACTATTAAATGACCAAACGAGACAAAATAACTGGCTTATTTTCATAGAGGTAATTCTATTTGGTATGTTTCTAAATGCAAACATTATTGTGATGAAACTTTCTTTTATCTTTTGAGTGGGAACAAGTCAAAAAGAAGATTTCACTTTCAACTTTGGTCCAAAACTTCATAAGGTAAGTATTACTGTTGTTTAATGCCTTTGTATACTTATCATTTTTCAGCTGCTTATTCCAAGTCAATTAATTCTGTATCAGATAACTGAGTATCATTTACATCTTGTTCTTCTCCCAGGTAGTCATGCCTAAAGAGGACATCAGAAAATTTGTATCAGTTTCCAAACTAAAATGCAGTACCATAATGCATATGGAATTTGCTTATCTTTGATTGTGAAGTCAACATTAGGATTTTTTGCAACTTTTGAAACCTGGCTCTAAGGATGTTTTTGTTTCCCAGCAAATGAAATATTTAATTAAAAATACAAAGTGTTGCTTCTTATTCTGTAATTGAATTAATAATGTATTGTGGAAACTGCTAGTGCAATTATTATTGAAAAACAAATTATGTTTCTTTTAAATACAAAGAAACAATTACAGTAGTAAACAAGAATATTCTGAAAGACAGCAATGGATAGCTCATACAAAGCAGAACATTTATTAAATGAGGCAGCTGAAACTCAGAATTGATAAATATGAAGTCATGCATATGGGAAAAACAAACCTAAGTTTGAATATGAAAAGATGGGCTCTGAGCTCCCATCGTCACCCAAGAGTGAAATCTTGAGGTTATGACTCACATTTCTGTGCAAACATGAACTCAGTGCTTGGTATCAGTCTAAAAGCAATTCAGACTTTCACAAATATGAGGAAAGGAGCAGTGACTAAAATTGAGAACATTATTGTAGTGATTCAGTATAAATCCGTGTCTCATTTGTGGCAAAGGTCTATGAAGCATGGAAGTGTGTAGTGGGCAGAGAAGAACCTGCTGTTCCTTGTCTCATCCAAACTGGGAACAAGAGGCTGTGATCTGGTCCTTGGAGCCATAATCAAGACAAATATCACAAGTTTGTTTCTCACATGGAAGGCAGGGGAACTGTTTTGCAAGTGATATTAGAGGCTCCTGTATGTCCCAGGGGAGACTTGAGAAGCCCATGGAAGGGAAATCTATGCTACAATCATAGAAACCCCAGCTAGCTCAGCACGCTTCTGAGCAAAAATTGGTTGGATGGGAAAAAAATGAAATTCTTAGCTTCCTCTTAGGTCCCTCCCAAGTACTCTCATATGGCACTTGTGGGAAAAAGCACAGTGGGCTAAATAAACCTATGGTCTTACCAAACACAGCCACTTTTATAGTCTTATGTTAAGGAGCATGCAACTTGAATTGCAACTGGATTCAAAGAGTTTGGTTTGGTATATATAAAAATCTTCAGGCTCCCCAAGAATCCCCCCCTTATCGCTAAATCCTAATGCCATCCATGTTACATAGTGTGGTCAAAACCAAAGGGAAGAAATTCACAAAAGATTAAAAAGCAGCATTTGTAGTATTCTGAAGTTCCTGGCTGCCATGTAATGTTTGACCCCACCCATTTTACACCAGCATTAAATTGGAACTTTACTGTTGAGCATACAAAACCAGAATATTGAAAACAAAAATGTACTGGTTTATGTTTCTCTTTGTATTTAGAAGATCTTTTCCCAATGTGTAAACTCAAAACAAAGCAATGAACATAAAATCCAGAGAAGGAAATGCAGCCATTAACTGTTAGGTAGCACGCAGACTTGCTTTCATATGACACTGTGGTTTTGCTTGTGTTTTTAGTGCCCTAATCACATGCTAAACTCCCAGCACATCCCACTTGCTCTGGCTGAGATGTTTGCTGTTTGCCTAAGGTCACATAAAGCACCTTGAAGAACTGAGCACAAGGTTCCTGGCTCAGGGCACCCTGGTCAGAGCAGACACTGGCACTGTCTGCAAAATCTTAACTTCCAAGACTGCCTGTAGTCCACCTTGACTTTGGCAAAGTAAGGAGCATTCAGGCTTCTTTTTATGGAAGCATATTACTATGTAGGAAAATCCCCACAAAGCAGATGATGAATCCCTCCTTAGTACAGAGAGGCAAACTGAAAAAACCACATTTCTTTCCTCATTTTCTTCCCTTTTCTTTAACTTTGGATGCAAGTTCTTCATGAACCAGGATCTGCTACTTTGATGCGTTTGTCCTCTTTTCAGAGATGCTTTTTGTGAGAGAGGAGCTTACTGGGGCTCCTTCATGGATCTGGCTGTGGTTGTGGCGGTTCACCTGCCCTCTGTGTTTGGCAGTCTCTCTGGGGAGACAGCAGTCTTAAAATCAGCAGAAACACGGAAAATTGAATTCAACCTGAATTATAAGCAAGATAGGTGAGGAAATTCCTTTTAAAAGGAATACTTTCTGAATTATCCCAGAGAGTAAATTGATAGCAAACAGTGTAGAATTGTCTTAAGCTACTCTACAGATGATTTAGACGTGTATTCAGTGTTCACATTTTCAGACATTTTAGACCACCAACCTTCCAATTTCTTTAGATTTTGGTTTTTTCTTTAAGTATTAACATGTAGCCAAGGATCGTTAGCCTCTCCAGCAGAGTCCAGCCCAGTTTCAGAACTATTACCTATGAGCCTTATTCAGGCAGCAAAACAATCCAACAATGGCATGTTCCTCACCAAACAATAACTTCCAAGAACCTAGAACTTGACATTAATTAGCTTAGAAATCCTTTATTACCATAGATTGTTCTATTTTGTTGCTTTATGTTTGTGCTTTGTGACGGTTTGACACACCTGTACGTCTGTAGGGTCCTGTATGAATGTAATTGAAATGATCATCACATATTTGGCATGTTAATCTATGACACATTTGGAGTTATTGTACCAAGGACATTACTTTCTTTATTACTCTATTTTGTACACATGCCTACAGTAGTTCTCCTGCAAATAATCAGACATATTTCTCTGTGTCCTGTTAAGTTTGTGTTCAGCCACTTTGCAGGAAACTCGTTCACCACAAATGTCAGTTCTGTAATCCTATGTGGACTCGGTTGGCACTGGCTGTCTGAGAAATGCATCTGCACTGGCTCTGTTTCTGGGAAGATGGCAAAGAGGACCAACATTTGTGCCCCAGGATTTGGTGCTGAGGCTGGGAAAGTGCCTAGAAGTGCCAATATATCTGGTTCTGGGCTTATGGTATGATTTTTCCTACTCTTCGTTAGTAGCACTATGCAAAACTTATGTAGCAGCATGTATGACCTGGGGAGAAGATGAGGCAAAGACAAGCAAGGAATTTGTGTTTTGAATGAAAGTTTAGTTCAAAGTGAAGGCGTACTGACTTGAACCCACTGAGTGGTAGCTATGCTTGGTATATTTCATATACCCTTTAAAGGAGGGTAGAATTGCTTTTCCTCTTCCATTGTGGGGAAAAAAGCTATTAGCAGAGTGCTCTGGTGGCTAGATTAAAGAGGAAAGATTAATGTTGATTTCTAGTGTTCATCACTCCTGAGAAACTCTATGAACTTATATGACAACTACATAGGGATTATCAAAAATTCTTCATTTATGGCCAGGCCCTAGTAAATTGGGTGAGTCACATACAGAGGGAAATTATTATTTTTCACCCCGTGACATGAATGCTTATTTATCCCAAGCAACGAACATGGCAGGAAGCAAGCACCATTCATTTCACATCTCTGTGTGTACCTCTTCATAATCTCCCAGAGCTGAAGGAACATCTGACATTAAAAAAAGGGAAAAAAGTAAAACTTCTCAAGGAGGGGTATAGCCATTTCTGAGAGGTGATTTTTCAAAGTACAGTGGCTTGAACTTAAGATGAAAAGGCTAAGTTGCTACTGTTTTAGAAATTTTCTTGTATTTGTCTTAAGCAGTCTGAGATCTGAATTTATGGCCCAGATTGTCTATGGCTCTATGTTGCCATATTAAGGAGATATGACCTCTTTGTCTTTGTCTTTGTTGCAATGATTATAATGTCTCTTTCTTTTGTTTGACTTACAAGCTCTTTTGGGTAGTGGCAGAGATGTTTTCTGGCTGTGGATCCATAGTTTGGTGCCTCTGGGTGTTATAATTAGAATAAAATCCCTGGTGCCAGAAAGAAACCCATTCAGTAGGAATGAGAATAATGATTTTAGCAGTATATTATAGTACAAAAGAATATTTCCTAAATCCTAAGAAAAGCTACTTGGTACACCTTAAGAGGCCTCTAATGAAGAATCACTTGGCAGCCTGAGTTCCTTTAATCGACCTTACCAAGTACAGTAAGCCTCACCATCTGCTGCACCCTCTAATTACCAGCGAGGAGACTTTTCCCTGCTGCACCACACAAAGAGATATGATTTAAATGTGTATGTTACTTATTCAATGTAACATACATCTGTTGTGTTCTCTCATGTTTTAGAGACAAATCTGTGAGGAAGCACAAATATCCTTGCTTGGGAGATGTACATTCTTTTTGCTGTACTGGCACAAATGTAATCTTTCATTGGGTAAATCTACAATTTCCTTTCCTCCCTTTTTCCTCTGCTTAGGTAATTTTGCTGATGATCTGCCCCTATGTTTATATGTGAAGTAACTGGAGTGAGTTGAATTGCTATTTTATAGGTTTCAGAAGGTCAGTTCAGAGGAAAACAAGTCAGCCCTGAAAAGTCTTGGGCCTTCCTATAAAAGATGGTGCCTAGAGAGACAGAAAACAAGTGAGAGGCAAAATAAACCACAGTCCTTTGTGAGACTTTTCCTTTTCTCTGACCTAAGTATGTCTACAGAAGGGAGAAAACCCCTTGTAGTTCCATAACCCAAGACATGGCGGCAAGAGGTTTGGTCTGGTTTTGCCTCTGCTTTGTACGTGTGCAGAATGGACACTGAGTAAAGGAGAGAAAAGGAGCCACAGCACAGAGAAGGTCATGCAATGCCATTCCATCTTCCTCCACATGATCTGTCTCTTAGAAATAACTGAGGGTAGTTGTGGAAAGGATGCATTTTATTTTCTTTTGCAGAGATAGAAAAAGATACAAGCCCAGATATGTGGATGCATATGACAAAACAGAAAAAGTTGAAGATCTTTGTAGAGGCAGGGAGGTCAGCCAATGAAAGCACCTTGAAGATCAGTGTGACCATTCCTTCTGCAGTTCGGAAGCCTTTGCATTGTACCTGTGGCACCATTAAGTGTGGTCAGTGGAAAATTGTGGCCATGTTCCAGCTTTTCAACTCTGGTCTCTGCGTGGAGAGAGGTGCACTGATATTTTTCAGATCTTTTCCCCAACAAGATAAAGATAAAATGTCCAAGTATGTGAATTTCTGAGCTGTTCTTTAGCTAGGCCAAACAGAGAAGAAATGCTGCTCCATGGAGCCTGTGCATATTTCCCATGCTTTGTTGCCCTAGAAGGCTGCCTATTTTCCCAGTGTCCCAGAAATGCAGCTTAATTTCTGACCTTCTTTTAATTATCACCAGGTTTCACCAGAAAAAGCTCACACAATACTTTCAAGATTTCTTCTTGCTGGATGTCAGGAAGCAGGATGCTCCATCAGGAAAGGCAGCCGAATATCACAGTAAGGAGTCAGCACCATGACCTCCCTGAGAAATGGAGCCATCACACATCGCCCAGACTAGAAGTGCAGAGCAGGTCCAAATCTGGTGTCCAGGGCCATTCAAGAGGTCCATTAATCTCTGGTGGGTCCCTAGCAATGAAAGAGTTATGTAGAAAAGTCAGTGGTCCAGATGAGCCAGTACTTTGTCTGACTGCAATTAAGCCCAAGTAGAGACCACAGGAGAGGACTGGCCTTGACGCAAGGCAGACAAACCCCAAAGCTTTGAAAGGCCATGGTGTTATGGTCAGGCTCAAGACTTGTGGAGAAGTAAATGTGGGTCTTCCATGCTACACTTTTGGTGGGACAAACTGATGGAGATACAGCAGGACCCAAAGGATAATTCTTGTAAAGCTGTGAGGGAAGTACGTTGTTATTCAATGGAAAGGAAAGTAATATGGAAAAATGGCATGAATTTGCCTCTGAATCTCCTCTGAATCAACTCTTATTAAAATTAGAGAAGCTGTTCCATGTTTGTTGCTAAGTATGTTTTCATTGATGAACACATTGCTTTAAGTATGTTCCCACATCAAAAGTGCATTTCAATTACAAACTCTAAAAAAA